>OX418223.1:56687894-57100441 GCA_948455865.1 Conomelus anceps | reverse complement strand
TACAAATATAATTAATTTTTCACCTAATACAACATATTTTGATCAAATAGAGTGAATAAAAATAATAAACAGTATCTTCCCATTATTCATTGCTTCAGATATCAATGCAGCTAGTGAATGGGCCTAGGCCTACAAGCAGACTGTTCATTCAATTGTTTCAATTTTGAATACAAATATAATTAATTTTTCACTTAATACAACATATTTTGATCAGATAGAGTGGATAAAAATATTAAAAACTCTCTTCCCATTATTCATTGCTTCAGATATTGGAAAAAGCATAATATCAATGCAGCTAGTGAATGGGCCTAGGCCTACAAGCAGACTGTTCATTCAATTATTTCAATTTTGAATACAAATATAATTAATTTTTCACCTAATACAACATATTTTGATCAAATAGAGTGAATAAAAATAATAAACAGTATCTTCCCATTATTCATTGCTTCAGATATCAATGCAGCTAGTGAATGGGCCTAGGCCTACAAGCAGACTGTTCATTCAATTATTTCAATTTTGAATACAAATATAATTGATTTTTCACCTAATACAACATATTTTGATCATTAGAGTAGATAAAAATAATAAACACTCTCTTCCCATTATTCATTGCTTCAGATATTGGAAAAAGCATAATATCAATGCAGCTAGTGAATGGGCCTAGGCCTACAAGCAGACTGTTCATTCAATTATTACAATTTTGAATACAAATATAATTAATTTTTCACCTAATACAACATATTTTGATCAAATAGAGTGGATAAAAATAATAAACACTCTCTTCCCATTATTCATTGCTTCAGATATTGGAAAAAGCATAATATCAATGCAGCTAGTGAATGGGCCTAGGCCTACAAGCAGACTGTTCATTAAATTATTTCAATTTTGAATACAAATATAATTAATTTTTCACCTAATACAACATATTTTGATCAAATAGAGTGGATAAAAATAATAAACACTCTCTTCCCATTATTCATTGCTTTAGATATTGAAAAAAGCATAATATCAATGCAGCTAGTGAATGGGCCTAGGCCTACAAGCAGACTGTTCATTCAGTTATTTCAATTTTGAATACAAATATAATTAATTTTTCACCTAATACAACATATTTTGATCAAATAGAGTGGATAAAAATAATAAACACTCTCTTCCCATTATTCATTGCTTCAGATATTGGAAAAAGCATAATATCAATGCAGCTAGTGAATGGGCCTAGGCCTACAAGCAGACTGTTCATTCAATTATTTCAATTTTGAATACAAATATAATTAATTTTTCACCTAATACAACATATTTTGATCAAATAGAGTGGATAAATATAATAAACAGTATCTTCCCATTATTCATTTCTTCAGATATTGGAAAAAGCATAATATCAATGCAGCTAGTGAATGGGCCTAGGCCTACAAGCAGACTGTTCATTAAATTATTCCAATTTTGAATACAAATATTATTAATTTTCCACCTAATACAACATATTTTGATCAAATAGAGTGGATAAAAATGATAAACACTCTCTTCCCATTATTCATTGCTTCAGATATTGAAAAAAGCATAATATCAATGCAGCTAGTTAATGGGCCTAGGCCTACAAGCAGACTGTTCATTCAATTATTCCAATTTTGAATACAAATGTAATTAATTTTTCACCTAATACAACATATTTTGATCAAATAGAGTGAATAAAAATAATAAACAGTATCTTCCCATTTCTCATTGCTTCAGATATTGGAAAACTAGCTGCATTGATATCATGCTTTTTCCAATATCTGAAGCAATGAATAATGGGAAGATACTGTTTATTATTTTTATTCACTCTATTTGATCAAAATATGTTGTATTAGGTTAAAAATTAATTATATTTGTATTCAAAATTGAAATAATTGAATGAACAGTCTGCTTGTAGGCCTAGGCCCATTCACTAGCTGCATTGATATTATGCTTTTTCCAATATCTGAAGCAATGAATAATAGGAAGATACTGTTTATTATTTTTATCCACTCTATTTGATCAAAATATGTTGTATTAGGTGAAAAATTAATTATATTTGTATTCAAAATTGAAATAATTGAATGAACAGTCTGCTTGTAGGCCTAGGCCCATTCACTAGCTGCATTGATATTATGCTTTTTCCAATATCTGAAGCAATGAATAATGGGAAGATACTGTTTATTATTTTTATCCACTCTATTTTATCAAAATATGTTGTATTAGGTGAAAAATTAATTATATTTGTATTCAAAATTGAAATAATTTAATGAACAGTCTGCTTGTAGGCCTAGGCCCATTCACTAGCTGCATTGATATTATGCTTTTTCCAATATCTGAAGCAATGAATAATGGGAAGAGAGTGTTTATTATTTTTATCCACTCTATTTGATCAAAATATGTTGTATTAGGTGGAAAATTAATTATATTTGTATTTAAAATTGAAATAATTTAATGAACAGTCTGCTTGTAGGCCTAGGCCCATTCACTAGCTGCATTGATATTATGCTTTTTCCAATATCTGAAGCAATGAATAATGGGAAGATACTGTTTATTATTTTTATTCACTCTATTTGATCAAAATATGTTGTATTAGGTAAAAAATTAATTATATTTGTATTCAAAATTGAAATAATTGAATGAACAGTCTGCTTGTAGGCCTAGGCCCATTCACTAGCTGCATTGATATTATGCTTTTTCCAATATCTGAAGCAATGAATAATGGGAAGATACTGTTTATTATTTTTATCCACTCTATTTGATCAAAATATGTTGTATTAGGTGAAAAATTTATTATATTTGTATTCAAAATTGAAATAATTGAATGAACAGTCTGCTTGTAGGCCTAGGCCCATTCACTAGCTGCATTGATATTATGCTTTTTCCAATATCTGAAGCAATGAATAATGGGAAGATACTGTTTATTATTTTTATTCACTCTATTTGATCAAAATATGTTGTATTAGGTGGAAAATTAATTATATTTGTATTCAAAATTGAAATAATTTAATGAACAGTCTGCTTGTAGGCCTAGGCCCATTCACTAGCTGCATTGATATTATGCTTTTTCCAATATCTGAAGCAATGAATAATGGGAAGAGAGTGTTTATTATTATTATCCACTCTATTTGATCAAAATATGTTGAATTAGGTGAAAAATTAATTATATTTGTATTCAAAATTGAAATAGTTTAATGAATAGTCTGCTTGTAGGCCTAGGCCCATTCACTAGCTGCATTGATATTATGCTTTTTCCAATATCTGAAGCAATGAATAATGTGAAGATACTGTTTATTATTTTTATTCACTCTATTTGATCAAAATATGTTGTATTAGGTGAAAAATTAATTATATTTGTATTCAAAATTGAAATAATTGAATGAACAGTCTGCTTGTAGGCCTAGGCCCATTCACTAGCTGCATTGATATTATGCTTTTTCCAATATCTGAAGCAATGAATAATGTGAAGATACTGTTTATTATTTTTATCCACTCTATTTGATCAAAATATGTTGTATTAGGTGAAAAATTTATTATATTTGTATTCAAAATTGAAATAATTGAATGAACAGTCTGCTTGTAGGCCTAGGCCCATTCACTAGCTGCATTGATATCATGCTTTTTCCAATATCTGAAGCAATGAATAATGGGATGATACTGTTTATTATTTTTATCCACTCTATTTGATGAAAATATGTTGTATTAGGTGAAAAATTAATTATATTTGTATTCAAAATTCAAATAATTTAATGAACAGTCTGCTTGTAGGCCTAGGCCCATTCACTAGCTGCATTGATATTATGCTTTTTCCAATATCTGAAGCAATGAATAATGGGAAGAGAGTGTTTATTATTTTTATCCACTCTATTTGATCAAAATATGTTGTATTAGGTGAAAAATTAATTATATTTGTATTCAAAATTGAAATAATTGAATGAACAGTCTGCTTGTAGGCCTAGGCCCATTCACTAGCTGCATTGATATTATGCTGTTTCCAATATCTGAAGTAATGAATAATGGGAAGAGAGTGTTTATTATTTTTATCCACTCTATTTGATCAAAATATGTTGTATTAGGTGAAAAATTAATTATATTTGTATTCAAAATTGAAATAATTTAATGAACAGTCTGCTTGTAGGCCTAGGCCCATTCACTAGCTGCATTGATATTATGCTTTTTCCAATATCTGAAGCAATGAATAATGGGAAGAGAGTGTTTATTATTTTTATCCACTCTATTTGATCAAAATATGTTGTATTAGGTGAAAAATTAATAATATTTGTATTCAAAATTGAAATAATTGAATGAACAGTCTGCTTGTAGGCCTAGGCCCATTCACTAGCTGCATTGATATTATGCTTTTTCCAATATCTGAAGCAATGAATAATGGGAAGATACTGTTTATTATTTTTATCCACTCTATTTGATCAAAATATGTTGTATTAGGTGAAAAATTAATTATATTTGTATTCAAAAATGAAATAATTGAATGAGCAGTCTGCTTGGAGGCCTAGGCCCATTCACTAGCTGCATTGATATTATGCTTTTTCCAATATCTGAAGCAATGAATAATGGGAAGAGAGTGTTTATTATTTTTATCCACTCTATTTGATCAAAATATGTTGTATTAGGTGAAAAATTAATTATATTTGTATTCAAAATTGAAATAATTCAATGAACAGTCTGCTTGTAGGCCTAGGCCCATTCACTAGCTGCATTGATATTATGCTTTTTCCAATATCTGAAGCAATGAATAATGGGAAGAGAGTGTTTATTATTTTTATCCACTCTATTTGATCAAAATATGTTGTATTAGGTGAAAAATTAATTATATTTGTATTCAAAATTGAAATAATTGAATGAACAGTCTGCTTGTAGGCCTAGGCCCATTCACTAGCTGCATTGATATTATGCTTTTTCCAATATCTGAAGCAATGAATAATGGGAAGAGAGTGTTTATTATTTTTATCCACTCTATTTGATCAAAATATGTTGTATTAGGTGAAAAATTAATTATATTTGTATCCAAAATTGAAATAATTGAATGAACAGTCTGCTAGTAGGCCTAGGCCCATTCACTAGCTGCATTGATATTATGCTTTTTCCAATATCTGAAGCAATGAATAATGGGAAGATACTGTTCATTATTTTTATTCACTCTATTTGATCAAAATATGTTGTATTAGGTGAAAAATTAATCATATTTGTATTCCAAATTGAAATAATTTAATGAACAGTCTGCTTGTAGGCCTAGGCCCATTCACTAGCTGCATTGATATTATGCTTTTTCCAATATCTGAAGCAATGAATAATGGGAAGATACTGTTTATTATTTTTATTCACTCTATTTGATCAAAATATGTTGTATTAGGTGGAAAATTAATTATATTTGTATTCAAAATTGAAATAATTTAATGAACAGTCTGCTTGTAGGCCTAGGCCCATTCACTAGCTGCATTGATATTATGCTTTTTCCAATATCTGAAGCAATGAATAATGGGAAGAGAGTGTTTATTATTATTATCCACTCTATTTGATCAAAATATGTTGTATTAGGTGAAAAATTAATTATATTTGTATTCAAAATTGAAATAATTTAATGAACAGTCTGCTTGTAGGCCTAGGCCCATTCACTAACTGCATTGATATTATGCTTTTTCCAATATCTGAAGCAATGAATAATGTGAAGATACTGTTTATTATTTTTATTCACTCTATTTGATCAAAATATGTTGTATTAGGTGAAAAATTAATTATATTTGTATTCAAAATTGAAATAATTGAATGAACAGTCTGCTTGTAGGCCTAGGCCCATTCACTAGCTGCATTGATATTATGCTTTTTCCAATATCTGAAGCAATGAATAATGTGAAGATACTGTTTATTATTTTTATCCACTCTATTTGATCAAAATATGTTGTATTAGGTGAAAAATTTATTATATTTGTATTCAAAATTGAAATAATTGAATGAACAGTCTGCTTGTAGGCCTAGGCCCATTCACTAGCTGCATTGATATCATGCTTTTTCCAATATCTGAAGCAATGAATAATGGGATGATACTGTTTATTATTTTTATCCACTCTATTTGATGAAAATATGTTGTATTAGGTGAAAAATTAATTATATTTGTATTCAAAATTCAAATAATTTAATGAACAGTCTGCTTGTAGGCCTAGGCCCATTCACTAGCTGCATTGATATTATGCTTTTTCCAATATCTGAAGCAATGAATAATGGGAAGAGAGTGTTTATTATTTTTATCCACTCTATTTGATCAAAATATGTTGTATTAGGTGAAAAATTAATTATATTTGTATTCAAAATTGAAATAATTGAATGAACAGTCTGCTTGTAGGCCTAGGCCCATTCACTAGCTGCATTGATATTATGCTGTTTCCAATATCTGAAGTAATGAATAATGGGAAGAGAGTGTTTATTATTTTTATCCACTCTATTTGATCAAAATATGTTGTATTAGGTGAAAAATTAATTATATTTGTATTCAAAATTGAAATAAATGAATGAACAGTCTGCTTGTAGGCCTAGGCCCATTCACTAGCTGCATTGATATTATGCTTTTTCCAATATCTGAAGCAATGAATAATGGGAAGAGAGTGTTTATTATTTTTATCCACTCTATTTGATCAAAATATGTTGTATTAGGTGAAAAATTAATTATATTTGTATTCAAAATTGAAATAATTGAATGAACAGTCTGCTTGTAGGCCTAGGCCCATTCACTAGCTGCATTGATATTATGCTTTTTCCAATATCTGAAGCAATGAATAATGGGAAGATACTGTTTATTATTTTTATCCACTCTATTTGATCAAAATATGTTGTATTAGGTGAAAAATTAATTATATTTGTATTCAAAAATGAAATAATTGAATGAACAGTCTGCTTGTAGGCCTAGGCCCATTCACTAGCTGCATTGATATTATGCTTTTTCCAATATCTGAAGCAATGAATAATGGGAAGATACTGTTTATTATTTTTATTCACTCTATTTGATCAAAATATGTTGTATTAGGTGGAAAATTAATTATATTTGTATTCAAAATTGAAGTAATTGAATGAACAGTCTGCTTGGAGGCCTAGGCCCATTCACTAGCTGCATTGATATTATGCTTTTTCCAATATCTGAAGCAATGAATAATGGGAAGAGAGTGTTTATTATTTTTATCCACTCTATTTGATCAAAATATGTTGTATTAGGTGAAAAATTAATTATATTTGTATTCAAAATTGAAATAATTCAATGAACAGTCTGCTTGTAGGCCTAGGCCCATTCACTAGCTGCATTGATATTATGCTTTTTCCAATATCTGAAGCAATGAATAATGGGAAGAGAGTGTTTATTATTTTTATCCACTCTATTTGATCAAAATATGTTGTATTAGGTGAAAAATTAATTATATTTGTATTCAAAATTGAAATAATTGAATGAACAGTCTGCTTGTAGGCCTAGGCCCATTCACTAGCTGCATTGATATTATGCTTTTTCCAATATCTGAAGCAATGAATAATGGGAAGATATTGTTTATTATTTTTATTCACTCTATTTGATCAAAATATGTTGTATTAGGTGAAAAATTAATTATATTTGTATTCAAAATTGAAATAATTGAATGAACAGTCTGCTTGTAGGCCTAGGCCCATTCACTAGCTGCATTGATATTATGCTTTTTCCAATATCTGAAGCAATGAATAATGGGAAGAGATTGTTTATTATTTTTATCCACTCTATTTGATCAAAATATGTTGTATTGGGTGAAAAATTAATTATATTTGTATTCAAAATTGAAATAATCTAATGAACAGTCTGCTTGTGGGCCTAGGCCCATTCACTAGCTGCATTGATATTATGCGTTTTCCAATATCTGAAGCAATGAATAATGGGAAGATACTGTTTATTATTTTTATGCACTCTATTTGATCAAAATATGTTGTATTAGGTGAAAAATTGATTATATTTGTATTCAAAATTGGAATAATTGAATGAACAGTCTGCTTGTAGGTCTAGGCCCATCCACTAGCTGCATTGATATTATGCTTTTTCCAATATCTGAAGCAATGAATAATGGGAAGATACTGTTTATTATTTTTATCCACTCTATTTGATCAAAATATGTTGTATTAGGTGAAAAATTAATTATATTTGTATTCAAAATTGAAATAATTTAATGAACAGTCTGCTTGTAGGCCTAGGCCCATTCACTAGCTGCATTGATATTATGCTTTTTCCAATATCTGAAGCAATGAATAATGGGAGGAGAGTGTTTATTATTTTTATCCACTCTATTTGATCAAAATATGTTGTATTAGGTGAAAAATTAATTATATTTGTATTCAAAATTGAAATAATTCAATGAACAGTCTGCTTGTAGGCCTAGGCCCATTCACTAGCTGCATTGATATTATGCTTTTTCCAATATCTGAAGCAATGGATAATGGGAAGATACTGTTTATTATTTTTATTCACTCTATTTGATCAAAATATGTTGTATTAGGTGAAAAATTAATTATTTTTGTATTCAAAATTGAAATAATTGAATGAACAGTCTGCTTTTAGGCCTAGGCCCATTCACTAGCTGCATTGATATTATGCTTTTTCCAATATCTGAAGCAATGAATAATGGGAAGAGAGTGTTTATTATTTTTATCTACTCTATTTGATCAAAATATGTTGTATTAGGTGAAAAATTAATTATATTTGTATTCAAAATTGAAATAATTGAATGAACAGTCTGCTTGTTGGCCTAGGCCCATTCACTAGCTGCATTAATATTATGCTTTTTCCAATATCTGAAGCAATGAATAATGGGAAGATACTGTTTATTATTTTTATCCACTCTATTTGATCAAAATATGTTGTATTAGGTGAAAAATTAATTATATTTGTATTCAAAATTGAAATAATTGAATGAACAGTCTGCTTGTAGGCCTAGGCCCATTCACTAGCTGCATTGATATTATGCTTTTTCCAATATCTGAAGCAATGAATAATGGGAAGAGAGTGTTTATTTTTTTTATCCACTCTATTTGATCAAAATATGTTGTATTAGGTGAGAAATTAATTATATTTGTATTCAAAATTGAAATAATTGAATGAACAGTCTGCTTGTAGGCCTAGGCCCATCCACTAGCTGCATTGATATTATGCTTTTTCCAATATCTGAAGCAATGAATAATGGGAAGATACTGTTTATTATTTTTATTCACTCTATTTGATCGAAATATGTTGTATTAGGTGAAAAATTAATTATATTTATATTCAAAATTGAAATAATTTAATGAACAGTCTGCTTGTAGGCCTAGGCCCATTCACTAGCTGCATTGATATTATGCTTTTTCCAATATCTGAAGCAATGAATAATGGGAAGATACTGTTTATTATTTTTATCCACTCTATTTGATCAAAATATGTTGTATTAGGTGAAAAATTAATTATATTTGTATTCAAAATTGAAATAATCTAATGAACAGTGTGCTTGTAGGCCTAGGCCCATTCACTAGCTGCATTGATATTATGCTTTTTCCAATATCTGAAGCAATGAATAATAGGAAGAGAGTGTTTATTATTTTTATCCACTCTATTTGATCGAAATATGTTGTATTAGGTGAAAAATTAATTATATTTGTATTCAAAATTGAAATAATTTAATGAACAGTCTTCTTGTAGGCCTAGGCCCATTCACTAGCTGCATTGATATTATGCTTTTTCCAATATCTGAAGCAATGAATAATGGGAAGAGAGTGTTTATTATTTTTATCCACTCTTTTTGATCAAAATATGTTGTATTAGGAGAAAAATTAATTATATTTGTATTCAAAATTGAAATAATTCAATGAACAGTCTGCTTGTAGGCCTAGGCCCATTCACTAGCTGCATTGATATTATGCTTTTTCCAATATCTGAAGCAATGAATAATGGGAAGATACTGTTTATTATTTTTATTCACTCTATTTGATCAAAATATGTTGTATTAGGTGAAAAATTAATTATATTTGTATTCAAAATTGAAATAATCTAATGAACAGTCTGCTTGTGGGCCTAGGCCCATTCACTAGCTGCATTGATATTATGCTTTTTCCAATTTCTGAAGCAATGAATAATGGGAAGATACTGTTTATTATTTTTATTCACTCTATTTGATCAAAATATGTTGTATTAGGTGGAAAATTAATTATATTTGTATTCAAAATTGAAATAATTGAATGAACAGTCTGCTTGTAGGTCTAGGCCCATTCACTAGCTGCATTGATATTATGCTTTTTCCAATATCTGAAGCAATGAATAATGGGAAGATACTGTTTATTATTTTTATCCACTCTATTTGATCAAAATATGTTGTATTAGGTGAAAAATTAATTATATTTGTATTCAAAATTGAAATAATTTAATGAACAGTCTGCTTGTAGGCCTAGGCCCATTCACTAGCTGCATTGATATTATGCTTTTTCCAATATCTGAAGCAATGAATAATGGGAAGAGAGTGTTTATCATTTTTATCCACTCTATTTGATCAAAATATGTTGTATTAGGTGAAAAATTAATTATATTTGTATTCAAAATTGAAATAATTTAATGAACAGTCTGCTTGTAGGCCTAGGCCCATTCACTAGCTGCATTGATATTATGCTTTTTCCAATATCTGAAGCAATGAAAAATGGGAAGATACTGTTTATTATTTTTATTCACTCTATTTGATCAAAATATGTTGTATTAGGTGAAAAATTAATTATTTTTGTATTCAAAATTGAAATAATTGAATGAACAGTCTGCTTGTAGGCCTAGGCCCATTCACTAGCTGCATTGATATTATGCTTTTTCCAATATCTGAAGCAATGAATAATGGGAAGAGAGTGTTTATTATTTTTATCTACTCTATTTGATCAAAATATGTTGTATTAGGTGAAAAATTAATTATATTTGTATTCAAAATTGAAATAATCTAATGAACAGTCTGCTTGTAGGCGTAGGCCCATTCACTAGCTGCATTGATATTATGCTTTTTCCAATATCTGAAGCAATGAATAATGGGAAGAGAGTGTTTATTATTTTTATCCACTCTATTTGATCAAAATATGTTGTATTAGGTGAAAAATTAATTATATTTGTATTCAAAATTGAAATAATCTAATGAACAGTCTTCTTGTAGGCCTAGGCCCATTCACTAGCTGCATTGATATTATGCTTTTTCCAATATCTGAAGCAATGAATAATGGGAAGATACTGTTTATTATTTTTATTCACTCTATTTGATCAAAATATGTTGTATTAGGTGAAAAATTAATTATATTTGTATTCAAAATTGAAATAATTTAATGAACAGTCTGCTTGTAGGCCTAGGCCCATTCACTAGCTGCATTGATATTATGCTTTTTCCAATATCTGAAGCAATGAATAATGGGAAGAGAGTGTTTATTATTTGTATCCACTCTATTTGATCAAAATATGTTGTATTAGGAGAAAAATTAATTATATTTGTATTCAAAATTGAAATAATTTAATGAACAGTCTGCTTGTAGGCCTAGGCCCATTCACTAGCTGCATTGATATTATGCTTTTTCCAATATCTGAAGCAATGAATAATGGGAAGATACTGTTTATTATTTTTATTCACTCTATTTGATCAAAATATGTTGTATTAGGTGAAAAATTTATTATATTTGTATTCAAAATTGAAATAATTGAATGAACAGTCTGCTTGTAGGCCTAGGCCCATTCACTAGCTGCATTGATATTATGCTTTTTCCAATATCTGAAGCAATGAATAATGGGAAGAGAGTGTTTATTATTTTTATCTACTCTATTTGATCAAAATATGTTGTATTAGGTGAAAAATTAATTATATTTGTATTCAAAATTGAAATAATTGAATGAACAGTCTGCTTGTAGGCCTAGGCCCATTCACTAGCTGCATTGATATTATGCTTTTTCCAATATCTGAAGCAATGAATAATGGGAAGAGAGTGTTTATTATTTTTATCCACTCTATTTGATCAAAATATGTTGTATTAGGTGAAAAATTAATTATATTTGTATTCAAAATTGAAATAATTTAATGAACAGTCTGCTTGTAGGCCTGGGCCCATTTACTAGCTGCATTGATATTATGCTTTTTCCAATATCTGAAGCAATGAATAATGGGAAGATACTGTTTATTATTTTTATTCACTCTATTTGATCAAAATATGTTGTATTAGGTGAAAAATTAAGTATATTTGTATTCAAAATTGAAATAATTGAATGAACAGTCTGCTTGTAGGCCTAGGCCCATTCACTAGCTGCATTGATATTATGCTTTTTCCAATATCTGAAGCAATGAATAATGGGAAGATACTGTTCATTATTTTTATTCACTCTATTTGATCAAAATATGTTGTATTAGGTGAAAAATTAATTATATTTGTATTCCAAATTGAAATAATTTAATGAACAGTCTGCTTGTAGGCCTAGGCCCATTCACTAGCTGCATTGATATTATGCTTTTTCCAATATCTGAAGCAATGAATAATGGGAAGATACTGTTTATTATTTTGATTCACTCTATTTGATCAAAATATGTTGTATTAGGTGAAAAATTAATTATATTTGTATTCAAAATTGAAATAATTTAATGAACAGTCTGCTTGTAGGCCTAGGCCCATTCACTAGCTGCATTGATATTATGCTTTTTCCAATATCTGAAGCAATGAATAATGGGAAGATACTGTTTATTATTTTTATTCACTCTATTTGATCAAAATATGTTGTATTAGATGAAAAATTTATTATATTTGTATTCAAAATTGAAATAAATGAATGAACAGTCTGCTTGTAGGCCTAGGCCCATTCACTAGCTGTATTGATATTATGCTTTTTCCAATATCTGAAGCAATGAATAATGGGAAGAGAGTGTTTATTATTTTTATCTACTCTATTTGATCAAAATATGTTGTATTAGGTGAAAAATTAATTATATTTGTATTCAAAATTGAAATAATTGAATGAACAGTCTGCTTGTAGGCCTAGGCCCATTCACTAGCTGCATTGATATTATGCTTTTTCCAATATCTGAAGCAATGAATAATGGGAAGAGAGTGTTTATTATTTTTATCCACTCTATTTGATCAAAATATGTTGTATTAGGTGAAAAATTAATTATATTTGTATTCAAAATTGAAATAATTTAATGAACAGTCTGCTTGTAGGCCTAGGCCCATTCACTAGCTGCATTGATATTATGCTTTTTCCAATATCTGAAGCAATGAATAATGGGAAGATACTGTTTATTATTTTTATCCACTCTATTTGATCAAAATATGTTGTATTAGGTGAAAAATATATTATATTTGTATTCAAAATTGAAATAATTGAATGAACAGTCTGCTTGTAGGCCTAGGCCCATTCACTAGCTGCATTGATATTATGCTTTTTCCAATATCTGAAGCAATGAATAATGGGAAGATACTGTTTATTATTTTTATTCACTCTATTTGATCAAAATATGTTGTATTAGGTGAAAAATTAATTATATTTGTATTCAAAATTGAAATAATTGAATGAACAGTCTGCTTGTAGGCCTAGGCCCATTCACTAGCTGCATTGATATTATGCTTTTTCCAATATCTGAAGCAATGAATAATAAGAAGATACTGTTTATTATTTTTATCCACTCTATTTGATCAAAATATGTTGTATTAGGTGGAAAATTAATTATATTTGTATTCAAAATTGAAATAATTGAATGAACAGTCTGCTTGTAGGCCTAGGCCCATTCACTAGCTGCATTGATATTATGCTTTTTCCAATATCTGAAGCAATGAATGATAGGAAGATACTGTTTATTATTTTTATTCACTCTATTTGATCAAAATATGTTGTATTAGGTGAAAAATTAATTATATTTGTATTCAAAATTGAAATAATTGAATGAACAGTCTGCTTGTAGGCCTAGGCCCATTCACTAGCTGCATTGATATTATGCTTTTTCCAATATCTGAAGCAATGAATAATGGGAAGATACTGTTCATTTTTTTTATTCACTCTATTTGATCAAAATATGTTGTATTAGGTGAAAAATTAATTATATTTGTATTCCAAATTGAAATAATTTAATGAACAGTCTGCTTGTAGGCCTAGGCCCATTCACTAGCTGCATTGATATTAAGCTTTTTCCAATATCTGAAGCAATGAATAATGGGAAGATACTGTTTATTATTTTTATTCACTCTATTTGATCAAAATATGTTGTATTAGGTGAAAAATTAATAATATTTGTATTCAAAATTGAAATAATTTAATGAACAGTCTGCTTGTAGGCCTAGGCCCATTCACTAGCTGCATTGATATTATGCTTTTTCCAATATCTGAAGCAATGAATAATGGGAAGAGAGTGTTTATTATTTTTATCCACTCTATTTGATCAAAATATGTTGTATTAGGTGAAAAATTAATTATATTTGTATTCAAAATTGAAATAATTTAATGAACAGTCTGCTTGTAGGCCTAGGCCCATTCACTAGCTGCATTGATATTATGCTTTTTCCTATATCTGAAGCAATGAATAATGTGAAGATACTGTTTATTATTTTTATTCACTCTATTTGATCAAAATATGTTGTATTAAGTTGAAAATGAATTATATTTGTATTCAAAATTGAAATAATTGAATGAACAGTCTGCTTGTAGGCCTAGGCCCATTCACTAGCTGCATTGATATTATGCTTTTTCCAATATCTGAAGCAATGAATAATGTGAAGATACTGTTTATTATTTTTATTCACTCTATTTGATCAAAATATGTTGTATTAGGTTAAAAATTAATTATATTTGTATTCAAAATTGAAATAATTGAATGAACAGTCTGCTTGTAGGCCTAGGCCCATTCACTAGCTGCATTGATATTATGCTTTTTCCAATATCTGAAGCAATGAATAATGGGAAGATACTGTTTATTATTTTTATCCACTCTATTTGATCAAAATATGTTGTATTGGGTGAAAAATTAATTATATTTGTATTCAAAATTGAAATAATTGAATGAACAGTCTGCTTGTAGGCCTAGGCCCATTCACTAGCTGCATTGATATTATGCTTTTTCCAATATCTGAAGCAATGAATAATGGGAAGAGAGTGTTTATCATTTTTATCCACTCTATTTGATCAAAATATGTTGTATTAGGTGAAAAATTAATTATATTTCTATTCAAAATTGAAATAATTGAATGAACAGTCTGCTTGTAGGCCTAGGCTCATTCACTAGCTGCATTGATATTATGCTTTTTCCAATATCTGAAGCAATGAATAATGGGAAGATACTGTTTATTATTTTTATTCACTCTATTTGATCAAAATATATTGTATTAGGTGAAAAATTAATTATATTTGTATTCAAAATTGAAATAATTGAATGAACAGTCTGCTTGTAGGCCTAGGCCCATTCACTAGCTGCATTGATATTATGCTTTTTCCAATATCTGAAGCAATGAATAATGGGAAGATACTGTTTATTATTTTTATCCACTCTATTTGATCAAAATATGTTGTATTAGGTGAAAAACTAATTATATTTGTATTCAAAATTGAAATAATTGAATGAACAGTCCGCTTGTAGGCCTAGGCCCATTCACTAGCTGCATTGATATTATGCTTTTTCCAATATCTAAAGCAATGAATAATGGGAAGAGAGTGTTTATTATTTTTATCCACTCTATTTGATCAAAATATGTTGTATTAGGTGAGAAATTAATTATATTTGTATTCAAAATTGAAATAATTGAATGAACAGTCTGCTTGTAGGCCTAGGCCCATTCACTAGCTGCATTGATATTATGCTTTTTCCAATATCTGAAGCAATGAATAATGGGAAGATACTGTTTATTATTTTCATTCACTCTATTTGATCAAAATATGTTGTATTAGGTGAAAAATTAATTATATTTGTATTCAAAATTGAAATAATTTAATGAACAGTTTGCTTGTAGGCCTAGGCCCATTCACTAGCTGCATTGATATTATGCTTTTTCCAATATCTGAAGCAATGAATAATGGGAAGATACTGTTTATTATTTTTATCCACTCTATTTGATCAAAATATGTTGTATTAGGTGAAAAATTAATTATATTTGTATTCAAAATTGAAATAATCTAATGAACAGTCTGCTTGTAGGCCTAGGCCCATTCATTAGCTGCATTGATATTATGCTTTTTCCAATATCTGAAGCAATGAATAATGGGAAGAGAGTGTTTATTATTTTTATCCACTCTATTTGATCAAAATATGTTGTATTAGGAGAAAAATTAATTATATTAGTATTCACAATTGAAATAATTCAATGAACAGTCTACTTGTAGGCCTAGGCCCATTCACTAGCTGCATTGATATTATGCTTTTTCCAATATCTGAAGCAATGGATAATGGGAAGATACTGTTTATTATTTTTATTCACTCTAGTTGATCAAAATATGTTGTATTAGGTGAAAAATTAATTATATTTGTATTCAAAATTGAAATAATCTAATGAACAGTCTGCTTGTGGGCCTAGGCCCATTCACTAGCTGCATTGATATTATGCTTTTTCCAATATCTGAAGCAATGAATAATGTGAAGATACTGTTTATTATTTTTATTCACTCTATTTGATCAAAATATGTTGTATTAGGTGAAAAATTAATTATATTTGTATTCAAAATTGAAATAATTGAATGAACAGTCTGCTTGTAGGTCTAGGCCCATTCACTAGCTGCATTGATATTATGCTTTTTCCAATATCTGAAGCAATGAATAATGGGAAGATACTGTTTATTATTTTTATCTACTCTATTTGATCAAAATATGTTGTATTAGGTGAAAAATTAATTATATTTGTATTCAAAATTGAAATAATTTAATGAACAGTCTGCTTGTAGGCCTAGGCCCATTCACTAGCTGCATTGATATTATGCTTTTTCCAATATCTGAAGCAATGAATAATGGGAAGAGAGTGTTTATTATTTTTATCCACTCTATTTGATCAAAATAT
Source organism: Conomelus anceps (assembly GCA_948455865.1). Taxonomy (NCBI): domain Eukaryota; kingdom Metazoa; phylum Arthropoda; class Insecta; order Hemiptera; family Delphacidae; genus Conomelus; species Conomelus anceps. Next base: position 57,083,434 of record OX418223.1, on the reverse strand, counting down.
GTTGTATTAGGTGAAAAATTAATTATATTTGTATTCAAAATTGAAATAATTTAATAAACAGTCTGCTTGTAGGCCTAGGCCCATTCACTAGCTGCATTGATATTATGCTTTTTCCAATATCTGAAGCAATGAATAATGGGAAGAGAGTGTTTATTATTTTTATCTACTCTATTTGATCAAAATATGTTGTATTAGGTGAAAAATTAATTAAATTTGTATTCAAAATTGAAATAATTGAATGAACAGTCTGCTTGTAGGCCTAGGCCCATTCACTAGCTGCATTGATATTATGCTTTTTCCAATATCTGAAGCAATAAATAATGGGAAGATACTGTTTATTATTTTTATCCACTCTATTTGATCAAAATATGTTGTATTAGGTGAAAAATTAATTATATTTGTATTCAAAATTGAAATAATTCAATGAACAGTCTGCTTGTAGGCCTAGGCCCATTCACTAGCTGCATTGATATTATGCTTTTTCCAATATCTGAAGCAATGAATAATGGGAAAAGAGTGTTTATTATTTTTATCCACTCTATTTGATCAAAATATGTTGTATTAGGTGAAAAATTAATTATATTTGTATTCAAAATTGAAATAATTTAATGAACAGTCTGCTTGTAGGCCTAGGCCCATTCACTAGCTGCATTGATATCATGCTTTTTCCAATATCTGAAGCAATGAATAATGGGAAGATACTGTTTATTATTTTTATTCACTCTATTTGATCAAAATATGTTGTATTAGGTGAAAAATTAATTATATTTGTATTCAAAATTGAAATAATTGAATGAACAGTCTGCTTGTAGGCCTAGGCCCATTCACTAGCTGCATTGATATTATGCTTTTTCCAATATCTGAAGCAATGAATAATGGGAAGATACTGTTTATTATTTTTATTCACTCTATTTGATCAAAATATGTTGTATTAGGTGAAAAATTAATTATATTTGTATTGAAAATTGAAATAATTTAATGAACAGTTTGCTTGTAGGCCTAGGCCCATTCACTAGCTGCATTGATATTATGCTTTTTCCAATATCTGAAGCAATGAATAATGGGAAGATACTGTTTATTATTTTTATCCACTCTATTTGATCAAAATATGTTGTATTAGGTGAAAAATTAATTATATTTGTATTCAAAATTGAAATAATCTAATGAACAGTCTGCTTGTAGGCCTAGGCCCATTCACTAGCTGCATTGATATTATGCTTTTTCCAATATCTGAAGCAATGAATAATGGGAAGATACTGTTTATTATTTTTATCCACTCTATTTGATCAAAATATGTTGTATTAGGTGAAAAATTAATTATATTTGTATTCAAAATTGAAATAATTTAATGAACAGTCTTCTTGTAGGCCTAGGCCCATTCACTAGCTGCATTGATATTATGCTTTTTCCAATATCTGAAGCAATGAATAATGGGAAGAGAGTGTTTATTATTTTTATCCACTCTATTTGATCAAAATATGTTGTATTAGGAGAAAAATTAATTATATTTGTATTCAAAATTGAAATAATTCAATGAACAGTCTACTTGTAGGCCTAGGCCCATTCACTAGCTGCATTGATATTATGCTTTTTCCAATATCTGAAGCAATGGATAATGGGAAGATACTGTTTATTATTTTTATTCACTCTAGTTGATCAAAATATGTTGTATTAGGTGAAAAATTAATTATATTAGTATTCAAAATTGAAATAATCTAATGAACAGTCTGCTTGTGGGCCTAGGCCCATTCACTAGCTGCATTGATATTATGCTTTTTCCAATATCTGAAGCAATGAATAATGTGAAGATACTGTTTATTATTTTTATTCACTCTATTTGATCAAAATATGTTGTATTAGGTGAAAAATTAATTATATTTGTATTCAAAATTGAAATAATTGAATGAACAGTCTGCTTGTAGGTCTAGGCCCATTCACTAGCTGCATTGATATTATGCTTTTTCCAATATCTGAAGCAATGAATAATGGGAAGATACTGTTTATTATTTTTATCCACTCTATTTGATCAAAATATGTTGTATTAGGTGAAAAATTAATTATATTTGTATTCAAAATTGAAATAATTTGATGAACAGTCTGCTTGTAGGCCTAGGCCCATTCACTAGCTGCATTGATATTATGCTTTTTCCAATATCTGAAGCAATGAATAATGGGAAGAGAGTGTTTATTATTTTTATCCACTCTATTTGATCAAAATATGTTGTATTAGGTGAAAAATTAGATATATTTGTATTCAAAATTGAAATAATTTAATAAACAGTCTGCTTGTAGGCCTAGGCCCATTCACTAGCTGCATTGATATTATGCTTTTTCCAATATCTGAAGCAATGAATAATGGGAAGAGAGTGTTTATTATTTTTATCTACTCTATTTGATCAAAATATGTTGTATTAGGTGAAAAATTAATTATATTTGTATTCAAAATTGAAATAATTGAATGAACAGTCTGCTTGTAGGCCTAGGCCCATTCACTAGCTGCATTGATATTATGCTTTTTCCAATATCTGAAGCAATAAATAATGGGAAGATACTGTTTATCATTTTTATCCACTCTATTTGATCAAAATATGTTGTATTAGGTGAAAAATTAATTATATTTGTATTCAAAATTGAAATAATTCAATGAACAGTCTGCTTGTAGGCCTAGGCCCATTCACTAGCTGCATTGATATTATGCTTTTTCCAATATCTGAAGCAATGAATAATGGGAAAAGAGTGTTTATTATTTTTATCCACTCTATTTGATCAAAATATGTTGTATTAGGTGAAAAATTGATTATATTTGTATTCAAAATTGAAATAATTTAATGAACAGTCTGCTTGTAGGCCTAGGCCCATTCACTAGCTGCATTGATATCATGCTTTTTCCAATATCTGAAGCAATGAATAATGGGAAGATACTGTTTATTATTTTTATTCACTCTATTTGATCAAAATATGTTGTATTAGGTGAAAAATTAATTATATTTGTATTCAAAATTGAAATAATTGAATGAACAGTCTGCTTGTAGGCCTAGGCCCATTCACTAGCTGCATTGATATTATGCTTTTTCCAATATCTGAAGCAATGAATAATGGGAAGATACTGTTTATTATTTTTATCCACTCTATTTGATCAAAATATGTTGTATTAGGTGAAAAATTAATTATATTTGTATTCAAAATTGAAATAATTGAATGAACAGTCTGCTTGTAGGCCCAGGCCCATTCACTAGCTGCATTGATATTATGCTTTTTCCAATATCTGAAGCAATGAATAATGGGAAGAGAGTGTTTATTATTTTTATCCACTCTATTTGATCAAAATATGTTGTATTAGGTAAAAAATTAATTATATTTGTATAAAAAATTGAAATAAATGAATGAACAGTCTGCTTGTAGGCCTAGGCCCATTCACTAGCTGCATTGATATTATGCTTTTTCCAATATCTGAAGCAATGAATAATGGGAAGATACTGTTTATTATTTTTATCCACTCTATTTGATCGAAATATGTTGTATTAGGTGAAAAATTAATTATATTTGTATTCAAAATTGAAATAAATTAATGAACAGTCTGCTTGTAGGCCTAGGCCCATTCACTAGCTGCATTGATATTATGCTTTTTCCAATATCTGAAGCAATGAATAATGGGAAGATACTGTTTATTATTTTTATTCACTCTATTTGATCAAAATATGTTGTATTAGGTGAAAAATTAATTATATTTGTATTCAAAATTGAAATAATTGAATGAACAGTCTGCTTGTAGGCCTAGGCCCATTCACTAGCTGCATTGATATTATGCTTTTTCCAATATCTGAAGCAATGAATAATGGGAAGATACTGTTTATTATTTTTATTCACTCTATTTGATCAAAATATGTTGTATTAGGAGAAAAATTTATTATATTTGTATTCAAAATTGAAATAATTGAATGAACAGTCTGCTTGTAGGCCTAGGCCCATTCACTAGCTGCATTGATATTATGCTTTTTCCGATATCTGAAGCAATGAATAATGGGAAGATACTGTTTATTATTTTTATTCACTCTATTTGATCAAAATATGTTGTATTAGGTGAAAAATTAATTATATTTGTATTCAAAATTGAAATAATTGAATGAACAGTCTGCTTGTAGGCCTAGGCCCATTCACTAGCTGCATTGATATTATGCTTTTTCAAATATCTGAAGCAATGAATAATGGGAAGATACTGTTTATTATTTTTATCCACTCTATTTGATCAAAATATGTTGTATTAGGTGAAAAATTAATTATATTTGTATTCAAAATTGAAATAATTTAATGAACAGTCTGCTTGTAGGCCTAGGCCCATTCACTAGCTGCATTGATATTGTGCTTTTTCCAATATCTAAAGCAATGAATAATGGGAAGATACTGTTTATTATTTTTATCCACTCTATTTGATCAAAATATGTTGTATTAGGTGAAAAATTAATTATATTTGTATTCAAAATTGAGATAATTTAATGAACAGTCTGCTTGTAGGCCTAGGCCCATTCACTAGCTGCATTGATATTATGCATTTTCCAATATCTGAAGCAATGAATAATGGGAAGAGAGTGTTTATTTTTTTTATCCACTCTATTTGATCAAAATATGTTGTATTAGGAGAAAAATTTATTATATTTGTATTCAAAATTGAAATAGTTGAATGAACAGTCTGCTTGTAGGCCTAGGCCCATTCACAAGCTGCATTGATATTATGCTTTTTCCAATATCTGGAGCAATGAATAATGGGAAGATACTGTTTATTATTTTTATTCACTCTATTTGATCAAAATATGTTGTATTAGGTGAAAAATTAATTGTATTTGTATTCAAAATTGAAATAATTGAATGAACAGTCTGCTTGTAGGCCTAGGCCCATTCACTAGCTGCATTGATATTATGCTTTTTCCAATATCTGAAGCAATGAATAATGGGAAGAGAGTGTTTATTATTTTTATCCACTCTATTTGATCAAAATATGTTGTATTAGGTGAAAAATTTATTATATTTGTATTCAAAATTGAAATAATTGAATGAACAGTCTGCTTGTAGGCCTAGGCCCATTCACTAGCTGCATTGATATTATGCTTTTTCCAATATCTGAAGCAATGAATAATGGGAAGATACTGTTTATTATTTTTATTCACTCTATTTGATCAAAATATGTTGTATTAGGTGAAAAATTAATTATATTTGTATTCAAAATTGAAATAATTGAATGAACAGTCTGCTTGTAGGCCTAGGCCCATTCACTAGCTGCATTGATATTATGCTTTTCCCAATATCTGAAGCAATGAATAATGGGAAGATACTGTTTATTATTTTTATCCACTCTATTTGATCAAAATATGTTGTATTAGGTGAAAAATTAATTATATTTGTATTCAAAATTGAAATAATTGAATGAACAGTCTGCTTGTAGGCCTAGGCCCATTCACTAGCTGCATTGATATTATGCTTTTTCCAATATCTGAAGCAATGAATAATGGGAAGAGAGTGTTTATTATTTTTATCCACTCTATTTGATCAAAATATGTTGTAATAGGTGAAAAATTAATTATATTTGTATTCAAAATCGAAATAATTGAATGAACAGTCTGCTTGTAGGCCTAGGCCCATTCACTAGCTGCATTGATATTATGCTTTTTCCAATATCTGAAGCAATGAATAATGGGAAGATACTGTTTATTATTTTTATCCACTCTATTTGATCAAAATATGTTGTATTAGGTGAAAAATCAATTATATTTGTATTCAAAATTGAAATAATTGAATGAACAGTCTGCTTGTAGGCCTAGGCCCATTCACTAGCTGCATTGATATTATGCTTTTTCCAATATCTGAAGCAATGAATAATGGGAAGATACTGTTTATTATTTTTATCCAATCTTTTTGATCAAAATATGTTTTATTAGGTGAAAAATTAATTATATTTGTATTCAAAATTGAAATATTTCAATGAACAGTCTGCTTGTAGGCCTAGGCCCATTCACTAGCTGCATTGATATTATGCTTTTTCCAATATCTGAAGCAATGAATAATGGGAAGAGAGTGTTTATTATTTTTATCCACTCTATTTGATCAAAATATGTTGTATTAGGTGAAAAATTAATTATATTTGTATTCAAAATTGAAATAATTGAATGAACAGTCTGCTTGTAGGCCTAGGCCCATTCACTAGCTGCATTGATATTATGCTTTTTCCAATATCTGAAGCAATGAATAATGGGAAGAGAGTGTTTATTATTTGTATCCACTCTATTTGATCAAAATATGTTGTATTAGGTGAAAAATTAATTATATTTGTATTCAAAATTGAAATAATTGAATGAACAGTCTGCTTGTAGGCCTAGGCCCATTCACTAGCTGCATTGATATTATGCTTTTTCCAATATCTGAAGCAATGAATAATAGGAAGAGAGTGTTTATTATTTTTATCCACTCTATTTGATCAAAATATGTTGTATTAGGTGAAAAATTAATTATATTTGTATTCAAAATTGAAATAATTGAATGAACAGTCTGCTTGTAGGCCTAGGCCCATTCACTAGCTGCATTGATATTATGCTTTTTCCAATATCTGAAGCAATGAATGATGGGAAGATACTGTTTATTATTTTTATTCACTCTATTTGATCAAAATATGTTGTATTAGGTGAAAAATTAATTATATTTGTATCCAAAATTGAAATAATTGAATGAACAGTCTGCTTGTAGGCCTAGGCCCATTCACTAGCTGCATTGATATTATGCTTTTTCCAATATCTGAAGCAATGAATAATGGGAAGATACTGTTTATTATTTTTATCCACTCTATTTGATCAAAATATGTTGTATTAGGTGAAAAATTAATCATATTTGTATTCAAAATTGAAATAATTGAATGAACAGTCTGCTTGTAGGCCTAGGCCCATTCACTAGCTGCATTGATATTATGCTTTTTCCAATATCTGAAGCAATGAATAATGGGAAGATACTGTTTATTATTTTTATCCAATCTTTTTGATCAAAATATGTTGTATTAGGTGAAAAATGAATTATATTTGTATTCAAAATTGAAATATTTTAATGAACAGTCTGCTTGTAGGCCTAGGCCCATTCACTAGCTGCATTGATATTATGCTTTTTCCAATATCTGAAGCAATGAATAATGGGAAGAGAGTGTTTATTATTTTTATCCACTCTATTTGATCAAAATATGTTGTATTAGGTGAAAAATTGATTATATTTGTATTCAAAATTGAAATAATTGAATGAACAGTCTGCTTGTAGGCCTGGGCCCATTCACTAGCTGCATTGATATCATGCTTTTTCCAATATCTGAAGCAATGAATAATGGGAAGATACTGTTTATTATTTTTATCCACTCTATTTGATCGAAATATGTTGTATTAGGTGAAAAATTAATTATATTTGTATTCAAAATTGAAATAATTTAATGAACAGTCTGCTTGTAGGCCTAGGCCCATTCACTAGCTGCATTGATATTATGCTTTTTCCAATATCTGAAGCAATGAATAATGGGAAGATACTGTTTATTATTTTTATTCACTCTATTTGATCAAAATATGTTGTATTAGGTGAAAAATTAATTATATTTGTATTCAAAATTGAAATAATTGAATGAACAGTCTGCTTGTAGGCCTAGGCCCATTCACTAGCTGCATTGACATTATGCTTTTTCCAATATCTGAAGCAATGAATAATGGGAAGATACTGTTTATTATTTTTATTCACTCTATTTGATCAAAATATGTTGTATTAGGAGAAAAATTTATTATATTTGTATTCAAAATTGAAATAATTGAATGAACAGTCTGCTTGTAGGCCTAGGCCCATTCACTAGCTGCATTGATATTATGCTTTTTCCGATATCTGAAGCAATGAATAATGGGAAGATACTGTTTATTATTTTTATTCACTCTATTTGATCAAAATATGTTGTATTAGGTGAAAAATTAATTATATTTGTATTCAAAATTGAAATAATTGAATGAACAGTCTGCTTGTAGGCCTAGGCCCATTCACTAGCTGCATTGATATTATGCTTTTTCAAATATCTGAAGCAATGAATAATGGGAAGATACTGTTTATTATTTTTATCCACTCTATTTGATCAAAATATGTTGTATTAGGTGAAAAATTAATTATATTTGTATTCAAAATTGAAATAATTTAATGAACAGTCTGCTTGTAGGCCTAGGCCCATTCACTAGCTGCATTGATATTGTGCTTTATCCAATATCTGAAGCAATGAATAATGGGAAGATACTGTTTATTATTTTTATCCACTCTATTTGATCAAAATATGTTGTATTAGGTGAAAAATTAATTATATTTGTATTCAAAATTGAGATAATTTAATGAACAGTCTGCTTGTAGGCCTAGGCCCATTCACTAGCTGCATTGATATTATGCATTTTCCAATATCTGAAGCAATGAATAATGGGAAGAGAGTGTTTATTTTTTTTATCCACTCTATTTGATCAAAATATGTTGTATTAGGAGAAAAATTTATTATATTTGTATTCAAAATTGAAATAGTTGAATGAACAGTCTGCTTGTAGGCCTAGGCCCATTCACAAGCTGCATTGATATTATGCTTTTTCCAATATCTGGAGCAATGAATAATGGGAAGATACTGTTTATTATTTTTATTCACTCTATTTGATCAAAATATGTTGTATTAGGTGAAAAATTAATTGTATTTGTATTCAAAATTGAAATAATTGAATGAACAGTCTGCTTGTAGGCCTAGGCCCATTCACTAGCTGCATTGATATTATGCTTTTTCCAATATCTGAAGCAATGAATAATGGGAAGAGAGTGTTTATTATTTTTATCCACTCTATTTGATCAAAATATGTTGTATTAGGTGAAAAATTTATTATATTTGTATTCAAAATTGAAATAATTGAATGAACAGTCTGCTTGTAGGCCTAGGCCCATTCACTAGCTGCATTGATATTATGCTTTTTCCAATATCTGAAGCAATGAATAATGGGAAGATACTGTTTATTATTTTTATTCACTCTATTTGATCAAAATATGTTGTATTAGGTGAAAAATTAATTATATTTGTATTCAAAATTGAAATAATTGAATGAACAGTCTGCTTGTAGGCCTAGGCCCATTCACTAGCTGCATTGATATTATGCTTTTCCCAATATCTGAAGCAATGAATAATGGGAAGATACTGTTTATTATTTTTATCCACTCTATTTGATCAAAATATGTTGTATTAGGTGAAAAATTAATTATATTTGTATTCAAAATTGAAATAATTGAATGAACAGTCTGCTTGTAGGCCTAGGCCCAATCACTAGCTGCATTGATATTATGCTTTTTCCAATATCTGAAGCAATGAATAATGGGAAGAGAGTGTTTATTATTTTTATCCACTCTATTTGATCAAAATATGTTGTAATAGGTGAAAAATTAATTATATTTGTATTCAAAATCGAAATAATTGAATGAACAGTCTGCTTGTAGGCCTAGGCCCATTCACTAGCTGCATTGATATTATGCTTTTTCCAATATCTGAAGCAATGAATAATGGGAAGATACTGTTTATTATTTTTATCCACTCTATTTGATCAAAATATGTTGTATTAGGTGAAAAATCAATTATATTTGTATTCAAAATTGAAATAATTGAATGAACAGTCTGCTTGTAGGCCTAGGCCCATTCACTAGCTGCATTGATATTATGCTTTTTCCAATATCTGAAGCAATGAATAATGGGAAGATACTGTTTATTATTTTTATCCAATCTTTTTGATCAAAATATGTTGTATTAGGTGAAAAATTAATTATATTTGTATTCAAAATTGAAATATTTCAATGAACAGTCTGCTTGTAGGCCTAGGCCCATTCACTAGCTGCATTGATATTATGCTTTTTCCAATATCTGAAGCAATGAATAATGGGAAGAGAGTGTTTATTATTTTTATCCACTCTATTTGATCAAAATATGTTGTATTAGGTGAAAAATTAATTATATTTGTATTCAAAATTGAAATAATTGAATGAACAGTCTGCTTGTAGGCCTAGGCCCATTCACTAGCTGCATTGATATTATGCTTTTTCCAATATCTGAAGCAATGAATAATGGGAAGAGAGTGTTTATTATTTGTATCCACTCTATTTGATCAAAATATGTTGTATTAGGTGAAAAATTAATTATATTTGTATTCAAAATTGAAATAATTGAATGAACAGTCTGCTTGTAGGCCTAGGCCCATTCACTAGCTGCATTGATATTATGCTTTTTCCAATATCTGAAGCAATGAATAATAGGAAGAGAGTGTTTATTATTTTTATCCACTCTATTTGATCAAAATATGTTGTATTAGGTGAAAAATTAATTATATTTGTATTCAAAATTGAAATAATTGAATGAACAGTCTGCTTGTAGGCCTAGGCCCATTCACTAGCTGCATTGATATTATGCTTTTTCCAATATCTGAAGCAATGAATGATGGGAAGATACTGTTTATTATTTTTATTCACTCTATTTGATCAAAATATGTTGTATTAGGTGAAAAATTAATTATATTTGTATCCAAAATTGAAATAATTGAATGAACAGTCTGCTTGTAGGCCTAGGCCCATTCACTAGCTGCATTGATATTATGCTTTTTCCAATATCTGAAGCAATGAATAATGGGAAGATACTGTTTATTATTTTTATCCACTCTATTTGATCAAAATATGTTGTATTAGGTGAAAAATTAATTATATTTGTATTCAAAATTGAAATAATTGAATGAACAGTCTGCTTGTAGGCCTAGGCCCATTCACTAGCTGCATTGATATTATGCTTTTTCCAATATCTGAAGCAATGAATAATGGGAAGATACTGTTTATTATTTTTATCCAATCTTTTTGATCAAAATATGTTGTATTAGGTGAAAAATGAATTATATTTGTATTCAAAATTGAAATATTTTAATGAACAGTCTGCTTGTAGGCCTAGGCCCATTCACTAGCTGCATTGATATTATGCTTTTTCCAATATCTGAAGCAATGAATAATGGGAAGAGAGTGTTTATTATTTTTATCCACTCTATTTGATCAAAATATGTTGTATTAGGTGAAAAATTGATTATATTTGTATTCAAAATTGGAATAATTGAATGAACAGTCTGCTTGTAGGCCTGGGCCCATTCACTAGCTGCATTGATATCATGCTTTTTCCAATATCTGAAGCAATGAATAATGGGAAGATACTGTTTATTATTTTTATCCACTCTATTTGATCAAAATATGTTGTATTAGGTGAAAAATTAATTATATTTGTATTCAAAATTGAAATAATTTAATGAACAGTCTGCTTGTAGGCCTAGGCCCATTCACTAGCTGCATTGATATTATGCTTTTTCCAATATCTGAAGCAATGAATAATGGGAAGAGAGTGTTTATTATTTTTATCCACTCTATTTGATCAAAATATGTTGTATTAGGTGAAAAATTAATTATATTTGTATTCAAAATTGAAATAATTTAATGAACAGTCTGCTTGTAGGCCTAGGCCCATTCACTAGCTGCATTGATATTATGCTTTTTCCAATATCTGAAGCAATGAATAATGGGAAGAGAGTGTTTATTATTTTTATTCACTCTATTTGATCAAAATATGTTGTATTAGGTGAAAAATTAATTATATTTGTATACAAAATTAAAATAATTGAATGAACAGTCTGCTTGTAGGCCTAGGCCCATTCACTAGCTGCATTGATATTATGCTTTTTCCAATATCTGAAGCAATGAATGATGGGAAGATACTGTTTATTTTTTTATCCACTCTATTTGATCAAAATATGTTGTATTAGGTGAAAAATTAATTATATTTGTATTCAAAATTGAAATAATTTAATGAAAAGTCTGCTTGTAGGCTTAGGCCCATTCACTAGCTGCATTGATATTATGCTTTTTCCAATATCTGAAGCAATGAATAATGGGAAGAGAGTGTTTATTATTTTTATCCACTCTATTTGATCAAAATATGTTGTATTAGGTGAAAAATTAATTATATTTGTATTCAAAATTGAAATAATTTAATGAACAGTCTGCTTGTAGGCCTAGGCCCATTCACTAGCTGCATTGATATTATGCTTTTTCCAATATCTGAAGCAATGAATAATGGGAAGAGAGTGTTTATAATTTTTATCTACTCTATTTGATCAAAATATGTTGTATTAGGTGAAAAATTAATTATATTTGTATTCAAAATTGAAATAATTCAATAAACAGTCTGCTTGTAGGCCTAGGCCCATTCACTAGCTGCATTGATATTATGCTTTTTCCAATATCTGAAGCAATGAATAATGGGAAGAGAGTGTTTATTATTTTTATCCACTCTATTTGATCAAAATATGTTGTATTAGGTGAAAAATTAATAATATTTGTATTCAAAATTGAAATAATTCAATGAACAGTCTGCTTGTAGGCCTAGGCCCATTCACTAGCTGCATTGATATTATGCTTTTTCCAATATCTGAAGCAATGAATAATGGGAAGATACTGTTTATTATTTTTATCCACTCTATTTGATCAAAATATGTTGTATTAGGTGAAAAATTAATTATATTTGTATTCAAAATTGAAATAATTCAATGATCAGTCTGCTTGTAGGCCTAGGCCCATTCACTAGCTGCATTGATATTATGCTTTTTCCAATATCTGAAGCAATGAATAATGGGAAGAGAGTGTTTATTATTTTTATCCACTCTATTTGATCAAAATATGTTGTATTAGGTGAAAAATTAATTATATTTGTATTCAAAATTGAAATAATTGAATGAACAGTCTGCTTGTAGGCCTAGGCCCATTCACTAGCTGCATTGATATTATGCTTTTTCCAATATCTGAAGCAATGAATAATGGGAAGAGAGTGTTTATTATTTTTATCCACTCTATTTGATCAAAATATGTTGTATTAGGTGAAAAATTAATTATATTTGTATTCAAAATTGAAATAATTTAATGAACAGTCTGCTTGTAGGCCTAGGCCCATTCACTAGCTGCATTGATATTATGCTTTTTCCAATATCTGAAGCAATGAATAATGGGAAGAGTGTGTTTATTATTTTTATCCACTCTATTTGATCATAATATGTTGTATTAGGTGAAAAATTAATTATATTTGTATTCAAAATTGAAATAATTTAATGAACAGTCTGCTTGTAGGCCTAGGCCCATTCACTAGCTGCATTGATATTATGCTTTTTCCAATATCTGAAGCAATGAATAATGGGAAGAGAGTGTTTATTATTTTTATCCACTCTATTCGATCAAAATATGTTGTATTAGGTGAAAAATTAATTATATTTGTATTCAAAATTGAAATAATTGAATGAACAGTCTGCTTGTAGGCCTAGGCCCATTCACTAGCTGCATTGATATTATGCTTTTTCCAATATCTGAAGCAATGAATAATGGGAAGAGAGTGTTTATTATTTTTATCCACTCTATTTGATCAAAATATGTTGTATTAGGTGAAAAATTAATTATATTTGTATTCAAAATTGAAATAATTGAATGAACAGTCTGCTTGTAGGCCTAGGCCCATTCACTAGCTGCATTGATATTATGCTTTTTCCAATATCTGAAGCAATGAATAATGGGAAGAGAGTGTTTATTATTTTTATCCACTCTATTTGATCAAAATATGTTGTATTAGGTGAAAAATTAATTATATTTGTATTCAAAATTGAAATATTTTAATGAACAGTCTGCTTGTAGGCCTAGGCCCATTCACTAGCTGCATTGATATTGTGCTTTTTCCAATATCTGAAGCAATGAATAATGGGAAGATACTGTTTATTATTTTTATCCACTCTATTTGATCAAAATATGTTGTATTAGGTGAAAAATTAATTATATTTGTATTCAAAATTGAAATATTTTAATGAACAGTCTGCTTGTAGGCCTAGGCCCATTCACTAGCTGCATTGATATTATGCTATTTCCAATATCTGAAGCAATGAATAATGGGAAGAGAGTGTTTATTATTTTTATCCACTCTATTTGATCAAAATATGTTGTATTAGGTGAAAAATTAATTATATTTGTATTCAAAATTGAAATAATTGAATGAACAGTCTGCTTGTAGGCCTAGGCCCATTCACTAGCTGCATTGATATTATGCTTTTTCAAATATCTGAAGCAATGAATAATGGGAAGATACTGTTTATTATTTTTATCCACTCTATTTGATCAAAATATGTTGTATTAGGTGAAAAATTAATTATATTTGTATTCAAAATTGAAATAATTTAATGAACAGTCTGCTTGTAGGCCTAGGCCCATTCACTAGCTGCATTGATATTATGCTTTTTCCAATATCTGAAGCAATGAATAATGGGAAGAGAGTGTTTATTATTTTTATCCACTCTATTTGATCAAAATATGTTGTATTAGGTGAAAAATTAATTATATTTGTATTCAAAATTGAAATAATTTAATGAACAGTCTGCTTGTAGGCCTAGGCCCATTCACTAGCTGCATTGATATTATGCTTTTTCTAATATCTGAAGCAATGAATAATGGGAAGAGAGTGTTTATTATTTTTATCCACTCTATTTGATCAAAATATGTTGTATTAGGTGAAAAATAAGTTATATTTGTATTCAAAATTGAAATAATTTAATGAACAGTCCGCTTGTAGGCCTAGGCCCATTCACTAGCTGCATTGATATTATGCTTTTCCCAATATCTGAAGCAATGAATAATGGGAAGATACTGTTTATTATTTTTATCCAATCTTTTTGATCAAAATATGTTGTATTAGGTGAAAAATTTATTATATTTGTATTCAAAATTGAAATATTTTAATAAACAGTCTGCTTGTAGGCCTAGGCCCATTCACTAGCTGCATTGATATTATGCTTTTTTCAATATCTGAAGCAATGAATAATGGGAAGATACTGTTTATTATTTTTATTCACTCTATTTGATCAAAATATGTTGTATTAGGTGAAAAATCAATTATATTTGTATTCAAAATTGAAATAATTTAATGAACAGTCTGCTTGTAGGCCTAGGCCCATTCACTAGCTGCATTGATATTATGCTTTTTCCAATATCTGAAGCAATGAATAATGAGAAGATACTGTTTATCATTTTTATCCACTCTATTTGATCAAAATATGTTGTATTAGGTGAAAAATTAATAATATTTGCATTCAAAATTGAAATAATTGAATGAACAGTCTGCTTGTAGGCCTAGGCCCATTCACTAGCTGCATTGATATTATGCTTTTTCCAATATCTGAAGCAATGAATAATGGGAAGATACTGTTTATTATTTTTATCCACTCTATTTGATCAAAATATGTTGTATTAGGTGAAAAATTAATTATATTTGTATTCAAAATTGAAATAATTTAATGAACAGTCTGCTTGTAGGCCTAGGCCCATTCACTAGCTGCATTGATATTATGCTTTTCCAATATCTGAAGCAATGAATAATGGGAAGAGAGTGTTTATTATTTTTATCCACTCTATTTGATCAAAATATGTTGTATTAGGTGGAAAATTAATTATATTTGTATTCAAAATTGAAATAATTGAATGAACAGTCTGCTTGTAGGCCTAGGCATATTCACTAGCTGCATTGATTTTATGCTTTTTCCAATATCTGAAGCAATGAATAATGGGAAGATACTGTTTATTATTTTTATCCACTCTATTTGATCAAAATATGTTGTATTAGGTGAAAAATTAATTATATTTGTATTCAAAATTGAAATAATTTAATTAACAGTCTGCTTGTAGGCCTAGGCCCATTCACTAGCTGCATTGATATTATGCTTTTTCCAATATCTGAAGCAATGAATAATGAGAAGATACTGTTTATTATTTTTATCCACTCTATTTGATCAAAATATGTTGTATTAGGTGAAAAATTAATTATATTTGTATTCAAAATTGAAATAATTTAATGAACAGTCTGCTTGTAGGCCTAGGCCCATTCACTAGCTGCATTGATATTATGCTTTTTCCAATATCTGAAGCAATGAATAATGGGAAGAGAGTGTTTATTATTTTTATCCACTCTATTTGATCAAAATATGTTGTATTAGGTGAAAAATTAATTATATTTGTATTCAAAATTGAAATAATTTAATGAACAGTCTGCTTGTAGGCCTAGGCCCATTCACTAGCTGCATTGATATTATGCTTTTTCCAATATCTGAAGCAATGAATAATGGGAAGATACTGTTTATTATTTTTATTCACTCCATTTGATCAAAATATGTTGTATTAGGTGAAAAATTAATTATATTTGTATTCAAAATTGAAATAATCTAATGAACAGTCTGCTTGTAGGCCTGGGCCCATTCACTAGCTGCATTGATATTATGCTTTTTCCAATATCTGAAGCAATGAATAATGGGAAGATACTGTTTATTATTTTTATTCACTCTATTTGATCAAAATATGTTGTATTAGGTGAAAAATTAATTATATTTGTATTCAAAATTGAAATAATTGAATGAACAGTCTGCTTGTAGGCCTAGGCCCATTCACTAGCTGCATTGATATTATGCTTTTTCCAATATCTGAAGCAATGAATAATGGGAAGAGAGTGTTTATTATTTTTATCCACTCTATTTGATCAAAATATGTTGTATTAGGCGAAAAATTAATTATATTTGTATTCAAAATTGAAATAATTGAATGAACAGTCTGCTTGTAGGCCTAGGCCCATTCACTAGCTGCATTGATATTATGCTTTTCCCAATATCTGAAGCAATGAATAATGGGAAGATACTGTTTATTATTTTTATTCACTCTATTTGATCAAAATATGTTGTATTAGGTGAAAAATTAATTATACTTGTATTCAAAATTGAAATAATTGAATGAACAGTCTGCTTGTCGGCCTAGGCCCATTCACTAGCTGCATTGATATTATGCTTTTTCCAATATCTGAAGCAATGAATAATGGGAAGATACTGTTTATTATTTTTATCCACTCTATTTGATCAAAATATGTTGTATTAGGTGGAAAATTAATTATATTTGTATTCAAAATTGAAATAATTGAATGAACAGTCTGCTTGTAGGCCTAGGCCCATTCACTAGCTGCATTGATATTATGCTTTTTCCAATATCTGAAGCAATGAATAATGGGAAGAGAGTGTTTATTATTTTTATCCACTCTATTTGATCAAAATATGTTGTAATAGGTGAAAAATTAATTATATTTGTATTCAAAATCGAAATAATTGAATGAACAGTCTGCTTGTAGGCCTAGGCCCATTCACTAGCTGCATTGATATTATGCTTTTTCCAATATCTGAAGCAATGAATAATGGGAAGATACTGTTTATTATTTTTATCCACTCTATTTGATCAAAATATGTTGTATTAGGTGAAAAATTAATTATATTTGTATTCAAAATTGAAATAATTGAATGAACAGTCTGCTTGTAGGCCTAGGCCCATTCACTAGCTGCATTGATATTATGCTTTTTCCAATATCTGAAGCAATGAATAATGGGAAGATACTGTTTATTATTTTTATCCAATCTTTTTGATCAAAATATGTTGTATTAGGTGAAAAATTAATTATATTTGTATTCAAAATTGAAATATTTTAATGAACAGTCTGCTTGTAGGCCTAGGCCCATTCACTAGCTGCATTGATATTATGCTTTTTCCAATATCTGAAGCAATGAATAATGGGAAGATACTGTTTATTATTTTTATCCACTCTATTTGATCAAAATATGTTGTATTAGGTGAAAAATTAATTATATTTGTATTCAAAATTGAAATAATTTAATGAACAGTCTGCTTGTAGGCCTAGGCCCATTCACTAGCTGCATTGATATTATGCTTTTTCCAATATCTGAAGCAATGAATAATGGGAAGATACTGTTTATTATTTTTATCCACTCTATTTGATCAAAATTAGTTGTATTAGGTGAAAAATTAATTATATTTGTATTCAAAATTGAAATAATTTAATGAACAGTCTGCTTGTAGGCCTAGGCCCATTCACTAGCTGCATTGATATTATGCTTTTTCCAATATCTGAAGCAATGAATAATGGGAAGAGAGTGTTTATTATTTTTATCCACTCTATTTGATCAAAATATGTTGTATTAGGTGAAAAATTAATTATATTTGTATTCAAAATTGAAATAATTTAATGAACAGTCTGCTTGTAGGCCTAGGCCCATTCACTAGCTGCATTGATATTATGCTTTTTCCAATATCTGAAGCAATGAATAATGGGAAGAGAGTGTTTATTATTTTTATCCAATCTTTTTGATCAAAATATGTTGTATTAGGTGAGAAATAAATTATATTTGTATTCAAAATTGAAATATTTTAATGAACAGTCTGCTTGTAGGCCTAGGCCCATTCACTAGCTGCATTGATATTATGCTTTTTCCAATATCTGAAGCAATGAATGATGGGAAGAGAGTGTTTATTATTTTTATCCACTCTATTTGATCAAAATATGTTGTATTAGGTGAAAAATTGATTATATTTGTATTCAAAATTGAAATAATTGAATGAACAGTCTGCTTGTAGGCCTAGGCCCATTCACTAGCTGCATTGATATTATGCTTTTTCCAATATCTGAAGCAATGAATAATGAGAAGATACTGTTTATTATTTTTATCCACTCTATTTGATCAAAATATGTTGTATTAGGTGAAAAATTAATTATATTTGTATTCAAAATTGAAATAATTTAATGAACAGTCTGCTTGTAGGCCTAGGCCCATTCACTAGCTGCATTGATATTATGCTTTTTCCAATATCTGAAGCAATGAATAATGGGAAGATACTGTTTATTATTTTTATCCACTCTATTTGATCAAAATATGTTGTATTAGGTGAAAAATTAATTATATTTGTATTCAAAATTGAAATAATTTAATGAACAGTCTGCTTGTAGGCCTAGGCCCATTCACTAGCTGCATTGATATTATGCTTTTTCCAATATCTGAAGCAATGAATAATGGGAAGAGAGTGTTTATTATTTTTATTCACTCTATTTGATCAAAATATGTTGCATTAGGTGAAAAATTAATTATATTTGTATTCAAAATTGAAATAATTGAATGAACAGTCTGCTTGTAGGCCTAGGCCCATTCACTAGCTGCATTGATATTATGCTTTTTCCAATATCTGAAGCAATGAATAATGGGAAGATACTGTTTATTTTTTTATCCACTCTATTTGATCAAAATATGTTGTATTAGGTGAAAAATTAATTATATCTGTATTCAAAATTGAAATAATTTAATGAACAGTCTGCTTGTAGGCCTAGGCCCATTCACTAGCTGCATTGATATTATGCTTTTTCCAATATCTGAAGCAATGAATAATGGGAAGAGAGTGTTTATTATTTTTATCCACTCTATTTGATCAAAATATGTTGTATTAGGTGAAAAATTAATTATATTTGTATTCAAAATTGAAATAATTTAATGAACAGTCTGCTTGTAGGCCTAGGCCCATTCACTAGCTGCATTGATATTATGCTTTTTCCAATATCTGAAGCAATGAATAATGGGAAGAGAGTGTTTATAATTTTTATCTACTCTATTTGATCAAAATATGTTGTATTAGGTGAAAAATTAATTATATTTGTATTCAAAATTGAAATAATTCAATAAACAGTCTGCTTGTAGGCCTAGGCCCATTCACTGGCTGCATTGATATTATGCTTTTTCCAATATCTGAAGCAATGAATAATGGGAAGAGAGTGTTTATTATTTTTATCCACTCTATTTGATCAAAATATGTTGTATTAGGTGAAAAATTAATTATATTTGTATTCAAAATTGAAATAATTCAATGATCAGTCTGCTTGTAGGCCTAGGCCCATTCACTAGCTGCATTGATATTATGCTTTTTCCAATATCTGAAGCAATGAATAATGGGAAGAGAGTGTTTATTATTTTTATCCACTCTATTTGATCAAAATATGTTGTATTAGGTGAAAAATTAATTATATTTGTATTCAAAATTGAAATAATTGAATGAACAGTCTGCTTGTAGGCCTAGGCCCATTCACTAGCTGCATTGATATTATGCTTTTTCCAATATCTGAAGCAATGAATAATGGGAAGAGAGTGTTTATTATTTTTATCCACTCTATTTGATCAAAATATGTTGTATTAGGTGAAAAATTAATTATATTTGTATTCAAAATTGAAATAATTTAATGAACAGTCTGCTTGTAGGCCTAGGCCCATTCACTAGCTGCATTGATATTATGCTTTTTCCAATATCTGAAGCAATGAATAATGGGAAGAGTGTGCTTATTATTTTAATCCACTCTATTTGATCATAATATGTTGTATTAGGTGAAAAATTAATTATATTTGTATTCAAAATTGAAATAATTCAATGAACAGTCTGCTTGTAGGCCTAGGCCCATTCACTAGCTGCATTGATATTATGCTTTTTCCAATATCTGAAGCAATGAATAATGGGAAAATACTGTTTATTATTTTTATCCACTCTATTTGATCAAAATATGTTGTATTAGGTGAAAAATTAATTATATTTGTATTCAAAATTGAAATAATTCAATGATCAGTCTGCTTGTAGGCCTAGGCCCATTCACTAGCTGCATTGATATTATGCTTTTTCCAATATCTGAAGCAATGAATAATGGGAAGAGAGTGTTTATTATTTTTATCCACTCTATTTGATCAAAATATGTTGTATTAGGTGAAAAATTAATTATATTTGTATTCAAAATTGAAATAATTGAATGAACAGTCTGCTTGTAGGCCTAGGCCCATTCACTAGCTGCATTGATATTATGCTTTTTCCAATATCTGAAGCAATGAATAATGGGAAGAGTGTGCTTATTATTTTAATCCACTCTATTTGATCATAATATGTTGTATTAGGTGAAAAATTAATTATATTTGTATTCAAAATTGAAATAATCTAATGAACAGTCTGCTTGTAGGCCTAGGCCCATTCACTAGCTGCATTGATATTATGCTTTATCCAATATCTGAAGCAATGAATAATGGGAAGAGAGTGTTTATTATTTTTATCCACTCTATTCGATCAAAATATGTTGTATTAGGTGAAAAATTAATTATATTTGTATTCAAAATTGAAATAATTTAATGAACAGTCTGCTTGTAGGCCTAGGCCCATTCACTAGCTGCATTGATATTATGCTTTTTCCAATATCTAAAGCAATGAATAATGGGAAGAGAGTGTTTATTATTTTTATCCACTCTATTTGATCAAAATATGTTGCATTAGGTGAAAAATCAATTATATTTGTATTCAAAATTGAAATAATTGAATGAACAGTCTGCTTGTAGGCCTAGGCCCATTCACTAGCTGCATTGATATTATGCTTTTTCCAATATCTGAAGCAATGAATAATGGGAAGAGAGTGTTTATTATTTTTATCCACTCTATTTGATCAAAATATGTTGTATTAGGTGAAAAATTAATTATATTTGTATTCAAAATTGAAATAATTTAATGAACAGTCTGCTTGTAGGCCTAGGCCCATTCACTAGCTGCATTGATATTATGCTTTTTCCAATATCTGAAGCAATGAATAATGGGAAGATACTGTTTATTATTTTTATCCACTCTATTTGATCAAAATATGTTGTATTAGGTGAAAAATTAATTATATTTGTATTCAAAATTGAAATATTTTAATGAACAGTCTGCTTGTAGGCCTAGGCCCATTCACTAGCTGCATTGATATTATGCTTTTTCCAATATCTGAAGCAATGAATAATGGGAAGAGAGTGTTTATTATTTTTATCCACTCTATTTGATCAAAATATGTTGTATTAGGTGAAAAATTAATTATATTTGTATTCAAAATTGAAATAATTGAATGAACAGTCTGCTTGTAGGCCTAGGCCCATTCACTAGCTGCATTGATATTATGCTTTTTCAAATATCTGAAGCAATGAATAATGGGAAGATACTGTTTATTATTTTTATCCACTCCTTTTGATCAAAATATGTTGTATTAGGTGAAAAATTAATTATATTTGTATTCAAAATTGAAATAATTTAATGAACAGTCTGCTTGTAGGCCTAGGCCCATTCACTAGCTGCATTGATATTATGCTTTTTCCAATATCTGAAGCAATGAATAATGGGAAGAGAGTGTTTATTATTTTTATCCACTCTATTTGATCAAAATATGTTGTATTAGGTGAAAAATTAATTATATTTGTATTCAAAATTGAAATAATTGAATGAACAGTCTGCTTGTAGGCCTAGGCCCATTCACTAGCTGCATTGATTTTATGCTTTTTCCAATATCTGAAGCAATGAATAATGGGAAGAGAGTGTTTATTATTTTTATCCACTCTATTTGATCAAAATATGTTGTATTAGGTGAAAAATTAATTATATTTGTATTCAAAATTGAAATAATTTAATGAACAGTCTGCTTGTAGGCCTAGGCCCATTCACTAGCTGCATTGATATTATGCTTTTTCCAATATCTGAAGCAATGAATAATGAGAAGATACTGTTTATTATTTTTATCCACTCTATTTGATCAAAATATGTTGTATTAGGTGAAAAATTAATTATATTTGTATTCAAAATTGAAATAATTTAATGAACAGTCTGCTTGTAGGCCTAGGCCCATTCACTAGCTGCATTGATATTATGCTTTTTCCAATATCTGAAGCAATGAATAATGGGAAGAGAGTGTTTATTATTTTTATCCACTCTATTTGATCAAAATATGTTGTATTAGGTGAAAAATTAATTATATTTGTATTCAAAATTGAAATAATTTAATGAACAGTCTGCTTGTAGGCCTAGGCCCATTCACTAGCTGCATTGATATTATGCTTTCTCCAATATCTGAAGCAATGAATAATGGGAAGATACTGTTTATTATTTTTATTCACTCTATTTGATCAAAATATGTTGTATTAGGTGAAAAATTAATTATATTTGTATTCAAAATTGAAATAATCTAATGAACAGTCTGCTTGTAGGCCTAGGCCCATTCACTAGCTGCATTGATATTATGCTTTTTCCAATATCTGAAGCAATGAATAATGGGAAGATACTGTTTATTATTTTTATTCACTCTATTTGATCAAAATATGTTGTATTGGGTGAAAAATTATTTATATTTGTATTCAAAATTGAAATATTTTAATGAACAGTCTGCTTGTAAGCCTAGGCCCATTCACTAGCTGCATTGATATTATGCTTTTTCCAATATCTGAAGCAATGAATAATGGGAAGAGAGTGTTTATTATTTTTATCCACTCTATTTGATCAAAATATGTTGTATTAGGTGAAAAATTAATTATATTTGTATTCAAAATTGAAATAATTGAATGAACAGTCTGCTCGTAGGCCTGGGCCCATTCACTAGCTGCATTGATATTATGCTTTTTCCAATATCTGAAGCAATGAATAATGGGAAGATACTGTTTATTATTTTTATCCACTCTATTTGATCAAAATATGTTGTATTAGGTGAAAAATCAATTATATTTGTATTCAAAATTGAAATAATTGAATGAACAGTCTGCTTGTAGGCCTAGGCCCATTCACTAGCTGCATTGATATTATGCTTTTTCCAATATCTGAAGCAATGAATAATGGGAAGATACTGTTTATTATTTTTATCCACTCTATTTGATCAAAATATGTTGTATTAGGTGAAAAATTAATTATATTTGTATTCAAAATTGAAATAATTTAATGAACAGTCTGCTTGTAGGCCTAGGCCCATTCACTAGCTGCATTGATATTATGCTTTTTCCAATATCTGGAGCAATGAATAATGGGAAGATACTGTTTATTATTTTTATCCACTCTATTTGATCAAAATATGTTGTATTAGGTGAAAAATTAATTATATTTGTATTCAAAATTGAAATAATTTAATGAACAGTCTGCTTGTAGGCCTAGGCCCATTCACTAGCTGCATTGATATTATGCTTTTTCCAATATCTGAAGCAATGAATAATGGGAAGAGAGTGTTTATTATTTTTATCCACTCTATTTGATCAAAATATGTTGTATTAGGTGAAAAATTAATTATATTTGTATTCAAAATTGAAATAATTTAATGAACAGTCTGCTTGTAGGCCTAGGCCCATTCACTAGCTGCATTGATATTATGCTTTTTCCAATATCTGAAGCAATGAATAATGGGAAGAGAGTGTTTATTATTTTTATCCACTCTATTTGATCAAAATATGTTGTATTAGGTGAAAATTTAATTATATTTGTATTCAAAATTGAAATAATTGAATGAACAGTCTGCTTGTAGGCCTAGGCCCATTCACTAGCTGCATTGATATTATGCTTTTTCCAATATCTGAAGCAATGAATAATGGGAAGAGAGTGTTTATTATTTTTATCCACTCTATTTGATCAAAATATGTTGTATTAGGTGAAAAATTAATTATATTTGTATTCAAAATTGAAATAATTGAATGAACAGTCTGCTTGTAGGCCTAGGCCCATTCACTAGCTGCATTGATATTATGCTTTTTCAAATATCTGAAGCAATGAATAATGGGAAGATACTGTTTATTATTTTTATCCACTCTATTTGATCAAAATATGTTGTATTAGGTGAAAAATTAATTATATTTGTATTCAAAATTGAAATAATTTAATGAACAGTCTGCTTGTAGGCCTAGGCCCATTCACTAGCTGCATTGATATTATGCTTTTTCCAATATCTGAAGCAATGAATAATGGGAAGAGAGTGTTTATTATTTTTATCCACTCTATTTGATCAAAATATGTTGTATTAGGTGAAAAATTAATTATATTTGTATTCAAAATTGAAATAATTGAATGAACAGTCTGCTTGTAGGCCTAGGCCCATTCACTAGCTGCATTGATTTTATGCTTTTTCCAATATCTGAAGCAATGAATAATGGGAAGAGAGTGTTTATTATTTTTATCCACTCTATTTGATCAAAATATGTTGTATTAGGTGAAAAATTAATTATATTTGTATTCAAAATTGAAATAATTTAATGAACAGTCTGCTTGTAGGCCTAGGCCCATTCACTAGCTGCATTGATATTATGCTTTTTCCAATATCTGAAGCAATGAATAATGAGAAGATACTGTTTATTATTTTTATCCACTCTATTTGATCAAAATATGTTGTATTAGGTGAAAAATTAATTATATTTGTATTCAAAATTGAAATAATTTAATGAACAGTCTGCTTGTAGGCCTAGGCCCATTCACTAGCTGCATTGATATTATGCTTTTTCCAATATCTGAAGCAATGAATAATGGGAAGAGAGTGTTTATTATTTTTATCCACTCTATTTGATCAAAATATGTTGTATTAGGTGAAAAATTAATTATATTTGTATTCAAAATTGAAATAATTTAATGAACAGTCTGCTTGTAGGCCTAGGCCCATTCACTAGCTGCATTGATATTATGCTTTCTCCAATATCTGAAGCAATGAATAATGGGAAGATACTGTTTATTATTTTTATTCACTCTATTTGATCAAAATATGTTGTATTAGGTGAAAAATTAATTATATTTGTATTCAAAATTGAAATAATCTAATGAACAGTCTGCTTGTAGGCCTAGGCCCATTCACTAGCTGCATTGATATTATGCTTTTTCCAATATCTGAAGCAATGAATAATGGGAAGATACTGTTTATTATTTTTATTCACTCTATTTGATCAAAATATGTTGTATTGGGTGAAAAATTATTTATATTTGTATTCAAAATTGAAATATTTTAATGAACAGTCTGCTTGTAAGCCTAGGCCCATTCACTAGCTGCATTGATATTATGCTTTTTCCAATATCTGAAGCAATGAATAATGGGAAGAGAGTGTTTATTATTTTTATCCACTCTATTTGATCAAAATATGTTGTATTAGGTGAAAAATTAATTATATTTGTATTCAAAATTGAAATAATTGAATGAACAGTCTGCTCGTAGGCCTAGGCCCATTCACTAGCTGCATTGATATTATGCTTTTTCCAATATCTGAAGCAATGAATAATGGGAAGATACTGTTTATTATTTTTATCCACTCTATTTGATCAAAATATGTTGTATTAGGTGAAAAATCAATTATATTTGTATTCAAAATTGAAATAATTGAATGAACAGTCTGCTTGTAGGCCTAGGCCCATTCACTAGCTGCATTGATATTATGCTTTTTCCAATATCTGAAGCAATGAATAATGGGAAGATACTGTTTATTATTTTTATCCACTCTATTTGATCAAAATATGTTGTATTAGGTGAAAAATTAATTATATTTGTATTCAAAATTGAAATAATTTAATGAACAGTCTGCTTGTAGGCCTAGGCCCATTCACTAGCTGCATTGATATTATGCTTTTTCCAATATCTGGAGCAATGAATAATGGGAAGATACTGTTTATTATTTTTATCCACTCTATTTGATCAAAATATGTTGTATTAGGTGAAAAATTAATTATATTTGTATTCAAAATTGAAATAATTTAATGAACAGTCTGCTTGTAGGCCTAGGCCCATTCACTAGCTGCATTGATATTATGCTTTTTCCAATATCTGAAGCAATGAATAATGGGAAGAGAGTGTTTATTATTTTTATCCACTCTATTTGATCAAAATATGTTGTATTAGGTGAAAAATTAATTATATTTGTATTCAAAATTGAAATAATTTAATGAACAGTCTGCTTGTAGGCCTAGGCCCATTCACTAGCTGCATTGATATTATGCTTTTTCCAATATCTGAAGCAATGAATAATGGGAAGAGAGTGTTTATTATTTTTATCCACTCTATTTGATCAAAATATGTTGTATTAGGTGAAAATTTAATTATATTTGTATTCAAAATTGAAATAATTGAATGAACAGTCTGCTTGTAGGCCTAGGCCCATTCACTAGCTGCATTGATATTATGCTTTTTCCAATATCTGAAGCAATGAATAATGGGAAGATACTGTTTATTTTTTTTATCCACTCTATTTGATCAAAATATGTTGTATTAGGTGAAAAATTAATCATATTTGTATTCAAAATTGAAATAATTGAATGAACAGTCTGCTAGTAGGCCTAGGCCCATTCACTAGCTGCATTGATATTATGCTTTTTCCAATATCTGAAGCAATGAATAATGGGAAGAGAGTGTTTATTATTTTTATCTACTCTATTTGATCAAAATATGTTGTATTAGGTGAAAATTTAATTATATTTGTATTCAAAATTGAAATAATCTAATGAACAGTCTGCTTGTAGGCCTAGGCCCATTCACTAGCTGCATTGATATTATGCTTTTTCCAATATCTGAAGCAATGAATAATGGGAAGATACTGTTTATTATTTTTATTCACTCTATTTGATCAAAATATGTTGTATTAGGTGAAAAATTAATTATATTTGTATTCAAAATTGAAATATTTTAATGAACAGTCTGCTTGTAGGCCTAGGCCCATTCACTAGCTGCATTGATATTATGCTTTTTCCAATATCTGAAGCAATGAATAATGGGAAGAGAGTGTTTATTATTTTTATCCACTCTATTTGATCAAAATATGTTGTATTAGGTGAAAAATTAATTATATTTGTATTCAAAATTGAAATAATTGAATGAACAGTCTGCTCGTAGGCCTAGGCCCATTCACTAGCTGCATTGATATTATGCTTTTTCCAATATCTGAAGCAATGAATAATGGGAAGATACTGTTTATTATTTTTATCCACTCTATTTGATCAAAATATGTTGTATTAGGTGAAAAATTAATTATATTTGTATTCAAAAATTGAAATAATTGAATGAACAGTCTGCTTGTAGGCCTAGGCCCATTCACTAGCTGCATTGATATTATGCTTTTTCCAATATCTGAAGCAATGAATAATGGGAAGATACTGTTTATTATTTTTATCCACTCTATTTGATCAAAATATGTTGTATTAGGTGAAAAATTAATTATATTTGTATTCAAAATTGAAATAATTTAATGAACAGTCTGCTTGTAGGCCTAGGCCCATTCACTAGCTGCATTGATATTATGCTTTTTCCAATATCTGAAGCAATGAATAATGGGAAGATACTGTTTATTATTTTTATCCACTCTATTTGATCAAAATATGTTGTATTAGGTGAAAAATTAATTATATTTGTATTCAAAATTGAAATAATTTAATGGACAGTCTGCTTGTAGGCCTAGGCCCATTCACTAGCTGCATTGATATTATGCTTTTTCCAATATCTGAAGCAATGAATAATGGGAAGAGAGTGTTTATTATTTTTATCCACTCTATTTGATCAAAATATGTTGTATTAGGTGAAAAATTAATTATATTTGTATTCAAAATTGAAATAATTTAATGAACAGTCTGCTTGTAGGCCTAGGCCCATTCACTAGCTGCATTGATATTATGCTTTTTCCAATATCTGAAGCAATGAATAATGGGAAGAGAGTGTTTATTATTTTTATCCACTCTATTTGATCAAAATATGTTGTATTAGGTGAAAATTTAATTATATTTGTATTCAAAATTGAAATAATTGAATGAACAGTCTGCTTGTAGGCCTAGGCCCATTCACTAGCTGCATTGATATTATGCTTTTTCCAATATCTGAAGCAATGAATAATGGGAAGATACTGTTTATTTTTTTTATCCACTCTATTTGATCAAAATATGTTGTATTAGGTGAAAAATTAATCATATTTGTATTCAAAATTGAAATAATTGAATGAACAGTCTGCTAGTAGGCCTAGGCCCATTCACTAGCTGCATTGATATTATGCTTTTTCCAATATCTGAAGCAATGAATAATGGGAAGAGAGTGTTTATTATTTTTATCTACTCTATTTGATCAAAATATGTTGTATTAGGTGAAAATTTAATTATATTTGTATTCAAAATTGAAATAATCTAATGAACAGTCTGCTTGTAGGCCTAGGCCCATTCACTAGCTGCATTGATATTATGCTTTTTCCAATATCTGAAGCAATGAATAATGGGAAGATACTGTTTATTATTTTTATTCACTCTATTTGATCAAAATATGTTGTATTAGGTGAAAAATTAATTATATTTGTATTCAAAATTGAAATATTTTAATGAACAGTCTGCTTGTAGGCCTAGGCCCATTCACTAGCTGCATTGATATTATGCTTTTTCCAATATCTGAAGCAATGAATAATGGGAAGAGAGTGTTTATTATTTTTATCCACTCTATTTGATCAAAATATGTTGTATTAGGTGAAAAATTAATTATATTTGTATTCAAAATTGAAATAATTGAATGAACAGTCTGCTCGTAGGCCTAGGCCCATTCACTAGCTGCATTGATATTATGCTTTTTCCAATATCTGAAGCAATGAATAATGGGAAGATACTGTTTATTATTTTTATCCACTCTATTTGATCAAAATATGTTGTATTAGGTGAAAAATTAATTATATTTGTATTCAAAAATTGAAATAATTGAATGAACAGTCTGCTTGTAGGCCTAGGCCCATTCACTAGCTGCATTGATATTATGCTTTTTCCAATATCTGAAGCAATGAATAATGGGAAGATACTGTTTATTATTTTTATCCACTCTATTTGATCAAAATATGTTGTATTAGGTGAAAAATTAATTATATTTGTATTCAAAATTGAAATAATTTAATGAACAGTCTGCTTGTAGGCCTAGGCCCATTCACTAGCTGCATTGATATTATGCTTTTTCCAATATCTGAAGCAATGAATAATGGGAAGATACTGTTTATTATTTTTATCCACTCTATTTGATCAAAATATGTTGTATTAGGTGAAAAATTAATTATATTTGTATTCAAAATTGAAATAATTTAATGAACAGTCTGCTTGTAGGCCTAGGCCCATTCACTAGCTGCATTGATATTATGCTTTTTCCAATATCTGAAGCAATGAATAATGGGAAGAGAGTGTTTATTATTTTTATCCACTCTATTTGATCAAAATATGTTGTATTAGGTGAAAAATTAATTATATTTGTATTCAAAATTGAAATAATTTAATGAACAGTCTGCTTGTAGGCCTAGGCCCATTCACTAGCTGCATTGATATTATGCTTTTTCCAATATCTGAAGCAATGAATAATGGGAAGAGAGTGTTTATTATTTTTATCCACTCTATTTGATCAAAATATGTTGTATTAGGTGAAAATTTAATTATATTTGTATTCAAAATTGAAATAATTGAATGAACAGTCTGCTTGTAGGCCTAGGCCCATTCACTAGCTGCATTGATATTATGCTTTTTCCAATATCTGAAGCAATGAATAATGGGAAGATACTGTTTATTTTTTTTATCCACTCTATTTGATCAAAATATGTTGTATTAGGTGAAAAATTAATTATATTTGTATTCAAAATTGAAATAATTGAATGAACAGTCTGCTAGTAGGCCTAGGCCCATTCACTAGCTGCATTGATATTATGCTTTTTCCAATATCTGAAGCAATGAATAATGGGAAGAGAGTGTTTATTATTTTTATCTACTCTATTTGATCAAAATATGTTGTATTAGGTGAAAGATTAATTATATTTGTATTCAAAATTGAAATAATTGAATGAACAGTCTGCTTGTAGGCCTAGGCCCATTCACTAGCTGCATTGATATTATGCTTTTTCCAATATCTGAAGCAATGAATAATGGGAAGAGAGTGTTTATTATTTTTATCCACTCTATTTGATCAAAATATGTTGTATTAGGTGAAAAATTAATTATATTTGTATTCAAAATTGAAATAATTTAATGAACAGTCTGCTTGTAGGCCTAGGCCCATTCACTAGCTGCATTGATATTATGCTTTTTCCAATATCTGAAGCAATGAATAATGGGAAGAGTGTGCTTATTATTTTTATCCACTCTATTTGATCATAATATGTTGTATTAGGTGAAAAATTAATTATATTTGTATTCAAAATTGAAATAATCTAATGAACAGTCTGCTTGTAGGCCTAGGCCCATTCACTAGCTGCATTGATATTATGCTTTTTCCAATATCTGAAGCAATGAATAATGGGAAGAGAGTGTTTATTATTTTTATCCACTCTATTCGATCAAAATATGTTGTAATAGGTGAAAAATTAATTATATTTGTATTAAAAATTGAAATAATTCAATGAACAGTCTGCTTGTAGGCCTAGGCCCATTCACTAGCTGCATTGATATTATGCTTTTTCCAATATCTAAAGCAATGAATAATGGGAAGAGAGTGTTTATTATTTTTATCCACTCTATTTGATCAAAATATGTTGCATTAGGTGAAAAATTAATTATATTTGTATTCAAAATTGAAATAATTGAATGAACAGTCTGCTTGTAGGCCTAGGCCCATTCACTAGCTGCATTGATATCATGCTTTTTCCAATATCTGAAGCAATGAATAATGGGAAGATACTGTTTATTATTTTTATCCACTCTATTTGATCGAAATATGTTGTATTAGGTGAAAAATTAATTATATTTGTATTCAAAATTGAAATAATTGAATGAACAGTCTGCTTGTAGGCCTAGGCCCATTCACTAGCTGCATTGATATTATGCTTTTTCAAATATCTGAAGCAATGAATAATAGGAAGAGAGTGTTTATTATTTTTATCCACTCTATTTGATCAAAATATGTTGTATTAGGTGAAAAATTAATTATATTTGTATTCAAAATTGAAATAATTGAATGAACAGTCTGCTTGTAGGCCTAGGCCCATTCACTAGCTGCATTGATATTATGCTTTTTCCAATATCTGAAGCAATGAATGATGGGAAGATACTGTTTATTATTTTTATTCACTCTATTTGATCAAAATATGTTGTATTAGGTGAAAAATTAATTATATTTGTATCCAAAATTGAAATAATTGAATGAACAGTCTGCTTGTAGGCCTAGGCCCATTCACTAGCTGCATTGATATTATGCTTTTTCCAATATCTGAAGCAATGAATAATGGGAAGATACTGTTTATTATTTTTATCCAATCTTTTTGATCAAAATATGTTGTATTAGGTGAAAAATTAATTATATTTGTATTCAAAATTGAAATATTTTAATGAACAGTCTGCTTGTAGGCCTAGGCCCATTCACTAGCTGCATTGATATTATGCTTTTTCCAATATCTGAAGCAATGAATAATGTGAAGATACTGTTTATTATTTTTATCCACTCTATTTGATCAAAATATGTTGTATTAGGTGAAAAATTAATTATATTTGTATTCAAAATTGAAATATTTTAATGAACAGTCTGCTTGTAGGCCTAGGCCCATTCACTAGCTGCATTGATATTATGCTTTTTCCAATATCTGAAGCAATGAATAATGGGAAGAGAGTGTTTATTATTTTTATCCACTCTATTTGATCAA
Organism: Conomelus anceps; assembly: GCA_948455865.1. Lineage (NCBI taxonomy): Eukaryota > Metazoa > Arthropoda > Insecta > Hemiptera > Delphacidae > Conomelus > Conomelus anceps. The sequence goes on along the minus strand of OX418223.1, from coordinate 57,051,065 downwards.
AATATGTTGTATTAGGTGAAAAATTAATTATATTTGTATTCAAAATTGAAATAATTGAATGAACAGTCTACTTGTAGGCCTAGGCCCATTCACTAGCTGCATTGATATTATGCTTTTTCAAATATCTGAAGCAATGAATAATGGGAAGATACTGTTTATTATTTTTATCCACTCTATTTGATCAAAATATGTTGTATTGGGTGAAAAATTAATTATATTTGTATTCAAAATTGAAATAATTTAATGAACAGTCTGCTTGTAGGCCTAGGCCCATTCACTAGCTGCATTGATATTATGCTTTTTCCAATATCTGAAGCAATGAATAATGGGAAGAGAGTGTTTATTATTTTTATCCACTCTATTTGATCAAAATATGTTGTATTAGGTGAAAAATTAATTATATTTGTATTCAAAATTGAAATAATTGAATGAACAGTCTGCTTGTAGGCCTAGGCCCATTCACTAGCTGCATTGATTTTATGCTTTTTCCAATATCTGAAGCAATGAATAATGGGAAGATACTGTTTATTATTTTTATCCACTCTATTTGATCAAAATATGTTGTATTAGGTGAAAAATTAATTATATTTGTATTCAAAATTGAAATAATTAAATGAACAGTCTGCTTGTAGGCCTAGGCCCATTCACTAGCTGCATTGATATTATGCTTTTTCCAATATCTGAAGCAATGAATAATGAGAAGATACTGTTTATTATTTTTATCCACTCTATTTGATCAAAATATGTTGTATTAGGTGAAAAATTAATTATATTTGTATTCAAAATTGAAATAATTTAATGAACAGTCTGCTTGTAGGCCTAGGCCCATTCACTAGCTGCATTGATATTATGCTTTTTCCAATATCTGAAGCAATGAATAATGGGAAGAGAGTGTTTATTATTTTTATCCACTCTATTTGATCAAAATATGTTGTATTAGGTGAAAAATTAATTATATTTGTATTCAAAATTGAAATAATTTAATGAACAGTCTGCTTGTAGGCCTAGGCCCATTCACTAGCTGCATTGATATTATGCTTTTTCCAATATCTGAAGCAATGAATAATGGGAAGATACTGTTTATTATTTTTATTCGCTCTATTTGATCAAAATATGTTGTATTAGGTGAAAAATTGATTATATTTGTATTCAAAATTGAAATAATCTAATGAACAGTCTGCTTGTAGGCCTAGGCCCATTCACTAGCTGCATTGATATTATGCTTTTTCCAATATCTGAAGCAATGAATAATGAGAAGATACTGTTTATTATTTTTATTCACTCTATTTGATCAAAATATGTTGTATTAGGTGAAAAATTAATTATATTTGTATTCAAAATTGAAATATTTTAATGAACAGTCTGCTTGTAGGCCTAGGCCCATTCACTAGCTGCATTGATATTATGCTTTTTCCAATATCTGAAGCAATGAATAATGGGAAGAGAGTGTTTATTATTTTTATCCACTCTATTTGATCAAAATATGTTGTATTAGGTGAAAAATTAATTATATTTGTATTCAAAATTGAAATAATTGAATGAACAGTCTGCTCGTAGGCCTAGGCCCATTCACTAGCTGCATTGATATTATGCTTTTTCCAATATCTGAAGCAATGAATAATGGGAAGATACTGTTTATTATTTTTATCCACTCTATTTGATCAAAATATGTTGTATTAGGTGAAAAATTAATTATATTTGTATTCAAAAATTGAAATAATTTAATGAACAGTCTGCTTGTAGGCCTAGGCCCATTCACTAGCTGCATTGATATTATGCTTTTTCCAATATCTGAAGCAATGAATAATGGGAAGATACTGTTTATTATTTTTATCCACTCTATTTGATCAAAATATGTTGTATTAGGTGAAAAATTAATTATATTTGTATTCAAAATTGAAATAATTCAATGAACAGTCTGCTTGTAGGCCTAGGCCCATTCACTAGCTGCATTGATATTATGCTTTTTCCAATATCTGAAGCAATGAATAATGGGAAGATACTGTTTATTATTTTTATCCACTCTATTTGATCAAAATATGTTGTATTAGGTGAAAAATCAATTATATTTGTATTCAAAATTGAAATAATTTAATGAACAGTCTGCTTGTAGGCCTAGGCCCATTCACTAGCTGCATTGATATTATGCTTTTTCCAATATCTGAAGCAATGAATAATGGGAAGAGAGTGTTTATTATTTTTATCCACTCTATTTGATCAAAATATGTTGTATTAGGTGAAAAATTAATTATATTTGTATTCAAAATTTAAATAATTTAATGAACAGTCTGCTTGTAGGCCTAGGCCCATTCACTAGCTGCATTGATATTATGCTTTTTCCAATATCTGAAGCAATGAATAATGGGAAGAGAGTGTTTATTATTTTTATCCACTCTATTTGATCAAAATATGTTGTATTAGGTGAAAATTTAATTATATTTGTATTCAAAATTGAAATAATTGAATGAACAGTCTGCTTGTAGGCCTAGGCCCATTCACTAGCTGCATTGATATTATGCTTTTTCCAATATCTGAAGCAATGAATAATGGGAAGATACTGTTTATTTTTTTTATCCACTCTATTTGATCAAAATATGTTGTATTAGGTGAAAAATTAATTATATTTGTATTCAAAATTGAAATAATTGAATGAACAGTCTGCTAGTAGGCCTAGGCCCATTCACTAGCTGCATTGATATTATGCTTTTTCCAATATCTGAAGCAATGAATAATGGGAAGAGAGTGTTTATTTTTTTTATCTACTCTATTTGATCAAAATATGTTGTATTAGGTGAAAAATTAATTATATTTGTATTCAAAATTGAAATAATCTAATGAACAGTCTGCTTGTAGGCCTAGGCCCATTCACTAGCTGCATTGATATTATGCTTTTTCCAATATCTGAAGCAATGAATAATGGGAAGATACTGTTTATTATTTTTATTCACTCTATTTGATCAAAATATGTTGTATTAGGTGAAAAATTAATTATATTTGTATTCAAAATTGAAATATTTTAATGAACAGTCTGCTTGTAGGCCTAGGCTCATTCACTAGCTGCATTGATATTATGCTTTTTCCAATATCTGAAGCAATGAATAATGGGAAGAGAGTGTTTATTATTTTTATCCACTCTATTTGATCAAAATATGTTGTATTAGGTGAAAAATTAATTATATTTGTATTCAAAATTGAAATAATTGAATGAACAGTCTGCTCGTAGGCCTAGGCCCATTCACTAGCTGCATTGATATTATGCTTTTTCCAATATCTGAAGCAATGAATAATGGGAAGATACTGTTTATTATTTTTATCCACTCTATTTGATCAAAATATGTTGTATTAGGTGAAAAATTAATTATATTTGTATTCAAAATTGAAATAATTTAATGAACAGTCTGCTTGTAGGCCTAGGCCCATTCACTAGCTGCATTGATATTATGCTTTTTCCAATATCTGAAGCAATGAATAATGGGAAGAGAGTGTTTATTATGTTTATCCACTCTATTTGATCAAAATATGTTGTATTAGGTGAAAATTTAATTATATTTGTATTCAAAATTGAAATAATTGAATGAACAGTCTGCTTGTAGGCCTAGGCCCATTCACTAGCTGCATTGATATTATGCTTTTTCCAATATCTGAAGCAATGAATAATGGGAAGATACTGTTTATTTTTTTTATCCACTCTATTTGATCAAAATATGTTGTATTAGGTGAAAAATTAATTATATTTGTATTCAAAATTGAAATAATTGAATGAACAGTCTGCTAGTAGGCCTAGGCCCATTCACTAGCTGCATTGATATTATGCTTTTTCCAATATCTGAAGCAATGAATAATGGGAAGAGAGTGTTTATTATTTTTATCTACTCTATTTGATCAAAATATGTTGTATTAGGTGAAAAATTAATTATATTTGTATTCAAAATTGAAATAATTTAATGAACAGTCTGCTTGTAGGCCTAGGCCCATTCACTAGCTGCATTGATATTATGCTTTTTCCTATATCTGAAGCAATGAATAATGGGAAGAGAGTGTTCATTATTTTTATCCACTCTATTTGATCATAATATGTTGTATTAGTTGAAAAATTAATTATATTTGTATTCAAAATTGAAATAATTTAATGAACAGTCTGCTTGTAGGCCTAGGCCCATTCACTAGCTGCATTGATATTATGCTTTTTCCAATATCTGAAGCAATGAATAATCGGAAGATACTGTTTATTATTTTTATCCACTCTATTTGATCAAAATATGTTGTATTAGGTGAAAAATTAATTATATTTGTATTCAAAATTGAAATAATTGAATGAACAGTCTGCTTGTAGGCCTAGGCCCATTCACTAGCTGCATTGATATTATGCTTTTTCCAATATCTGAAGCAATGAATAATGGGAAGAGAGTGTTTATTATTTTTATCCACTCTATTTGATCAAAATATGTTGTATTAGGTGAAAAATTAATTATATTTGTATTCAAAATTGAAATAATTTAATGAACAGTCTGCTTGTAGGCCTAGGCCCATTCACTAGCTGCATTGATATTATGCTTTTTCCAATATCTGAAGCAATGAATAATGGGAAGAGTGTGTTTATTATTTTTATCCACTCTATTTGATCATAATATGTTGTATTAGGTGAAAAATTAATTATATTTGTATTCAAAATTGAAATAATTGAATGAACAGTCTGCTTGTAGGCCTAGGCCCATTCACTAGCTGCATTGATATTATGCTTTTTCCAATATCTGAAGCAATGAATAATGGGAAGAGAATGTTTATTATTTTTATCCACTCTATTTGATCAAAATATGTTGTATTAGGTGAGAAATTAATTATATTTGTATTCAAAATTGAAATAATTCAATGAACAGTCTGCTTGTAGGCCTAGGCCCATTCACTAGCTGCATTGATATTATGCTTTTTCCAATATCTGAAGCAATGAATAATGGGAAGAGAGTGTTTATTATTTTTATCCACTCTATTTGATCAAAATATGTTGTACTAGGTGAAAAATTAATTATATTTGTATTCAAAATTGAAATAATTGAATGAACAGTCTGCTTGTAGGCCTAGGCCAATTCACTAGCTGCATTGATATTATGCTTTTTCCAATATCTGAAGCAATGAATAATGGGAAGAGAGTGTTTATTATTTTTATCCACTCTATTTGATCAAAATATGTTGTATTAGGTGGAAAATTAATTATATTTGTATTCAAAATTGAAATAATTTAATGAACAGTCTGCTTGTAGGCCTAGGCCCATTCACTAGCTGCATTGATATTATGCTTTTTCCAATATCTGAAGCAATGAATAATGGGAAGAGTGTGTTTATTATTTTTAAAACTCTATTTGATCATAATATGTTGTATTAGGTGAAAAATTAATTATATTTGTATTCAAAATTGAAATAATTTAATGAACAGTCTGCTTGTAGGCCTAGGCCCATTCACTAGCTGCATTGATATTATGCTTTTTCCAATATCTGAAGCAATGAATAATGGGAAGAGAGTGTTTATTATTTTTATCCACTCTATTCGATCAAAATATGTTGTATTAGGTGAAAAATTAATTATATTTGTATTCAAAATTGAAATAATTTAATGAACAGTCTGCTTGTAGGCCTAGGCACATTCACTAGCTGCATTGATATTATGCTTTTTCCGATATCTGAAGCAATGAATAATGGGAAGAGAGTGTTTATTATTTTTATCCACTCTATTTGATCAAAATATGTTGTATTAGGTGAAAAATTGATTATATTTGTATTCAAAATTGAAATAATTTAATGAACAGTCTGCTTGTAGGCCTAGGCCCATTCACTAGCTGCATCGATATTATGCTTTTTCCAATATCTGAAGCAATGAATAATGGGAAGATACTGTTTATTATTTTTATCCACTCTATTTGATCAAAATATGTTGTATTAGGTGAAAAATTAATTATATTTGTATTCAAAATTGAAATAATTGAATGAACAGTCTGCTTGTAGGCCTAGGCCCATTCACTAGCTGCATTGATATTATGCTTTTTCCAATATCTGAAGCAATGAATAATGGGAAGAGTGTGTTTATTATTTTTATCCACTCTATTTGATCAAAATATGTTGTATTAGGTGAAAAATTAATTATATTTGTATTCAAAATTGAAATAATTGAATGAACAGTCTGCTTGTAGGCCTAGGCCCATTCACTAGCTGCATTGATATTATGCTTTTTCCAATATCAGAAGCAATGAATAATGGGAAGATACTGTTTATTATTTTTATCCAATCTTTTTGATCAAAATATGTTGTATTAGGTGAAAAATTAATTATATTTGTATTCAAAATTGAAATATTTTAATGAACAGTCTGCTTGTAGGCCTAGGCCCATTCACTAGCTGCATTGATATTATGCTTTTTCCAATATCTGAAGCAATGAATAATGGGAAGAGAGTGTTTATTATTTTTATCCACTCTATTTGATCAAAATATGTTGTATTAGGTGAAAAATTAATTATATTTGTATTTAAAATTGAAATAATTGAATGAACAATCTGCTTGTAGGCCTAGGCCCATTCACTAGCTGCATTGATATTATGCTTTTTCAAATATCTGAAGCAATGAATAATGGGAAGATACTGTTTATTATTTTTATCCACTCTATTTGATCAAAATATGTTGTATTAGGTGAAAAATTAATTATATTTGTATTCAAAATTGAAATAATTTAATGAACAGTCTGCTTGTAGGCCTAGGCCCATTCACTAGCTGCATTGATATTATGTTTTTTCCAATATCTGAAGCAATGAATAATGGGAAGAGAGTGTTTATTATTTTTATCCACTCTATTTGATCAAAATATGTTGTATTAGGTGAAAAATTTATTATATTTGTATTCAAAATTGAAATAATTTAATGAACCGTCTGCTTGTAGGCCTAGGCCCATTCACTAGCTGCATTGATATTATGCTTTTTCCAATATTTGAAGCAATGAATAATGGGAAGATACTGTTTATTATTTTTATCCACTCTATTTGATCAAAATATATTGTATTAGGTGAAAAATTAATTATATTTGTATTCAAAATTGAAATAATTGAATGAACAGTCTGCTTGTAGGCCTAGGCCCATTCACTAGCTGCATTGATATTATGCTTTTTCCAATATCTGAAGCAATGAATAATGGGAAGAGAGTGTTTATTATTTTTATCCACTCTATTTGATCAAAATATGTTGTATTAGGTGAAAAATTAATTATATTTGTATTCAAAATTGAAATAATTTAATGAACAGTCTGCTTGTAGGCCTAGGCCCATTCACTAGCTGCATTGATATTATGCTTTTTCTAATATCTGAAGCAATGAATAATGGGAAGAGAGTGTCTATTATTTTTATCCACTCTATTCGATCAAAATATGTTGTATTAGGTGAAAAATTAATATATTTGTATTCAAAATTGAAATAATTTAATGAACAGTCTGTTTGTAGGCCTAGGCCCATTCTCTAGCTGCATTGATATTATGCTTTTTCCAATATCTGAAGCAATGAATAATGTGAAGAGAGTGTTTATTATTTTTATCCACTCTATTTGATCAAAATATGTTGTATTAGGTGAAAAATTAATTATATTTGTATTTAAAATTGAAATAATTTAATGAACAGTCTGCTTGTAGGCCTAGGCCCATTCACTAGCTGCATTGATATTATGCTTTTTCCAATATCTGAAGCAATGAATAATGGGAAGAGAGTGTTTATTATTTTTATCCACTCTATTTGATCAAAATATGTTGTATTAGGTGAAAAATTAATTATATTTGTATTCAAAATTGAAATAATTTAATGAACAGTCTGCTTGTAGGCCTAGGCCCATTCACTAGCTGCATTGATATTATGCTTTTTCCAATATCTGAAGCAATGAATAATGGGAAGATACTGTTTATTATTTTTATTCACTCTATTTGATCAAAATATGTTGTATTAGGTGAAAAATTAATTATATTTGTATTCAAAATTGAAATAATTGAATGAACAGTCTGCTTGTAGGCCTAGGCCCATTCACTAGCTGCATTGATATTATGCTTTTTCCAATATCTGAAGCAATGAATAATGGGAAGAGAGTGTTTATTATTTTTATCCACTCTATTTGATCGAAATATGTTGTATTAGGTGAAAAATTAATTATATTTGTATTCAAAATTGAAATAATTGAATGAACAGTCTGCTTGTAGGCCTAGGCCCATTCACTAGCTGCATTGATATTATGCTTTTTCCAATATCTGAAGCAATGAATAATGGGAAGATAATGTTTATTATTTTTATCCACTCTATTTGATCAAAATATGTTGTATTAGGTGAAAAATTAATTATATTTGTATTCAAAATTGAAATAATTGAATGAACAGTCTGCTTGTAAGCCTAGGCCCATTCACTAGCTGCATTGATATTATGCTTTTTCCAATATCTGAAGCAATGAATAATGGGAAGATACTGTTTATTATTTTTATTCACTCTATTCGATCAAAATATGTTGTATTAGGTGAAAAATTAATTATATTTGTATTCAAAATTGAAATATTTTAATGAACAGTCTGCTTGTAGGCCTAGGCCCATTCACTAGCTGCATTGATATTATGCTTTTTCCAATATCTGAAGCAATGAATGATGGGAAGATACTGTTTATTATTTTTATCCACTCTATTTGATCAAAATATGTTGTATTAGGTGAAAAATTAATTATATTTGTATTCAAAATTGAAATAATTGAATGAACAGTCTGCTTGTAGGCCTAGGCCCATTCACTAGCTGCATTGATATTATGCTTTTTCCAATATCTGAAGCAATGAATAATGGGAAGATAATGTTTATTATTTTTATCCACTCTATTTGATCAAAATATGTTGTATTAGGTGAAAAATTAATTATATTTGTATTCAAAATTGAAATAATTGAATGAACAGTCTGCTTGTAGGCCTAGGCCCATTCACTAGCTGCATTGATATTATGCTTTTTCCAATATCTGAAGCAATGAATAATGGGAAGATACTGTTTATTATTTTTATCCACTCTATTTGATCAAAATATGTTGTATTAGGTGAAAAATTAATTATATTTGTATTCAAAATTGAAATAATTGAATGAACAGTCTGCTTGTAGGCCTAGGCCCATTCACTAGCTGCATTGATATTATGCTTTTTCCAATATCTGAAGCAATGAATAATGGGAAGAGAGTGTTTATTATTTTTATCCACTCTATTTGATCAAAATATGTTGTATTAGGTGAAAAATTAATTATATTTGTATTCAAAATTGAAATAATTGAATGAATAGTCTGCTTGTAGGCCTAGGCCCATTCACTAGCTGCATTGATATTATGCTTTTTCCAATATCTGAAGCAATGAATAATGGGAAGATACTGTTTATTATTTTTATCCACTCTATTTGATCAAAATATGTTGTATTAGGTGAAAAATTAATTATATTTGTATTCAAAATTGAAATATTTTAATGAACAGTCTGCTTGTAGGCCTAGGCCCATTCACTAGCTGCATTGATATTATGTTTTTCCCAATATCTGAAGCAATGAATAATGGGAAGAGAGTGTTTATTATTTTTATCCACTCTATTTGATCAAAATATGTTGTATTAGGTGAAAAATTAATTATATTTGTATTCAAAATTGAAATAATTGAATGAACAGTCTGCTTGTAGGCCTAGGCCCATTCACTAGCTGCATTGATATTATGCTTTTTCCAATATCTGAAGCAATGAATAATGGGAAGATACTGTTTATTATTTTTATCCACTCTATTTGATCAAAATATGTTGTATTAGGTGAAAAATTAATTATATTTGTATTCAAAATTGAAATAATTTAATGAACAGTCTGCTTGTAGGCCTAGGCCCATTCACTAGCTGCATTGATATTATGCTTTTTCCAATATCTGAAGCAATGAATAATGGGAAGATACTGTTTATTATTTTTATCCACTCTATTTGATCAAAATATGTTGTATTAGGTGAAAAATTAATTATATTTGTATTCAAAATTGAAATAATTTAATGAACAGTCTGCTTGTAGGCCTAGGCCCATTCACTAGCTGCATTGATATTATGCTTTTTCCAATATCTGAAGCAATGAATAATGGGTGAATTTTTTTATTGTGGTGAATTTTTTTTTGTGACATCTATACACCCCAGGAAACAATAATCTGTTGGAATTTTTTGGGGGTCGCAATTATTTCACAAAAAAATTGAATTTTTTGAAAAAAACATTATTCATAAAAAAAAAATATTTTTATTTGAAAAATTCATAATTTGCAAACGTGTGAGGAGTTCCAAATCTTAGAACAATGTAAACCAAGTGAATAAAACATTTGCAAAACACTACCTTCCCCAAACGCAGTGCGCGCAAAGCGTGCATAACCAAACCTAACCTAACCTAGCTAGATGTGACTGAACCACCTCATACCTTTATTATTTTGGTAATTATATAGAAACGTTAGTTGTTGAATTTTTTTAATATAACAATTCCTAACCTAACCTAACCTAGGCTAGATGTGACTGAACTACTTCACAAAAGACCAAACCACGCGCCTAACCTTTGCTATCATGAATATATAAAATACATGCATATCTAAAACTCACCAACCTTGTGGTCCATCCCTCTCAATGTGATTTGGTGTTCTCAAAAAAAGACCCCACTCTGGCTGACCCGGCAAACCCGCAAATTCTTGCCGCCTTCTTGCCAAGCACCACCTTCTTCTGGCATCTAAACATGAGAGTGCCCCGATTCACGTAGAGATCATCTCCACAGTTCGGACAGTCATTTTTTTCTTTTATCACTTTGTGATGTATTAAAAAATTAAAAATGTCTTCATCATTGAATCTTATTGACTCCAGAAAAGTCACTTCACACACGCCATAAATTACCACACAACAATACCTTGAGCAAACACACAAAAACAGATTCATTCACCATGACACCCAGTACAAGAATGACTAGGTTTTTTCTTCTTCAAGTAACCGCATGCAACTAACTTAATTACCGGAAATCATTAAAAGTGAAATGATTTTTTTTTTGTTTATTACGCTTTTACACAGAAACTACAAAAACAATTATTTAAAAAAAATTGACCTATATTTTAAGAATATTGCAAAAGATATAGGACAGATTTTATTTAAAATAATAATTTTTTTTAAACATTGCTAGGAAAATCGATTCTATTCAAAAGGGAAACACAGCTGATACAAATCAATTAAAATTTTCCAATTCATTAGAGCTGAGAGAAGGCATGCCTCATAGCCGTGCCTCAAACAAGAATTATTTATTAGTGAGTCAGCTGATTATCAAACTTGAAGAAAGTCACGATTTTTGACACTGCGGATTTTCACAAATGGAAATATTTTCTTGCGCCTAAGAAAAATAGTACCACTGGAAAACTTAAATTTTAATGTGAAATAATCGCGACCCCCAAAAAATTCCAACGGATTATTGTTTCCTGGGGTGTTTAGATGTCACAAAAAAAAAATTTTCACAAAATTCAACAAGTAACGTTTCTATATAAATACCGCGTGCGCAGTTAAGGAATCATTTTAAAATGTTTAAACACTACATTTATTATGTTACACGATTTATCTTTAAATTTCATTTAAGAATTGTGAAAATTCTGTGAATGATCTCCACTTTCATAAAGTAACAAATGCCAACTTATGTAATCGACTTTTTTATGTTTTCAGGGCTCCTGTTGAAATTCGAAATATACTGAGCTTCAATACAATGGAGAGGAGCATGCAGCGGTCTCACAAGAGCCTAAGTCCACCTACTCCTAAAACTGTCAGTGAGTTCTCAGAACTCATTGAACAGTGGTCGGAGAGGTTCGAAAAAATCAACAATCAGACATTCTACATAGGAAAGTTCGGTGCAGGAGTGGATGAGTGTCTTATTGCCATTGTAACACCCATAACCAACTGTGTAGACAAAAGAGCAGATCTACATATGGACGGGACATTCAAGTGCCGCCCAAAAGTGCCGCCCAATGTCTCAATTGTTTGTGCTCATGTGTACGCAATACGGACGTGTAAGTAACGTCTTCTATAATGTTATTATTTCTTTTATGGAATTCAGTAGTTTGGCTCAACTTGTGAAATAAATTGAAAATGATATACTGAATTTTGAGGTTATCTTATTATTATTATTATGTTATGAAAGAAATTATGTCAATCTCTGTCAAATATTTTTCGGCGGAATACTGTCCTTCGGATATTAGACAATCATTTATATCGTCTCAGATCTAGGATCATAGACCGGTCTCATTTTTTATTTATTTATTGTTTTATGTAGTACTTCGTCTTTTTATCCAATAAATGTAAATTATTTGATGAATTCTAATACCGGAAGTTTGGCATTACATTTTATAACATACCGTACATCACGACAGTACTGTACTGAATTTTGATTTTAGATCCGATGAAATACGGTAGTATAGGAAGATCTTTGATCAAGCATTACGCTGTATAAAATCCGACTTATACACATTGATCTCTATAAAATTTTAAACTACTGGAAAATTATTTAGCGAACATTAATTCTTAATAAATCCGAGGTGATAATTTGAGAGACTACCGGTAAGTTTTTTCTGCAATTAAAATAATTTTTCATTTTATTTCAGGCGTTCCCTATTGTTTGGGCAATGATGAGCAGCCGAACCACTAGTGCATATCACGTTGTTTTTGAAGCAGTAAAATTCCAAATGCCTGGTATTCAACCAGGCATCATCATAAGTGATTACGAAAGTGGATTGCGCGAAGCTGTAAAAATGAGCTTCCCAGACAGCAAACACGTGGGTTGCTGGTTCCATTTTAGCCAGGTTGGTCAAGTAGGGTACTCTTATTGAACATTGGCATGAAATAATTGTAGTAAACGATTTTCTTGGAAAATTTAATATAATATAATATTATAAATATATAAAATATTATTTATAATATGCATGTATATTATTTACAATATACATAAATATGGAAACTCCCTTTTTTCATTACTAGCATTGGTGGGATTTAGTTAGTTAGTCCAGTCAGAGCTCATGCTATTTACAATTTTCTTTTTGCTGGTGAGAAAAAAAATGACTAGCATCTATGTTCTTTCGGGTATTATTTATTCACTGATTGATTAATTTAATTGTTAGAAATTGAATTTTAGAGATCAGATATAATAACAGACTTTGAAATTGAGATTTCAATTTTTTTTAATATTCCAGTCGATTGAAAGGAAGGCTAGAAGGTTGGGAATCAGGCCAGGTGACCATGATGGCTGGAAGGTCGCAAAACAGCTTATGGCCACCGCACTTGTTCCTCCTGGGAAGGCGCAAGAGGCAGTTGCGGTGATAGGAGAGTTTGCCGACAACGCGAGAAGCCACGTTGAGCCTGCGAAGAAGCTAATAGAGTAAGTTTTTTTCTTTGATTACTATTAATATTATGATTTGGAGTGTGAACTGTTTATAGTTTAGATCTTAGTCAATGTATGGCTCCAACTGCCCGTAAATGGACTTAATACTGTAGTAGTGCAAGTACCGTAGTTGCATTTGAATCAGGATTGAAAGAATTAATGCAACAAGAAAAATACTAAAGACTAACATTTTAAAATGTTATTAGTAAGAATCAACAAGCAATGTTTAACGCATACAAATTGTGGAAAAGCACAGATGGATCCACATCAATGAATTTACGGATCAATTATTGTCCAGCTAGGCCGCAACGCTTTACATCCATGAAAACTCTATCGCTTGTACAAGAGATTTTTTATAAAACCCACACATGACATCAAAAACAGCTTTTATTCAATCAATGCTTTTCATTCTAATACAGTTTTATTTCTTTTATTTGCAGGTACTTCAATAAACAATGGATGGAAAAGGTTACTCCATTAAGCTTTTCAGTATATGGCCAGCCCCGTAGAACTAACAATTGCCAGGAAGCCTTGAACAGGTCAATAAATCGGGCAATTAAGCCTCAAGGCAATGCGTGGGACTTCTGGGGTAAGAATAAATCACTATACATGTTTTTAGAAATTTTGAAGTAATCAATTGAATTTCTTTTCCAAATATCGTCAATTCATGGCAACATATTGTAGCTTAAATTTTTTGGAACCATGCTGCATAATTTTTCATTCATATGGCTAGACACCCTACAAATTCTTACTAGTTTAGGTCCACCAGTCAAATTCGAATATCTTCAACTACACTAGTGGTTCTATGAACAGTAGACCTCGTGCTTAAAAAAGAATAACTCAAAGAGAAGCTTCTTGCTGATTGAAGGTTTGGTCAATGAAAATAAAAATCGAAATAAAGTGCATCAATGGTTGATATTTTATAATAGATTATTGAGTGAAAATTAGTTTCTTTCAATTGAGAATAGATTAGTAACTTATCGTAGAATTGTTGAAAATTTATAATTTCAGAACACAATCTCACCAACACACTATATTCACTTGACAAACTGTCGTCTTGAAACAGAGACCTCTTTTCGCTCGGTCAAATATTACGTTGAGTTTTAATAATTTTGTCGACCGTCGTGGAGCAGCGGTTTGCTTAACTGACTGCTACTTCCACGTTTCACTTTTAATTTTTTATGGAAAAAAATTGTCACATTTCTTCGCTTTTCTACATTAATAATTTTTCACTCAAAAAATATTTATAATTTTTACATTTTCAAGAAATCATTTTCACGTTTTTCAACGTGAAATGTTTTAAACAAACACACCTTTTTCACGTTTACATTTTCTCCCACATGAATAAGATATTTATTATATTTACTTTAACTTTTATATTTTCTTCATGTGTAAAAATATTATTTGTTTTCAGACGCATTGAGATCAATCTCTATCAAAGAGACCAACTATTTCACTCAAATTTCGCAAGGTCTAGAGACGACAAGAAAACCAAAAATGAAATGGCTCCTACAAGATAGGAACATCGCAGAATTTCAGAGAAAGTTGGATAGAGAGGAAATCAGCCTCAACAACTTCATATCTGCGGTGTCCTATAGGGTAGCCAATAATGTTCGGAATGCTGTAGAGGATGGGGAATGTGAAGAAGATGACTATGAAGAACATATTGGCCCCCTGGACAACCTAGAAGGTAAATGTGATATCAAAATATTCATACCACCACAGAAAAATTCTGCTCATTTTTACCTTGCAGAAAATTTGAAGATAGTGTGGAAAGGTTAATATATCTAAAATGTCATGCTTTTATAGCTGTGTAATGTAAAGCAGCGATTCCCAATTGCTGTACTGCGGCACACTAGTGTGCCTTGAGGATGCCATATGTGTGCCACGAAATTTTTGGAAAATAACTGGGATTTTTCGGTTGACATTCGGCCCAGAAACGAAGTTATAATGAAGGGGCATCGGGAACCAGTTTGCTAATATCTTTCACTATTACTTAAATGTAGAAAAAGTGAACTTTTTTAATATGTTTCTAGTTTCTGTAATTCTCTCAATATAAAGAGATATGTTCAGTAATGTTTGATTTGGTAAAAAATAAGTATTATTCATAGCTTTGCAAGTTTAAGGGCATAAACATGATGAAAAAATTCAAGTTATTTAATTATGTAAACCAGCAAATCAAGTGTGCCAAGATAAAAAAGACTGGCTTTCTTTGGGGTGTGCCGCCAGGTAAAAAAGGTTGAGAAACACTGAATGTAAAGGGATTCAATCTTCCGTCTTCTATCAGTGTGCATCTTGATCGTACTCATAGATGATTAAAATTGTCTTGGAAAAACCATGCTTGCTATTAATAGATTATTTTATCATGATGTTGAAGATCCATCTTGTTTCCACTAATATGTAATAAAAACTTATCAAACACTTTTTAGTTGAAATTATAACTCACGTTATAGCGTGACGGCCATTTCACTCTGTTTTCAAGAGCATCGTCAGGCGACCCACAGTACACTGATTTAAGGCATGAGTTTGAAGGTTCTGGATGTCGGAAGGGTGAAGGGGTAGGGGTATGAATAGGTGGGAGGTTTGAAATTGGGATTATTTTGTCAAAGAGGGTATGTGAGAAGAACACATAGCACAACAACTAGAAATACATAGCAAAGAAATACATAGCACAACAGAATGGTAACAAACACACACTAATAGACAAACTACTGCACAGAATAACAACAAAGTCAATCACTTTCACCAGCAACAAACAGGATGACAACTTCCATACATTCATCACACTTACATACCTAAGCAACAAAACTCACAAAATAGCAGCATCATTCAGGAAACCCAAATATAAAATAGCTTTCAGAACAACTGACTCACTCAAAAAACCCCTTCATTCTCAGATAACACCTCAAAACAAATACACAGATCTGGAATTTACAAATTGAAATGCAATGACTGCAACAAGTTCTATACAGGACAAACTGGCAGGATATTCACCACTAGATTCAAAGAACACACAAGAGCCATCTCACGCCCAAACACACATTCTACTTTTGCTGAACACATAATTTAAACTGGCCACAGTTATACAGACATTGACTCTAATCTAGACACTCTACACTTCACTCACAAAAGCCAGAAACTCAATGTTTAGAACAATATGAGATTTACAAACACACAAAGCAGCAACCTGACAAAATTTTAAATGATCAACTTGACTTCTTCTCACATACCCTCTTTGACAAAATAATCCCAATTTTAAACCTCCCGCCTACTCATCCCCCCACCCCTTCACCCATCCAACATCCATAACCCTCAAACTCATGCCTTAAATCAGTGTACTGTGGGTCGTCTGATGATTCTCTTGACAACAGAGTGGAACGGCCGTCACACCATAACGTGAGTTATAATTCCCACTTAAATGTGTTTCTTAAATTTTATTATTTTATTTTTATTAGATATGAATATATTATTTATACTCTAAAATCAAGTGAAAGTAAACTTTGTAGTAAATATACTTTGTTGTTGAATAATTTCCTCACATTATTGTGTGAGACAAAATGTGATTGAATTATTCCACAACCAAAAGTAAACTTTGTGGTAAATAAGTTTACTTTTAGTTATGGAATAATTCAATCACATTTTGTCTCACACAATAATGTGAGGAAATTATTCAACAACAAAGTATATTCACTACAAAGTTTGCTTTTAATCACCTAAGACGGAACAAATACGGATCTACAACAACGAATATAATACTTTAGGCTATTTGAATGTTTATACAAGCAAATATAGCTAAAATGAGTTTTTATATTTTTATGATCTCTTATGTTTCAAATGTAGATAATGAGGAGCATCCTCAGAGAGCAGAAACCCATCAGGAGGATCAGCAAAATCTAGATCCCAATGAATACTACCAACAGGAAGTAGATCAATCACTCGTTGACTATAGATTTGTAGTCAAAACATTCAATCCAGCCACACATTTTGAGATGGGTACCACAGGGTTTGTGACACAACAGGTAAATCACCTACTGGCTGATTTAACTGATGGAGAGGGACAAGCTCCTGCCAGTAGAAATGCTTGTCCCATCTGCACAGAGCATGAAGCCAGTAGGGTGAGTGTACCCTGTGGTCACTGGGCTGGCTGTTTCGAGTGCATATCGAAATGGGTGAGCACTCCGAGTCACCTGCAGATGACCAATGGAGATGGCACAATATTAACGGACCACCAATATCCTCTCCCAGTCAGGTGCCCAGTTTGTTTGTGCCTGATTGGGAAGCTGCAAAGGGTATTTGGCTAAAATACTCTTGAAAAAACCCTAAAAGTTAACAAATTATGGCATTAAATTCAAAATCTCATCAATTGCAGGCGAAATAATGTTACACTTTTAAGTCTGTTTTAAAAACGTAGTTTTTAAAAAACTTATTTTCATTCAAATAGTAGCTATTTTCTACTTTCAAGTCCAGTACAAAAACGTAAATTTAAAAACATCAAACTGCATTGTCATCCAGGTCTGTCACCTATATTTAAAGGCCTATTCAGACTTGCTAGAAATAGAGGGGAACTAATTGCAGAATAGCTGGCTTAGAGCTGTGGAAAACATTTATAGGCCTACAGTACAGTACAGTACAGTACTCTAACCGATCTATGAGTGATTGTGCAAAATTCTAGCGATATCATCACTCACTTGCTCTCATTAATCGTTTAGTTGGAATCTACAATGTTCTCTACAATGTTAGCCAGCTATTCTTCAATTAGTTCCCA
Source organism: Conomelus anceps (assembly GCA_948455865.1). Classification (NCBI taxonomy): domain Eukaryota; kingdom Metazoa; phylum Arthropoda; class Insecta; order Hemiptera; family Delphacidae; genus Conomelus; species Conomelus anceps. Next base: position 57,032,871 of record OX418223.1, on the reverse strand, counting down.
TCCACTTCTAGTAAATCTGAATAGGCATTGAGCTAGTTTGTCTCTGACACATACAAAAATATTATAACAGAATCGTCTGCAAAAGAACAAGTTTTTAAATTAATATTGAATAAATCACTCACATAAAATATAATGAACAAGACTGGTGAAAGTAACGTACCCTGAAATAAGCCAGTTTTTTAATGCTTTGATCTTTGTGGTTAATTTGATATCCTCCTTCTAAATAACTCTATAAATTTAATGTTATGACCTCTGATGTCTAATTTATCCCAGTATGTGGTACAGTACAGTATCAAATGCTCTTGATAAATCCATAGATACTACTAATGGTTTATTTTTAGCATTTATAATTTCTGTCACACTATTCATGAAGTAGCAAGTAGGGCAGAGCATCCTCTGTATTTTTAATTCGAACGGAAACAATATTGATTAGCTTTAAAATAATATTCATATCCTGTATGAATTCCGTTTTGTTCTTTGAATCATTTTTCCAAATATTTATTTAGCCTACCAGTATAGCTTCCACTGGTGAGGAACTGCTCAAGGGCAGTTCCACCTCGCCTACTCGGCCATGTTACAAGAAACATGGAACCTACATTTCTACCAAGATAATTGTAAAGATAATTTTCCCAATATATTACTAATGTTGCTAATCAAGCTAATCAGTCTGTTGTTAGCCGGATCATTACTATTACCTTTCTTAATATTGGTTTAATGTAAGCTATCATACATGTATTGAGGAACATTGTTTATTTCAAAGCTGTCATTTACAATGTGAGAAAAGGGATCTCTTATTTCCAATGCTATTTCTTTTAGAATATTATTGTCAATATCATCATTTCCTGGACAAGATTTATTGTTTAGTGTTTTAATGGTTAGCCTACTATCACATCCCTTGGACTTACAGGGTACATTTCTCTTGTCATTATTATTTTCATATGTTTCGTTTGGTATGCATATTTTGTAGTTTTGATCAATATGAGCAGCCAAGTTTTCCCAAATTTTTGAAAAAAAAAAATATTTATCCAACTCAAATGCATTTATTTCCGGATATTTATTTTTATGCTTATTTTTATCGTCATGTGTAGGCCTTTAGTTTCATTGATATGATTCTATAGTTTGCGTTTATAGTTTTGCTTTGCCAATATTATTACTTGCTAGACTTTGCTAGTGTACTTGCAAACTACTCTACTTGCAAAGGGGTACATACTGTTAAGAATTTGATAATAAGTAAATTGACTTGTCATCACCTGCACCCGACCTGTACTTGCAAGGTCTACTTGCAAAAAATGTGAACCAGGCTTTACTGCGTTGTTATAATGATTGTCTTAAGATAAATAAAAATGCGACTTCCGCATGCAAAGAAAAATAGTTACCTTCGGACCTATTTCATGGTGTTTTGAAACCCTTTCTTAGCACCTACGCGTTTAGGGCCTCAAAAGGTCAAGATAGCAAATTTAACTTTTTTAAATAAACTTTTAATGGAAAATTTTGAAATTCTTGCTTATCATGCATCTAGGGTTTTATCAAACCTGAATACCGAATTTCACTTGGTCTTATTTTTTGGTGTTGTGATTCTAGACTTAAGAAATTGTGATCCAACTAAATTTTCAAAACATGTTAATTTTGGGGTAGATTTTGAAGTTATTTCTTGGGACTCGGGCGCCGGACTCAAAGACCACTCCCCCACCTTAAATACGCTCCTGTTACCAAGCAATGCTGTTCACTCTGTATACTTTGCCGCAGAACTGCGAGTACTCGTCTATAGAATGCCTAGGCATTATATTCAATGTCTAGACGTCCTACGCTGTGCATGTGAAGAACTAGCAAACTCATTTTATTTCATACTTTGCCTAAAATGTTTAGGCATTCTATAGCCGGTAACATATAAATCAATTTTTTGCTGACTTAAATGTATAATATTAATATGTATTCCATAGAGGAGACTTGAATGATTATAATAAACTCATTGGTGGTGTCAGACACAAAGACCTCTTGCCATAATATATTATTTATTCTCTCTGACACAAAATTCGTAATTATAAAACCGGAAAAACTAGTACTGGTATTTAATATTAATTTTATTGATGGACTATTTATAGAATAAAGCATTTAGTCTATGTTCAACTGTATTGCCATATTTTCATTTTTTGTATTATAACTTTTACTAAATTTATTTCAACCAATTTGTTGATTTGTACTGGTTTACCTTAGTTAAAGTAATGTTAGTTACCTTAGTTAGTTCAATGTTACAATGGGTTTTGTAGTTATTTTTAAGTTAAATATTGAAGGGGTCTTTCATTATTTCTCATTTATTTATTAATGTATGTTATCATATTATGATTAAAAATCTGTTAAATACATTTATTCTGTTTTTTATTTGTGACTACCCTTTACCGTGTGATCTTGTACGGCAATGACAAAGTATACCACAAGCTGTTATTAGAGAGTAGAGCATGCGAAGAACGGCTTAAATCACCAGTAACGTCGTGATCAGCGAACACATAAGACCTTATGGGTCTTGGTCTTATGGGTTCGTTGGTCGTGATACTGTAAAGCCTTCTGAGCGCTATGCAAAACTCTCTATCAATTAATTAGAACAGCCTTACAAAGAACACAAACACATATTATGTGTTGAAACTTTTCTTGCGTACGTAAATGCAGCATGATAGAACTTGATGCACGAGATTATAACATTCATTACATTAATATAATTCAAGTTTTGATACAATATTGTAAGTAGATCACTCCTTTCTGGATAATAATGCGGCACTTGAGAGGAACATTTTTTTCTTGGTCATCATTTTTGTCAGAGAAGCCAGGAAGCTATTTCTATCAGAATGATAATTCTAAACTTTTGTGTACAAGGCCGGTATTCCACTATAACATAGTAAATTATTTTTCAAAATATCTTCCATTATAAAGACTCTTACAAGAATATATTTGACAGTAATAAGCCTAAGGTCGCCATCACAGCGAAATCTAACCCCATAGGGGCCAGGGATCGTAGGTCTTCCCAGATCTAACCCCATATTCAGTAATTTTTCAATTTATTTTATAAAATATAATGACAAATTATTAAATTTCATAAAATGAATTACTTGTATTGAATAAATAGAATACTCAAAAAAATTGCAGAACAATAAATATAAGACGAGACCAATTTATAATACTAGACCCTTTTATAATTGTGTGATGGTGACCTTGGGATTATATTCCACTATAAAAAATTTGATAAAATATATAAACACATCTAACCTCAAAGTTCTTCAGTATACTTCATGTAATGCCAAACTATTAAATGTCATGGATTAGAATACTTTGAAGAAGTAAATAGGTACTTTATAAAATATGGCATTTTACACTTTATAAGTTTATGTGTATGGCCTTTTAAATATGGCAATTTACAGTCAAAGAACTAAAAGAACCTTTATAAGATATTTTATGGTTGAATACCGGCCATAGGATACTCTCATTATTCAGTGCACATCGCACAAAATAAAACTAGGCCCAACTGGACAATTATATTACAGTAGAGTCTATAATAAGCTATTTTTCAATACACAACTTCCTATAGTAGTTCCTATAATAACCAATTTCATAATTTTTTTTTTTTTTTTTTTTTTTTTGTAGATTACGTCTTGGAGACTCCAGTTAAGGAGTATAAGACAAGTCAGATCAACAATATTATACACTAGATACCATAATTACTTCAATTAGTTGAGGTGAGGCTTAATTTTGATGTGAAAGGAACTCTTGTAGACTATAAAAAGCTTTATCAACTAAATATTTCTTCAATTGTTTTTTAAATATTTCTATATTTTCAAGACTCTTCAAAAACTGTGGTAGCTTGTTGTAGAATTTCCTACCAATATAACTAGGTTTTTGTTTGAATAAGCTACTATTGTGACTCACCAAGTGATAATCTCCTCGGCTTCTTGTATTATAATCATGTACATCAAGATTTTGGTTAATATCATTCGTTTTTACATATAAAGTAGCTTCATACACATATAAGCAGGGTACAGTTTGGAGACCAAGTCTCTTGAACAACGGCCTACATGAATCTAATCTATTTACTCTTTCTATACACCTAACCGCTTTCTTTTGGATCTTAAACACCCTATCAAGATTTTGTTTTGATGAATTACCCCATACTAAGATAGCATACCTAATATGTGACAGTAAGAGCCCATGGTAAGCTGTAAAAAGTAACTTTTTGTCATTCAATCTAGCGAGCTGTCGAAGGACAAATACCCCAGATGAAATTTTACTACATATTTTCTCAATGTATGGAGTCCAGGTCAATCGTCTATCCAACATAACTCCTAGAAATGCAATTTTTTCTTCCTGGTCTAATTGATTATCGTTTACAAACACGTTTATAGCCCTATCTTCATTTAAATTATGTTTGTTTTTGAATTGAAGGTATTGGCATTTTTTACTATTTATAGTTAATTTCAACTGATTTAAAAATTGGACAATGGACTGCACACCTATATGGGCACTTATTTCTAAATTATCTAGAATGGAATTGCTGAAAATGAGTGATGTATCATCAGCAAATAAGAGGGCTCTACCACTAATTAATTCTTTAGGTAAACGGTTGACAGATAACAAAAAAAGCAATGGACCTAGTATTGACCCCTGAGGCACTCCAGCTTGCACCTCTAATTTATTAGATTTATTCTTTACTATACTATTACCAACTACTGTAGTTAGTTCTACACATTGTTTTCTCCCAATAAGATATGATTCAAACCATTTCAGTTCAACCCCATTTACACCTACATTTTGCAGTATTTCCAATAAAGTTCTATGATTAACACAATCAAATGCCTTTGACAGATCTAAGAAGATTGCAGTAGCTTTATCACCTGAATCTATTATATCTATTAGTTTTTCAACTAGAGAAACTATGGCTGTTTTTGTTGATCTCCCTTTCTGGAAGCCATGCTGTTCATCACAGATTAAGTTAGCTTCTTGAAGGTGCAGAAGTAACCTATTTAGAACTACTCTTTCAAAAATTTTACTTATTACATTCAAAATACTAATGGGCCTATAGTTTTCTACCTTTTCTCTATCACCACTTTTGAAGATTGGCAAGATCTTCCCCTCTTTTAAGTTATCTGGAAAAACACCTTGTTCTAATGAATGATTGATCAGATGAATCAAAGGGTCTAACAATTGATCTTTACATTCTTTCAGAATTTTACTGGATACCCCATCCATTCCTACAGTTTTTTTATTATTTAAACTATCAATGATATTTGACAACTCATCTTGGCATACTGGGTGGAATTTTAATTCGTTCTGAATCCCCTCAGTATTCCTCATGTTTGCATCACTAATACCTGTATTGAGAGATTTTTGAAGATCCTTAGCAACCAGTTGATAATATCTGTTAAAGAAATTACAAATGTCTACACTATCATCAATATATTTGTTATTTTCGTTAATTATTCTGGGGACACTAGTATAAGCATCTACATGAGCTACTTGCCTATTTTTGTTTATTACATCCCACACTGCTGTGTTAAAGTACACACTATTATTCAAAATTTCAGCTGTTTTCTTACATTTCGCTCTTTTCACTTCTCTTGTATAATTTTTCTTTAGAGCTTTGTAATTATCTTCACTTAACATATTTCTAGATAGTTTGAATTCATCATATGCATCTTTAACCCTATTTCTTTCTGCAAGGATATCATCAGTTATCCACTCTTCAATCTTGTCTAATTTGTTTTTTACAGTGACTTTTTTAACTGGACAACTCATAGTAATATGAAACCTTAAAATATTAATGAAACTCTCATATTTGTCATTTAAACTATTGCTATTGTAAACCCTACTCCAGTTTTCTTGTAGCAGATTCTGCTTCAAACAATCGATATTCCCCTGTTCACATTGTTGAATTTCTTTCATTACTCTACTCTTTTTAATTGATTTATGACCTTGCAACCCCACCTCTAAGATTTGATAGTCATGATCAGATAGTTCCGAGCCGCCTAATCTTGTTTTAGAGTAATCTATATTAGTAAGAATGTTATCAATTATTGTTTGTGATGTTCTTGTGACTCTGGTATATTCATGAACTTTTATTTCCAAGTTATTCATGCATATAATATCCTTTAAATCTTCTGTCATTTTATTCTGTGTTGCAAAGTCTGTATTGAAATCTCCCGCTACAATAACGTTTGTAAAACGAGTAGTAGTAATCTCTAAAAGCCTATTGAATAGTTCACAAAAATTGTTCCATTCCCCATTTGGTGACCTGTAAATACCTAACACCGCTACTTCGAAATTATTGTCGATTTTTACTCTCAAACCAGTAACTTCTAAATCCATTTCCACAGCAAATTTCTCTACATATTCTAAATTAAATGTTTGCATATTCTTAGCATTTTTAGTGAAGATAGCTACTCCCCCACTTCGATGAGATGTCCTGCAATACGACGTTTTTAATGAATAGTTTGGAATATTAAGTTGTGACAATTCATCTTCTTTTAAACCATGCTCTGTGAAAATAGCTATATCAGGAACCTCTTCTTTAAAAAATACTTCGATTCTATCTATTTTGTTACGAATGTATTGAATATTCTGATGGAACACAGTGAGTACCGGTACTTCCCTATCATCCCTTATTACTTTATCGTTGCTTTTGCATATTGAAGTAGATTTACTTAATCTCTTAGAATCTTGAGAGCCTATCAGATTGCTACAAGAGTTCCTTCCACTATCCTGATTTTTTGATCGATTAACGTCTTTTAATACAATTGAAGATATGAATTTATCATCTGAAACTAGTTTCCCTTCCCGGTTTTGAGCCACTTTACTAAAAAAGGTTCGTTAGATGATTGTTTAGGAGAATTATTGACAGTAGATTGCAAACGACTTTCAATCAGCTCTGCCAGCCTATTACAAAATATTACTTTGCCAGATTGATTTAGATGTAGACCATGATTAGTGAAGTTTTGTTCTTTCAGCCTTTCATTTAGAAAACATATCCCCAACTGCTTAGAATTCTTATTTTTTAGGCTGTTGATTGTATTATGAATTGATTTATTTGTTGACTTAATGGCTTCATTTAGCTCTGGCCTATCAAACCTATACGGAATTGTACTTACTATTACATTAGTTTTTTGGCTGAGTGGCACAATCTCTTTAATTTTTTCATTTATTTCAGGAAGATGTTTTAGATTAGGTTCATTTATATTGTTTGAGCCACCCAGTACTATTAGAAAATCGTTTTTTCCAAAATCTTTAGTTTGTTCCTGTGCTGACTCTACGATTGCGTTTATAGGGGCACTTGGTTTGAAAAAGCTCTGAACTTCATACTTATTTTTTAATCTTTTATTTAGTAGGTCACTACAGTCTCGTCCATGACTGGATGTCAAGAGCAGTACTCTACCTTTCCTATCGTTATTTGCCCTTACTTTAGTTTTGGTTGCTGTTTGCAAAACCTGACTATACGTTTTTGTTTGACCATTTCTATTTATTTTTTCCCCATTTGATTTAGGTTCTACTTTTTTTGTATTGATCAGAGGTTCAGATCTTACATTAGCCAAGTTTATTTTTGATTTTAATATTTCGATTTCCTCTGACATAGACCTACATTGACTCGTGAGATTTAGTATTTCAGTTTTATGGTCTTCCTGCTGCAATTTTACAATAACTTCCAGAGATTTTATGTGATCCGCTAACCCTATTTGTTCTTCATCAGAATTTTTTAGTGATGTTTCTAATTTTGTTTTCAATTTGGTGTGATCACTCAATAGTTTAGCAACCTTTTCTTCTACATCTACAGTAGCTTTAAGAGCTGTTGGAGATTTTTTTGTTAATAATTGCTGAGATCGCGTAGCTACCTGAGTTTTAGTTAAACAATTAGATTTAGATGCCTTGTTTGGACTCATTTTCCTAGCTAAAAATTGTTTTCAATTGATTTTAGTTAAATGTTTAATGAAATATTACTTAATTTATTACAATTGTCAACTTGAGACTATTAAAATTTAAAATTTATCAATATCGGTACACCTAACCTCGAAAATAGAATTTGACTTTGTATTTAAATACTTTAACTTATATTAGACAAGTTAATGATGTAAATTATTAAGATATTATAAATACTAATAATAATAAACAAAAATACTACTTATCCGTTCGAATTAATATTATATGCTTCAAAATTCGCAGAGCCTGTTCTGACAACGTATGCACAGTACCACTGCTACCTCGATCAATCTGCTTTAGATCGGTCCATTATGAATGATAGGATTATTATGGAGTTGAATGATAAGAAAGCTATTGATTGTGGGACACAAACTGAAGAAATAGGTGACACTGTTGCTGGTGTTGATGTTTGGTCGAGCTGCAGAGTGGTGGAGGCAGGGAGGCTGGAAAATATGAATGATGAGAAAACTTTATTGCTCAAAAAGATCTCTGAACTAGAAAATGATTTGAAATTAAATGAAAGACTGCTGTTGGATGTAGGAAAAAATGTTGGTTTAGCTAAATTGGCATTGAATAACTTCCACAAATCATGCTCCTTAATTGGTGCTGTCTGCAGGGGTGTCAGTTCGGCCAGTGGGTGTGGTTTGGATAGAAGACTGCATTTGTGGGCTGATAGTCATGGTAGAGGTTTGCGGGATCATGTGGGATCCTTACTGCCAAATGAGTTTTCCTGTGTTGCCCACATTGCTCCAGGTGCAAGGCTGGAAGCCTTGACTGACTGGATGCTTTCCCCAAATGAGGTAAAAAATTGTCAACAAAAAGACTGGGTTGTCTTGTTGGGTGGTACAAATAGTATTCATGGCAACTCTGATGAGATCTGCAAGTCTACACTCATGCAGAGGCTGACAGAGGTGATTGAAGTATATATAGAGAGTAATATAATCATATCCACTATTCCCTACCGTTATGATTTACCGGAGAGCTCACATATAAATAAAACTATTGCTGCTGTAAATACACTCATAAGACGTTTGCCAGATGTTTATCCGGTATCCATATTGGAATTGTGGACTTTGGAGAGGCGGTTTCATACAAGCCATGGACTCCATTTGAATGGAAAAGGTGAATTTTTAATTTCTAAAAAAATAAATGATATTATTAGGAATGTTGTCAGCAAATGTAGTAACCACCCCACTTCAAAAGAGTCATCTGATATTCCCAAGGTGATACAGACTGGTTTATCAGTCTCTTCTGTTATAAAATAATAATAAATGTTCAGCAGTTGGCAGTTCCTTGAGCCCTGATATAGAGGATTATTTCAATGTTTCTGGAGATCAGTATTCTCAACCTGATGTAAGTCAGCCTTTTTTAGGGTTCGACCTGGCTAACCATGTGAGTGTAAATGCTCTTGTTGAAGATGGGAGGGATTGTCTGAATGTTTCTGGGGGTCAGCAATCACAGTCTTGACTTCATTCAGCCTTTTTTAGGGTTCAACCTGGCACCTCTAGGAATGATCTGAATTCTGATATGCGAGTGAGTGAGTCAAGCCCCAATTTGGAGTCTTCTAGAAATAGTAATAAATTTTTCCAATTGAATTTATGTTCCATAAATGTGCAGTGCTTAAGAAATAAATTAAATGAACTTGAATATTTATGTAAATCACAGAATGTTGACATATTGTGTATTGTAGAGCATTGGCTGGTTGAACAAGAGTTACCATTCTACCAGAATATTGATAAGCTGGCACTTACTGGCAGTTTCTGTAGACAATCACCCTGGGGTGGTGTAGCTGTTTATTTTAACAATAGAAATAATTTTACTATTAAACCACTGGACTTGTCAAATTACTGTGTGGAAATTTCAGCGGAATTTGCAGGTTTTTATATTGTTGAGCTATCACTCATCGTGGTGTCTATGTATAGATCTCCTAGGGGTGATGCAGATCTGTTTTTTGATAAGTTAGAGCTTTGTTTGTCTTATGTGCTGTCAGTGGGTCATTATGTCTTGATTGGCACTGATCATAATTTCAATGCAATCTATTCACCAAGGGATGCCAGGGTGTTTCTGAATGTTTTGCAAGGGTTTGGGCTGACAAGCTCAGTAAGTGAGGCTACAAGGGGATGCTCATCTCTTGACTCGTACTGTACTGTTCTATGCTGATGATACTACATTGTTCTCAGCAAATAAGAGTGTCTCCCAGGCTAAAGCCTCTGTATTGGAGCTGTACAATAAAGCTCGAAAGTGGTTCTCACTAAACAGATTATCTCTGAATGAGGCAAAAACTCAAAGCATATTCTTTTCCCTATTGTAACCAGACACCTTCGGGTTACCAATACTGGGGTGGGCAACTTAGCTTAAGAGAGGGTGAACAACAAATGATGGCCAACTGAATTTTAACACATATATTGTGTCACCCAAAGGACATCCAACATCAATGAAATAATTAATAAAGCAAATAATTAAGTAGTAAATCAAAATTAATAAAACAAAATAATTAAGTAACATTTGATCAGAACCATGACTAATTGGCTTAACCCTTCAGATTGATTGGTAAACACTTCAGTTGACTAACAAAAGGTACAACAATTTAATTAAAATTTGTTTATAATGAATTACCTAAATTAAACTAGACAACAGCACTGTTTGGATCAACCCTTGATCTCAATTATTCCAAATACAGACAAATAAAAAATATAGAATAAAAAGGAATTCAATTACTAATCTTAGTCAATAAGGTTATGTGAGCAAGATTGGGCTTAAGCATTAGCTATTGGGCTTAACCCTCTGAATTACAGTAGTAATAGTTTTTCATGAGAAGTGACCAATACATTAGGAATACAAAGACCTATGTACTACAAATTAAACAATAAAATTTATGATCTTCAGATAGTAGAAATTTATCCATAAAATTTTAATCCTCAACTAACAAAAAATTTGGTCAAATGATAAAAATTCACTACTAAAAATCATTTTCATCAATTAACAAAAACTATAAATACAATTGTTTCTGATTCTCTAGTAATAAAAATTTAAACAATAAAATTTTTGATTGGGTAATAAAACTTATGATCATCAAATGATAAACAAATTATGATCAATTGATGAAATTTAATCAATAAAAATTCTGATCATCGAATAATAATGATTTATCTAATATAAATTATGATAGAAGAATAAAAATTCATTAATAAAAATTATAATCTTTCAAATAAACACCCTTCTTTCAAATCTAATAATTGTTCAAGTTAATCTATCAACACCTCAAATCTTCTATTAGCCATCTACATAAAAGTTCGGCTTAACAACTAAAATCTAATTTATTAGCCTTAATATAATTTAAAAGTTTAAATCAATGATAACTAAATAACTTTATCAATTAAGGGTTAAAAGTTGGGACTCTATCTCTTTAACTGTAATTATTAATTTTCTTACCAACTGGTACAAGGTCAACACAATTTTTACAATTAATTAGGTCCACTCTAATTTTACATTCAGGAAAATATTAAATTTTTATTAGAGTGCAAAAGACTCACCGGAACTTATAAATGTGGATATCAACAACCAGCGAACCATCATGGCAGGAACCCGTCCTCCACTCAAACCAAACTAGCTGCTCTTGACTCCAACACACACACTGACTGACTGACTGTCAGCTGAGAATTTTTCAGCCACAGAAAATAAAATTTGTCAATTTCAATTGCTGTGTTATTATTTTTTTATTCTATAGCTGTAGCACAGAACGATGGTGTAATGTGACACCAGCTTACAAGTGGTAATGTCCCAAATGTAGGCCAGGTGAGTGACCGCTGGCCGGTTGTCGCTCAATTGAAAATTTGACACTTCACTTTTAATCAATAACCCATTTAATAGTTTCCACTCTTTTACACAACCCCTTCCCCCAAAAAAAGAGTTGTATCTATTGAATATGGTGGGTGGCTTGGAAGTTCACAGCCCCTGGGTCTCTCTCAGTCGATTCACTACCGACTCCACAGATGGGGTTGCTAGCACTTGGGATATTTCAACTGCATCCAGTTTGCTTTCCGCCATCTTGGTGGTCTTTGATGGTGTCTCCAACTTTCTGCTCCTGTTGAACCATTTGGGCTGGTACCAGTATGCCAGGTAGGTGGCCAGGAAGGTGACCACCAGTAGGCCTCCCCCAATAGCCAGCCAGGTTGCAGTTGATTTGCCAGTTTCTCTCTGGTCAATGTACTCCTCCAGTTGTTGATTCAAGTTCTCCAGTGTTATTTCAGGGAGGCCAGAAATGCCTCGCCAGTAGGGCCCACCCTGATGGGCATTCCTCAGCAGTTGTTGTAGTTCTGGAGTGCTTGGGGTACCCTGAGGATACTTGAGTACCAGGGTTGGTGGCACTGCCATTGATGTTACCCTTTTGACAAGTTCCATATCGCCAATATGTCGAGTTGTGGGAAGCAAATCATACTGATCAGTAGAGAGAGTGCAACTTGCTGAGCCTCTCACTTCTCCTAGTCCCTCAAGATGCATCTGGGTGACAGTGGTTTGCCCTGCTTTCTGGCAATGGGAAGTTAGTCTCCTTTTTGTTGGCAGGCTGTACATCCAGGTATTGCGTGGTGCATCCCATATCCAGGTGTCAAGTGGTGATCCCAAGATTACCAATCTTGGGCACAGCTTCAGGATGGCTGAAGTCTCATTCAGGAATAAGGCACTTAGGCATGAGAGCTGGTGACGTCGGTAGACTGGTAGTTCAGCTGGGCAGATAGTCATTTCTCCAGGTCGACACCGGTCCAACATCTTGGGGGTTGGCTCAGCATAACGTTGTCGGTCTTTGCTCACCAACAGGAATGATTGATGCAGATGGAATTGGGTTGTCAGGTTAGTGACATGGTCAGTCACTGGAAGAGAATGAGCCTGGAACAGCTCAAATTTTCTGCCAGCTTCGGTAAGTGGTAGATCCACGAATACTTCAATGGTACCATCAATAGACATGGCACGAGTCTCAGCCATGTTATAATATGTATAGATCTGGTCTGATCCTGTGATCAAACCCAGTTCCTGAGGTAAACTAGAGCGAACCTTTACAAGCATTTTCCCTAACTCTGAAGGAGTGACTAATCCTACACTTAACCTACCTTTAGAAACATTTTCTATCGCCAATAACAAGTTATTCAAGTTAGTTAGTCCTAACATGACTGCCAGTTCCAAATCCTGGAATTTGGCAGTTATGTTTACAAAAGTTCTTAACAGTATGTCTGTGTCAGTAATCTTATGGTCTATGGTCTCCATCCATTTGATGAAACATTGTGTGTTCTCCTCCAATTTGGATGCAACTTCCCCAATATGGGCTGTGTTGGCTTCTGCTCGCTTGCTCAGCTGCCTGGTCACTGTCATCATATCATGCTGCAGGTGGATTACATCTGCAGTTTGGTGGGCCAGGTGCTCCAGACCAAGCTCCAAGTGGTCAACTTCCTCCTGTTCTGCTGTTCCAAAGAGGATGCGTAATGCCTTCCCTCCTAAATTCACAAGTCCTCGCCGTGGTCGGCTGGATGGTAGAAGCTCCATCAGTGCCCTTCCAGCCTCTTCTAGTTGTTGTCCAGATTGGAGCAGTCTTGTAAGGAACCCTTGATGTACTCCTAGGTCTGGGAGTTGTTCTGTTGCTTTAATCCAGGTTAGTTGAGTGGCCTCCAGTCAAGCTTTCAAACCGCTAATCCCTTTGCAGATTTCAGTCACATTGATGGATACAATGATTCTCCATCGGTCACCTGTCATTAATACTTGTTCCTGCTGCACAAACCAAACGCCTGTATCCTTGGATGCGGCACTGGTTGAGTACATCATTCCTGGAAATAAACCTTGAATTACTACCCTAGTTCTTTAGTATTCTCCCCTAAATTATTACCTCTCCTGTGTTTCCTCATAAATACTCTTACTCATCTTCCATTTCGGTTCTCCTTATTTACTGGTGTTTCTACCTGGTTAATTAGTTTGACTCTCTTCCTCCTTTATTAAGCTGGCATCTTCTCATTTCAGACATTTCACTCACTGTCCTTCCCCAACAACCCACCCCCTACTCAGTTCAGAAGTGGACTGCTAGTTCATTGGACAGTTAGGTGAGGGTCCGGGCTCTGCTCCTAAGTGGATATGGTGATTGCTGTACCTGTCCTGCATCAGCTGCTTCTTCTGGCACATAGGTGAGATCTTCAGGGTTGTCCACCTCTATGTCTGGGCTTGGAAGATCAAAAATCTCATCTTCCTCCTGGTCATCTTCTGTAATATCCTCAACTGGTGGGTCCAGTTGAATTTCCTCTATATCTTCATCTTCATAAAATTCTCTTGGTGGCTGGTATTCATCTTCTTCTAGATCTTGATCCTCACTGGGTCCTTGTGTCTTCTCCATATTGTCTGTCTGAAGAGTGGAGTCTTCACTCATTATTTCTGGTTCAGGGTCAATCGGTTGATGTGCACATTCACTTGTTTCCCATCTGTCAATGCCAACATATAATTTACCGGTGACATCCTCTGAGTGACCTTAAAGGGGCCAGCCCAAGGGCAGTGAAACTTGCTTGCATCACCTGGTTTGATGGCTGGTTCATAGAGATACACCCAATCTCCTACCTTGAACTCTCTGGTTTTTCTTCCCTTGTTGGCTATAGCTGTTCGTTTCCTGGCTGCCTCTGTAGATCTCTTCACTGCCTCCTGATGGGCAAACTGAAGTCGTCTCTTGAGTGTCTCAAGATGACCCTTCACAGTATGTCCTTTCAGCTCCTCAGGAAGTGGCTGGCTTCCAGGAAGAATCATCTCACGGCCATGTAATAGGTAGAATGGGGAGTATCCTGTGGATGAATGTGGCACTGATCGGTAAGCCATTAATGCATATGGGAGCCACCTGTCCCAATCCTGGCCATCTCTCTGAACAAAGTGGGCCATGGATTCATTGAGTGTGCGATGCAAGCGCTCCACCCTGCCATTGCCTTCTGGGTGGTAAGCTGTGGTACATAGCTTATTAATACCCATCAGCCTGCATACAGCTGTCATTAATTCTGAGATGAAGTTTCTCCCTTGATCGGTGAGCAGTCGTTCAGGTACTCCATGTCTGGTGATTATTTCCTTCACAAAGGCTTGAGCAACAGCTTCTGCAGTCTGAACTGGTAGAGGGACTCCTTCAGCATACCGAGTAAAATGGTCAATGAAGCTCAGGTAGTATCGATTTCCTGAGCTGCTTACAGGCAGGGGTCCAACAATATCCATGCTGACCATTTCCATAGGCCGGGAGGGTTCATAGGCTTTAGTTAGTGGTGCCGTTAATGAATTTGGAGTCTTTCTCAGGGCACAAGGGTGACACTGATTCACATACTCTTTCACCTCCATAGCCATCCCTGGCCAATAGCATCGCTGTTTTGCTCTGGCTAGGGTGCGTTCCACTCCAGGATGCCCCACCCAGGGTGCATCATGACTCAGCTCTAGTACCTGTCTCCTAAGTTTTTCAGGAACTGCCATCTTCCACGTGGTTGGTTCACTATCGCTTCCTGTCCACCAGACAATGTTATTATTGATAACCCCTTGTCCAGTCTCAATAATCTTTTGACACCAACTGTCAGTTTGCTGTTCCTTACAGAGTGTCTCTTCATCTATACACTTAATGAGTGTGGTTGCCCTGACCCTTCGACTCAGAGCATCAGCATTGGAATGATGCTTGCCAGGTTTGTGTTGCACATTGTACTCATACTCAGCAAGTCGTAATGCCCAGCGGGTGAGCCTGGAAGATGGGTCTTTCAAACTCAACATCCACTTGAGTGCTGCATGGTCAGTGATTAATGTAAAAGCATGTCCCAACAGGTAACAGCGAAACTGCTGTGTAGCCCACACTACTGCCAGCAATTCCCGTTCTGTGACTGAATAATTTCTCTCTGCAGTGTTCAATTGCCGACTGGCATAGGCCACCGGCCGTTCTCCTGTCTCTGTCATTTGGGAGAGTACAGCTCCCAAAGCAGTTCCTGAGGCATCAGTTGCCAGTAAGAAGGGTTGGCTAAAGTCAGGGTAAGTGAGCACCAAGTCTGAGCACATAATACTCTTCAGCTTTTGGAAGGCCTCATCTTGTGCTGTGTCCCACTTGAAAGGTTGATCTTTCTTGACTAGAGTGGTTAGTGGCTTGGCAAGGTCTGCAAAATTTGGCACAAATCTCCGATAATATCCTGCCAGTCCTAGGAATCCTCGCACCTCCTTCACATTTTTGGGTTTTGGGAACTGTTTCACTGCAGCAATCTTTTCTGGGTCTGGTTTGACTCCATTTGCAGTCACAATGTGTCCCAAATACTTCACTTCTTGTTGGACAAAACTGCATTTTTCCAAATTCACCTTCAAATTGGCTTCTTGTAGAATTTGGAGTACATTTCCCAGTCTTGTTGCATGTGTCTCTATGGTGTCACTGAAGATAACCACATCATCCAGGTATACCAAGCATTCAGTACCTTTGATGCAAGCCAACAGTTGGTCCATCATTCGCTGGAAAGTGGCTGGAGCACCAGTCAATCCAAAGGCCATTCTTTGGTATTGGAAGTGTCCTCCAACTGTGGTAAACCCTGTCTTCTCTTGATCTTCAGCAGCAATTGGAATTTGATGATACCCACTATGCAAGTCAATGGTAGAAAAGTACTTGCACCTTCCAAGATTCTCCAAGGTTTCATGGATGAGTGGTAATGGGTAAGCATCTGCCTTTGTGATTTCATTCAAGGCTCAAAAGTCAGTGCAAAATCTCCACTTCGCACTGCCATCTGTAGTCTTTTTCTTCACTAGAACCACTGGAGCAGACCAAGGACTTGTAGAGGGGGTGATGATCCCCTTATCCAGCATATCTGCCAAGTGCTCTTCCACTACCGGTCTGAGATGATAGGGTACTCTGTATGGGCGCTTGGCAATAGGTGGTGAGTCTGATGTTGGTATGCGGTGCTGAACATCAACAGAGCACCCATCCCTTCCCGGCTCACCAAACAAGTTGATATATTGCATCAAAACTTTTTGAATCTTTTGGGCTTCTCTTGAAGTAAGATGTTTCAACTTCTCCAAAATGTCATGTTCAAGGTCCTTCTGTTCTTCTTGTGTCCCTATAGCACCAACATATAGAGCATCTTCATTTATTCCTTCTTTCTCATCTATAATGTCAACTTTTCCCAGGATCTGTCGTCGAGCAACACACATGGGTGATGCATTTAAATTCAACACTTTCACAACTATGATTCCTGCCCTAGCAGTATTAAGGCTGCGGGCAACTCTTATCCCAGATTGTGGTTGGGTGTATGGCTCTATCATCAAAACTTTCCCATCAGCCACATTCACCTTGGCAGGGATCATCATCTCTGAGAAGGCAGGGATTGTGTAGGTTTTCTTGGCTGTGACTGAAAAGTCTTCTTCAGCTTGAGCATTCATTTCTGCTTTGGTACTGGTTGAAGTTCCTGATGAGGGGTCCAGTGTCTGATTAACAATTGTGCCTTGGTCGTGCCAAACATCTTCTCTTACCTCCACTATGTCTGTCTGAATTCCAATATCCAGAATAGTCAATGTTTGACTCTGACTATCCCTAACTCCTCTGACACTTTTAATTTTTCCAAAATGGTTCTCTTTGACTTCACTATGGTTCTTGGCTATTACTGCTGCAACTCCTCTGAAGGTGATACCTCTGTTCAACACATCAATCACTGCCCCCAGTTTCTTCAGAAGATCCCAACCTATCAACCCATCTCCTGAGATGTCAATTTCTGCTACTACAAACTGATGTCTTACTTTTAGATGATCCACTCTACAGTCCACTTCTTGAGTGCCCAATACTCCAAGAGCTGCACCTGTTACTCCTCTAGCTCTGAATTTTCCTGTCCTCAATGGCACTCCTGAAATTGCCTCCTTCAAAACACTAATTTCAGCTCCTGTATCTACAAGCAAGCTTTTTACTAATCCCATAATTTCCATCTTCACCACAAGCCCACTTTTAACCATGGTGATGCTGGGAACCTTCTTAACTCCTTTTTCTTCTGCTATGTCTATGGGCCGGGAAGTTGGGTGACTCCCGGCCCTTTGCCATTTGGGGACCTCTGGTTGTTACCCTGACTGGGAGACATTGGTTGACTGAACCCCTGACTTGCACTCCTTGCTGGTCCCTTGGCCCTTTTAGCACAAGCAAAAGAAAGGTGCCCAGGATCTCCACAGACATAGCAATATTTAGACTGCTGTTTATTCTCTCTTTTTGGTTCATTGGACATATCTCTGGCCCAGGATGGCTGATGGAACCCTGGGCTGAAACCATTATTTTGTCCACTGGGGCATTCTCTTGAAAAGTGGCCTTTCCCACCACAAGAGAAGCAGTTGTTGTTCTTTAGGGCCCTGGCAGATCTGTAAGTATTTTGAGTGTGAAGGGCATTCACAATAGGTTCCTCACCAGCACAGGGTGTTTGGCCATAACACAAAGCAAATACATCCCCTGGGTGGTGATGGGTTGCTTGGTCCACTCTTTCAGCAATAGTAATTGCTGCCTCCAAATCCTGAGGTGGATGGATCTGCAATGTCACGGCTGCTGTTCCATGGAGTCCTCTGACAAAGGCAGCCAGCACAGTACGCTGCATTTGGGTGCATGCCCAGTTAGCTTCCAGAGAGTTGGATGGAACTGGAATTGCCTTCAAACCCAGTTCCAGGCATCTATCCGCAAATGCTCGTGCACCTTCCCCTCTCTGTTGTTGGATATTACTCAGTGCCAGAAGCCACCTCTCTGGGTCTAAGGTTTTTTCAAATCTCTGGAGAAGGACTTGCTCATAGTCCAAAAAGGTAGAGTCCTCACCAGCCAACTCAGGGTGAATTTCCAGGCATGCTGCTGCTGCACCAGTAGTTTTTAGCCTGCAGATGAATTTCTGATCCTTATCCTCCCAGTTCCCAGTCTGAGCTACAAGCTTAATGTTCTGTAAGAATTCCCTGACAGTCTGACCTCCAACTTCACCCGAAAATGTTTTAATCAGAGATTGTAGGCCTAAGTCCTTCCTGACCCTAGGGTGAGCATTTATTTGTGCTTGCAGCTCTGCCCTCTCGGTTTCTGCTCTCACCTTCTCTTGAGCTAATGCATTTCGCTCTGACACTAACTGATCTACCCTCTCTTGCAGCTCATGTAAGACATCATGAGATTCTGGTGATGTGGCCATTGTTGCAGCCACCCCACACCTGACACCAAATTATGTAACCAGACACCTTCGGGTTACCAATACTGGGGTGGGCAACTTAGCTTAAGAGAGGGTGAACAACAAATGATGGCCAACTGAATTTTAACACATATATTGTGTCACCCAAAGGACATCCAACATCAATGAAATAATTAATAAAGCAAATAATTAAGTAGTAAATCAAAATTAATAAAACAAAATAATTAAGTAACATTTGATCAGAACCATGACTAATTGGCTTAACCCTTCAGATTGATTGGTAAACACTTCAGTTGACTAACAAAAGGTACAACAATTTAATTAAAATTTGTTTATAATGAATTACCTAAATTAAACTAGACAACAGCACTGTTTGGATTAACCCTTGATCTCAATTATTCCAAATACAGACAAATAAAAAATATAGAATAAAAAGGAATTCAATTACTAATCTTAGTCAATAAGGTTATGTGAGCAAGATTGGGCTTAAGCATTAGCTATTGGGCTTAACCCTCTGAATTACAGTAGTAATAGTTTTTCATGAGAAGTGACCAATACATTAGGAATACAAAGACCTATGTACTACAAATTAAACAATAAAATTTATGATCTTCAGATAGTAGAAATTTATCCATAAAATTTTAATCCTCAACTAACAAAAAATTTGGTCAAATGATAAAAATTCACTACTAAAAATCATTTTCATCAATTAACAAAAACTATAAATACAATTGTTTCTGATTCTCTAGTAATAAAAATTTAAACAATAAAATTTTTGATTGGGTAATAAAACTTATGATCATCAAATGATAAACAAATTATGATCAATTGATGAAATTTAATCAATAAAAATTCTGATCATCGAATAATAATGATTTATCTAATATAAATTATGATAGAAGAATAAAAATTCATTAATAAAAATTATAATCTTTCAAATAAACACCCTTCTTTCAAATCTAATAATTGTTCAAGTTAATCTATCAACACCTCAAATCTTCTATTAGCCATCTACATAAAAGTTCGGCTTAACAACTAAAATCTAATTTATTAGCCTTAATATAATTTAAAAGTTTAAATCAATGATAACTAAATAACTTTATCAATTAAGGGTTAAAAGTTGGGACTCTATCTCTTTAACTGTAATTATTAATTTTCTTACCAACTGGTACAAGGTCAACACAATTTTTACAATTAATTAGGTCCGCTCTAATTTTACATTCAGGAAAATATTAAATTTTTATTAGAGTGCAAAAGACTCACCGGAACTTATAAATGTGGATATCAACAACCAGCGAACCATCATGGCAGGAACCCGTCCTCCACTCAAACCAAACTAGCTGCTCTTGACTCCAACACACACACTGATTGACTGACTGTCAGCTGAGAATTTTTCAGCCACAGAAAATAAAATTTGTCAATTTCAATTGCTGTGTTATTATTTTTTTATTCTATAGCTGTAGCACAGAACGATGGTGTAATGTGACACCAGCTTACAAGTGGTAATGTCCCAAATGTAGGCCAGGTGAGTGACCGCTGGCCGGTTGTCGCTCAATTGAAAATTTGACACTTCACTTTTAATCAATAACCCATTTAATAGTTTCCACTCTTTTACACTATCAGATGTCAGTGAGTATTTGGAGCCGGTTCAACTATTGGGTTTCACTCTTGATGCCAAATTACTCTGGGAACCTCATATAGACATGGTATGTTCCAGTCTCAGCAGCATCATTTATTTATTAAGAAGACTGATGTCTGAACTGCCTATTTCGGTGGTCAGAAAGGCCTATTTTGCTTTTTTTCACTCAAGGTTGAGCTATGGTTTAAAATTATGGGGTCATGCATCTAGCACCTCTAAAGTGCTAATAATTCAGAAAAGGGCAGTCCGAGTGATTTCTGGAGTGGGCTATCTTGACCACTGTAAGCCACTTCTTTCTAAAAACGGCATTCTGTCTGTCTTCAATGAATTTATTTATCAATGTTTGAAAAAATTAACAAAATCAAGGTTCCTATTCATCAACAACACACCAATTATGATTGTTATCTTGAGAATTTTGACCATTTTTGATTTCCAAACCTGTCTCTCCCGGGAACCACAAATTAATAGCCCCATATTTTATGCTAGAGTAGTATAATATTAACTTTTTGTTAAAAATTTAAGGAATTGCAGTCAGTTTTATATTGTGAATATAATATAATAATTATGAGTCCTCCAATTCTCCAAGATGAGATTCAATACCTCGAAAACGTTCGGCCGAATGTTAGTACATTTATTATATATTCACAATATAAAACTGACTGCAAGTCGTTAAAATTCCAACAAAAAGTTATTAAATACAACTCTGTTGACTGTGTGAGAAAATCTCAATGAAGTGCTGGATAAAATACACACTCACCAGTGCAGCAAGAACCTGTGTTTTAGGTGGAAGTGGGCCGTTTAGCATGGGGCTTCAAAATTTGTTTCAGTAGGTTTGATATAGATACAACTCAAAAACGCAGTTCGTTATGGAACAAGAAATCCAAGAATAGTATATTTTTGTATTGGACATACTATACTATCATAGGAGACATTGCCTTCTACTATCCGCTCCAATATGCGCCCCTTTATCCACTTTGCTACTTAATTTTAATGGAACATTTTTTCCAAAAAGGACATAATATTGGTGCGTTTCTCTATAGAATAAATTCAAAATAATTTGAGCAGCCCATAGATACTGAATACTATTTATTGTACAATACTGTAAATTTTTATATTCTCTGCAGACAATGTTCAGCTCTTTCACATCTTGCGTTTTTCATCAATTCCACGCCTAATTTTAATCTATTACTACTGTTTAATGAATTGTGATGTAATATTTACCTCAATCGGGTACTGTTATGGGAATGAGACTCAAATTTAAGTGAGATTATTAACTGAGTAGAACAACTTAGTTGAATATGGACAACAGATGATGTAATTTAAGTTAGACACTTGCTGCAAGAACTCTAGCAACTCGCGTAGCAAGAATTTAGATTAGAACATGTGGTCTAAGCTCGCGAGGGCAAGTGATCAGAGAACTGTGCATGGGTGTAAGGCCGGTTTCAGAGCTCGACCGACCGTCGGTGCGTACGTTAGTCGCGCTTGTCATTTATAAGACAATTCCAGGTATAATTACAGAGCACGACTGACCGTGCACTTCACACTGCGTACGAGGACCATCGAGCTCGTGCCCTTCCGTACCATCGGTCGACCGAGGCGCTATGGAAACAAATGAAAGCATTCAGTGCTGCACCGATCAGTGGACCGACCGCACAGAATATCGGTCTCCTATTACAGAGATCTATAGAATAATGTCGAAAATTGTTGACACCGAACGCCTAATCACCGAAGTTCGTCTTCGTGAACCATTGTGGAACTTAAGCCACATAATGCAGAAAGTATATTTTCGCGTTCATAATGAATATACAGCAGTGAATTCCCTTGAAATGCTCTTTGGGCAACGATTGGGTGTACTTGATATCTACGTCTTCTGTTCCTACGTTTACCAAGATAATAAGCTACAATTAAGCAATTCGTAAACGCGTCCATTTTGCGCAATTACCGGTCAGATCAGTTCGTTGGCCAGCAGAGCACTGAATCTGACAAACTGATGGTCGGTTGCGTACGGTCAGGATGGAACCGGCCTTAGTAGCCTGTTCTGGATTATCATTTTTGTAAATTGAAGAAACTACTCTAAGCTAAAGTTGTTTTGTTGTTAAACAGGTAATTGCTGTTTTTCATTAGAAGAAGGAAATTTCCTACAGTTGATACTTTCTGTAGGCTTTTCATTGAAAAAAAAAACAGCAATTTAGTAGATATTTTCACATAGACGACATGCAGAACTATTTAAAATGAATAAGAAATTGAAATAAATGTGTTTCTTACTTTAATGTTTTCGGGCAGGATGTCCATCGTCAGTGCCTGGTTGATCTTAAAGCTCTATCTTTCAAGCGGTGATTGGCGGGAAGTTCAGTTGAATGATTCGGTTTAGGAATTAGCATGAGTAGGTGATTGAAAAGAGTGTGAGTTTTTAAAAAGATCTGTTCATGGTATGCATTTCAAATTGTTCCAAGGTGTTAAGTTTTGGGCCTTTACTGCCTTTACAACATGGACATCCTTCATAAACACAGTAAAACCGGGTTCTCCTAGCTCCGAACTTTTTGCCAAGCGCATTGCGCACCAGTGTCGCCAGACAGAACTGTGGGGGAATTGCCTTGAAACTACCGTACGCTCAATTGTTACGTACGGTAATTTTGAGATTAATCCCCCACAATTCTCCAGCTTGCGTCTGTCAACACTGGCGGGCAGTGCGCTCCGTAAAAAGGAAGCCCCCACCTTTACTATGTTTATGAAGAAGGGTGACCATGTTGTGAAGGCAGTAAAAGGCCCAAAACTTGAAATACTGGAACAATATAAAATACATACTACCATAGAACAAATATCCCAAATGAGCTGACCTTTTTCAAATCTCACACGTTTTCCAACTACAAAGTACTCATGCTAATTCCTAAACCAAATCATTCAACTGAACTTCCCGCCAACCACCGTTTGAATGATAGAGCTGTAAGATCAACCAGGCACTGACGTTGGGCGTCATGCCTGAAAACATGTTTTTGCCTCAAGTAAGGAAGACATATTCCAATTTCTTATTCATTTTAAATAGTTCTGCATGTCGTCTACGTGAAAATATCTACTATTCTAATACCAGTTCTTGTCATGGATCAGCAAATACCAAGTTTTAAAACAACTATTTTTATTAACTTTTCATGTGAAATTTAACGACATGCAGTCAAATACTTGACTGCATGTCGTTAAATTTCACATGAAAAGTTAATATTAACAACGCAGTTCGTCATGGAACAAGAAATCCAGGAACTATTTTTATATGTGATGTTTTCCATGACGAAATACTTAATGAACAATATAATATTAAAACTGACACTGTATTTCACTTTTAAATGATGTTTTACTCACATATATTGGACATGCTTGAGGAATGCATTTCACTTCTGAAAAGAGGCTGACGAAGCTTCTTTTCAGAAGTGAAATGCATTCTTCAACCATCTCCAATATATGTGAGTAAAACATTATTTAAAAGTGAAATACAGTGTCAGTTTTAATATTAAACTATTTTTAATAATATGGCGATCCAAAGAGAATCCTTTATCTATTCCAGTATCGTCACTCAAAATCTCACTTCAAAAGTGAAGCATAACATTGCTTAACGCTAAAAGAGCTGGCGAATGCACGGCTCTGATATAAGCTAATGGCTCGCCTGACCTAACACGACAATATTCGACTGATTTTGCATATAACTCGCTGTCATACAATCAATTAATAAACAAAAACTACAAGTTAACTTACGGCTAAAAGCACTTGAAAGGTGTCTGGGGAAATTTTGTCCCGCACTGTGATCAAAAGATTCTTTTCTCACAACCAGTAAATGAGTGATTTGCAAGACAATCCCTACTAGTATTTCTTTGTATAATTAGAGTATTAGCATTTTGTCAATGAAAAATACAGAGTGTATCTTCAAATACATTTGTCAATGCAATATGTGGGACGACAATAGAGGATTCTTGACTTTGAAATAGTCAAGATATCTTTAAAAAAAACATGAATTTCAACTCAGGTAGTGGTCACCAAATAAGAGGGATGAATAGGATTACAGCGATATAAATTCAGAATCTGAATACTAATCGTGTTGAGAGCGCGCTACTGATTAAGCAAGTAAAACTCACCAGAATATTCAGAAAATCAATGAACATTTTGTAAAAATTCAATTTATCAGGGGTGCAGAATATTCCAAAGCCCCAAAATTTCCCCAGAAAATCAATTTTAAAGACCAAAATTTTCCCAAAATAAGTGTCGTGAAACCCGATAATATAACTTGACTTTGTTTCTTCAAATTTCACTTATTACTCATAGCTTTCATTGAAATCAAATTAAAAATGTGGATTAATGGATTTAAATTACTTTTCACATTTTGAACTCACATGTTTTATTTCAATTGATGAACCAAATTCAGTAATCACTACACTAGTACTTAAGAATAAAATGATTCAGGCGTGTAGAGTGAGAAGCGTACTAAGAAAAAATAATTAAAATTAAAATTGTTGAACAGTTTTTAATTTCTTGCTCTTCCACTCAAGAGCTCATCTTCTGTTTCAATACAAGGGTTTGTCGGCCGGGTCGCGCAGGCACTCTCGACATTAGACAATGACTCATCAGTCATCACTTTCCTTCTAGGTACTACTAATTAGACGGGACTGTGTTGATGCGTAATATTCTATCGTTCACAAATAACAAATTATATCCATTATATACGTGTTATTTTAAGATTTCCTCGGACTTTAAGCACTTAAGTCTGAGTAATGTTCTATCAGATCTTAAAACTAATATGCTTAATTTTTTTATTTCCCCAAAATTTCCCCAGACCCTCGGCGACTTCCCCCGAACAATGTTCGGGCGTTCGGACATATTCTGCATCCCTGCAATTTATTACCAAATAACTCAAAGCAACATTGTACGGTTTATGAGAAAAGATGCAGAAGATCACAGCATGCCTGTCCCTGTATTCCAATATCTTTCAATGCCAATCTTAAATTTAGAGAATAGTATAAGAAAATAAAGGGATTACTGTTATATTACTTCAAAACAAGACACTGGCTTCACTCAAAAAGCAGCCAGTTAACACACTATAACACAGTAAAACACTATAGCTGAGTGATGTATCGAGCATACAGCCTGTGGAAGACATACAGTTTTAGGTAGATTACGAACTACAGGGTATAAATAGCAGTGAACTCACAGTTATTGGTAACAGTATCAGTAATCAGCAAGAGCAGCCATGGCAGCAGAAGCATTCATTTGAATCCATTCAATTCCAACAGAAACAATCCATTCTCTTTATCTGTCAGCCGCATAATTTCACTTAGTAAGCCACGTCCCAGTTGGAAACAGGAGCAAGCAAATTGTAAAAGTGCGGAGCTAGGAGCCAGATTCAAGGCTAAATTACACTAGCTGACCGTGTGACCGAGCTCAACAATGTCAAAATACACAAAGACATACACTGTTTTAGAGCTATCAGCTGATTTTTCAATCAAATTTACTTGGCTAATATGATTTAGCCTGAAATTGTGGCACGCGACCGCTACTGCAGTGGCTCTCTATAATCAGGCTCAAACGATGATAAAGACAAGTGAGCGGAGAACTGTGCAGGGGTGCAAATAGCCTGTACTAGATTATCATTTTTGTAAATTGAAGAAACGACTCAGCTACAGTAGAAGCTGTTGCATTAGAACAGGGAAATTGCCTACTATTGTTACAACTGTCTGTTGGCCTCTGACTGAGAAACAACCGATATTTCTCATAAAAGTGTTTCAACGAAAATCCGGCATTTTACCCAATATCGGCACTGAAGAGCTCACTTCATAATAAATCATAAAAGATCACTTAACGCTAAATGAGCTGGCGGATGCACGGCGGTGATATAAGCTAATGCCTGACCTAACAAGACACTATTCAACTAGTTTTGAATTCATTTCTTCCTGCCATACAATCAATTAATAGACAAAAATTACATGCTAACTTACAGATAAAAGCATTTGAAAGGTATTGGAGGAATTTGACCCGAACTGTGATCTCATGATTCTTTTCTCAAAACCGTAAATGTTGAATGAGTGATTTGCAAGACAACCCCTGGCTATTCACTGATATAAAACCTAACTATATATTTGTAAAATAAAGTAATAAAATATATTAAAATAAAAGTATTTTGTCAATTAAATATACAGAATGTATATGCAATTGTATTGTAATGTTGTCATAAATTGTGGGACGAAAATAGAGTATTGTAGATGAAAATGTCAAGATATCTTTCTAAAACATGACAGTCATAGTACTGTATTAGCGGCCACCAAATTACGTGGGTGAATAGAATCGCGGTAGAAATTCAGAGTCTCGACACTTGTGTGGAATAGGGTCGAGAGCGCGCTGCTAAATAAGCAAGTGACACTCACCTTAATATTGAAAAACCAATAAAATTTGAGTAATGAATCAAACAATTTCATTGCTAAATAACTCAAAATAACATTGTACGGCTTATGAGGAAAAATGCAAAAAATCACAGCATGCCTGTCCCTGTATTCCAAAATCTTTTAAACGCCAATCTTAATTCTAGATAATAATATAAATAAGAAAATAAAGGGAATACTGATATATTTGTTCAAAACAAGACACTTTTTTCGCTCATAAAGCAGCTGAGTGATGTATTTATAGAGCCTGTGAAAGAGAGGGCCCGCTGTGCCTACAGTTTTAGGTGGATTCCGAACTACAGGGTACAAATAACAACAGTGTACTCACAGTTATTTGTAGCAGTATTAGTAACCAACAATGACGGCGGTAGCATTCAGTCAAATCAATTCCATTCCAACAGAAAAAATCCATTTTTTTTCATCTGACAGCCACATAATTTCACTTAGTAAGCCACGTCCATGTTGGAAACGGGAGCCTGCAAATCAAGAAATATTAATCCATCAATTCAAGAATCAACTTGACACAGATCAACCGAACAATTAGTAGACCAGAAAAATTATAGTAGACCTACCAATTATCGGCCGGTTAAGAATAAACTGGACTTAATGCTTTTATATTTATATTTTAGATAAGCCTGAGACATCAAGGTATCTGGATAAATGGCATTGTTTTAATAGACATTCTCACAGTTTATAACAATAAAAACCTTTTGAAGTTAATTCTTCTAACCCTAATATCGGCTACCAATCAACAAACCCAAACAGGGCTAGTTTGATAGCAGAAGCCAAAATTCTCAGACATAAAATGAAAAAATATTAAGTTATAATAAATATATCAACACAAAAATAATATTGGTTGAACCAATTAAGTACAACACCAAAAATACGGTACGCATTCACTTGAAAGTCACAAAACAAGTTATGAGCTTGCACACCGGACAAAACCAACCTAACATGTACATGGCAAGAGATAATTACATGTCCATTCAATAATTTATATGAAATATCATTGAAATAAGAATGATTATATATTGATCTTCACTTTATTCACAGATTTCAACAACAATATGGGAAATATTCACTGAAAATACTTTAAATTAGATCAAGCTCAAACTGGGCTAGCGGACGGCAGTAGCCGAATTTCATGGACATAAAATTCGCAATTTTTGCCCATTAATAAAGATTTTGAATGGACAAAAAGTTTAAATGCTTATAATACGACGGAATTTCAATAAGTGAATTTTCATCGGCAAATTACTTACAATTAGGAATCGCTGTTCATTTTACAACAATTCGATAATTGCAGACGAAATTCAATATTCAGAAAATAAGAACAATATTTGAATAGACTTATCATTGATTTACACTTTGAACCACTATATTTAACAAATAAACTGCATTTATAAAGTGGATATTTCAGGAATAACATAAACAGAAAATGCAAAATGGCGAGAAATGAGATACAGTGGGATGGGAATAACATACTCAGCAAAATGCAAAATGGCGAGAAAAGGGGGGAGATTTCGTAGTATAGTAGTTCTCCGCCAGTGGTGCCTTAATCAGTTCAACACGTAGATTGATTTGGCATTTTCAGACCATTTAAAACTAGTAATTTTAATAAAGTGATACAAAAAACAATTTTCCATTTCTTTAACTATAAAAATGATTTCTTAAAATCTAATTAATTGAAATTAGAGCACAATATCTTAAGTAACAAATATCAAGTATCATTCCCATGATATCAACTAGGTTGCCGAACATGGTATTCGAAATACGTGACACACTGACTAGCGCCAAATCTAAATAATTGGATTTTTTTAATAACGCACGTAAGAATTCAAATTTACTATTAAAATTCAATTTAAAGGTCATACCATAATGAAAAATAATTTCTCGTACTTCCTCATGCTTTTGATTAATTACTTCGATGAATATGAGGCGAATGAAATCACTTAACATGAAAAATCATCAGTTTCATAAAGAAAAGACACATCATTT
The DNA here is from genome assembly GCA_948455865.1 of Conomelus anceps. Classification (NCBI taxonomy): domain Eukaryota; kingdom Metazoa; phylum Arthropoda; class Insecta; order Hemiptera; family Delphacidae; genus Conomelus; species Conomelus anceps. The sequence goes on along the minus strand of OX418223.1, from coordinate 57,003,721 downwards.
ATGACTTTACACTAAGCTAAAATGATTAAATAATGTAATTTGGATTACAATTATTAAAAACATGTAATAAATTAACAGGACTCGGTTTCTAAGTCAACAAAAAGCGTTTCAATTAGAAATGTTATTGATTTATTTGTAGGGTATTTAACATAGAAATCCCATTATTCTGCTACTGAACACACTTAATATGGATATCCACAATAAAATTACGCATCATTCTTAGACAGAAACCTTCATATTAATGGATTTATCATAGAATTTAAATGGTTTCAGCAGCCCCTAGACACTGACTATTACAGTGCATTATTGAAGGCTATTCTGAAGGAACTTAGAACTTATACAAAGGTGACAAAGAGAGATATTGCATCTTTTTAAGTGAATTAAACGACTTGCAGTCAACTCGAAAACGTTCGGCCTACAAAGTAGCCTAAGTGAAATACTACTTATTTTAAATAAAATTTGACTGCAAGTCGTTTAATTCACTTAAAAAGTTAATATTAACAACGCAGTACGTCATGGAACAAGAAATCCAGGAAGATATTGCATCCTTTTAACACGTTCATTAAATGATTTCAAAACGATTCTAGGGCCAATCATAGCTTAAATCTATTCCAAAAGGTAGTTATACAATAAATTGCATCATTTTAATAATGATACACTTTGCTTGAAGCTTGATTAACAGGGATTGGGGGCTCATAATTTAAACAAGGTTAGCATGACGTTTATTTTGCATCCTAAAATCCTTCAATTATATAAGTAGCCTGAACTGTTTAAAGGTTCGCCATCTCTTGAATACATTCCCAAAGCGAATAATTTAATAAACTGAATCAATCCAATATAACAGAATGATAAAATCAGAATAAATAGGAACTTGGAACTTATACAACGGTGGCAAGGGCAAAAATGAATTCTCAACACGTTTATTAGATGCATTTGAAACTATTTTAGGGCTAATAATCCCTTAAAACAATTTCAAACGCGAATTATAAAATGGATTGCACTTAAACAATGTTACACTATGCTGGAAGGTTGGTAAATAGGGTTTAGTAGCTTATAATATAAACCTGTGTAGCACGAGGGTTGACCTGGATTCCTAGTATCCTATAAAATAAAAAGTTACTATAGCTGTTATCTGTTGACGACATTCTAACACAGTAGAATTTGCGATTGGAGGAGGAGAAGGAGAAAAATGAAGAAGAGCCGAAGAGAGATAAAGAATAAAACTATTCAATTTAATTTGTATGGTGTAACAAAAATGGTAGCAATAGAATTGGAGGTGTAAAAGCAGTCAACTATTTTGTTGCAACTGTTAGCATTGATAACAGCATGAAGGCTGCTATACAGGAGCGAATTAAAAGCAGGCAATAGAGCATATGGAGCCAACGTTTTAATGCTTAAAAGCAAAATTTTGACCAGGGCAACAAAGCTTGATGAAGACCAGTGGTTAATAACGCCTGTGAAACATGGACACTGACTCTGAGAAGGATTGCAGAAGTCTATTGGTTTTTGAAAGGCGTATCCTGAGAATAAAGATATTCAGCTCAATAAGAGAAGAAAACGAATGGAGAATAATAACAAACTAGATTATCTAAGTAATCAGGAAAACATTGTAAGGTTCGTGAAATCGCGAAGGTTGCACTTGGAGAGATTGAATGAGGAAAGAGAGGCGAGGATGATTATGAGAGAGAAGCTTCATAGTAGGAGAAGGAAGGTAGGACCAAGGGAACAGATGGGAGGATGGAGTGACTGCTTAAGATGGGAGTCAGAGGATGGAGAGTGCAGATGGAGGACAGAATTGTGTGGAGAGGAGTTGTTAGAGAGGCCAAGGACTGTAGCTCCCTGGAAGTTAATAACTTGGAAAGATTATTACACATTCTAGTACTCATGATTCAATTGAATCGCGCAACCTGGTAATAAAGGGCCAACCTTAGAGTCAATTATAAGAACTAAAAGCTAATTTATAGCTAAAAGCACTTGAAAGGTATGAGAGGAATTTGACCAGAACTGTGATCCCATGATTCTTTTCTCACGTACAACCAGTAAATGTTGAATGAGTGATTCGCAAGACAATCGCCCTAACTATTTACTAGTACTTCACACACAAACACATTACCTTTTATATTACAAGTTCATTATACATTTCCTTGTATAAACAAGTACATTATGATTTTGCCAATGATAAATTAATACAGAATGCATCTTCAAATACTTTTGTCTTTGCCAAGCTACTTCTCTAGAATAAATCATACAGTAGCCAATTTTCATGTAAATTCGGCTTAAATCCTATCTAGTGCAGACACGAGAAGTAATGCATTCTAAACAAAATTATTTTGGGTACTTGTAAGTATTTCTGCTATGGGATAATAATTCAAGTGGCGCAGGGAAAGTTTTCCTTTGTCAAAATAGGGCATTGCGCATAGTTTATGATTTAGGTATGAGAGATTCTTGTAAGCCATATTTCATGGGAAATGGTATTTTGACTCTGCTTTGTATTTTTATTATGCAATGCTTAGTGTTTGAAATAAAATGAAACGAAACTTCATTTCCACAGAAAAAATAAATACAAAATGTTTGATTAGATACAAAAAATAAAATAGTGGAATATCCCACAAACTTGAGTCAAAGACTTGTTTGCTAAGGAGAATCTGAGTTTGTACAGCTTGAGAGGCAATATTCACGAGTATGGCACTAGATCCCGCAATCAGATTGATTTATTGGAACGGGTTAGGCTTTCCAAAACACAGGGAATGTAGCCTATCTCTATACTGGAGCAAAACTGTTTAATAAACTGCCAGTGAAAGTGAGAGATGAAGACTGTAAACAATTTAAAAATATTGTTCGAAGTGGCTGATGAAAGAAAGTGCATTCTTCTCAGTTGGTACCACGCCCATAAATATGGGATTATGCTAGTATAATAAGGTGTTCATTCTCTCTATTTTGTTTTGATTTGTCCTGCAATGTTAATGTCATCCTGTTAGTTTCATTCTGTGTCAGGCCCATAACTTACTGGAATATTTTAGTATAACAACTTGTTTTGCGTTTTCAAAAGTTGATTTTAACTTAAAAATACTTCCTTGTGAGTATATGTAATGCATAGTGAGAGTGAATTTTGTCAATGCTGAAATGTCTGACAATAAAGCATTCTTGATTATTGAAGGTGATTATATAAGCATTTTTCTATTCTATTCTAGGTACTTGAAAGGTAGAACTCAATCAAAACACAATGATTTAAAATAATTATTTAATATCACAATTTTATTATCACTGAGGGTCCTGATATTATTTCAAGGCTAGTTCCAATTACCGGAAACTAAGGCCTTACCGCTTACCGGTGACCGGACACTAGAAGATGAACGTCTATGAATTTCAATAAACCCATGAGATGCCTAACCGCCTTATTACACAGATCCACAGCAGTCGCAGTCACGCACCCCAATTTAGGCTAAATTACATCAGCTGAGCGTCTGATTGAACTCAACAATGTTAATTTACGCGTAGGTATTAATGTTCATCATTCTGGATTTCTTGTTCCATGACGAACTGCGTTGTTAATATTAACTTTTTATGTGAATTCAACGACTTGCAGTCAAATATTCATTAAGAATAAATAGAATTTTTACTTACTCTGTAGGCCGAGCGCTTTCGAATCTTTGAGGTCCGTTTTCAGAGGCGTCCTCCTTGATCATCGATGTCAGTTTTTTTGTTAGAAGAATTGTGGTTTTTGTAAAATGTGATCAAAAAGTTTGTGTGATTTAAAATTTAGTTGTTCGTTGAGGATGTTTTGTTTATTGTGTGTGGTGTGTTTGTATATTTCAAATTGTTCCAAGGTGTTGAGTTCGTGTTCTTAGATTTTATATGTAGAATGTGTAGGTTGGTAGTGATGTCAGTGAAAGTGTGTCCAGTTTGAATGATATGGTCGGCAAAATTCGATTCCGCTTTTCATGTTGGGGCTTGAAAATGTTCCATGTAACGTCGTTTGAATGTGCGGCCTGTTTGTCCTATGTAGAATTTGTTACAATCAGAGCAGTTCAGTTTGTAGATGTAAAACCTGACATCGATGGTCAAGGATGACGCCTCTGAAAACGGATCTCAAAGATTCGGAAGCACTCGGCCTACAGAGTAAGTAAATTCTATTTATTATTAATGAATATTTGACTGCAAGTTGTTGAATTCACATAGAAAGTTAGTATTAACATCTTTAGAGCTGGTTTTTCAATCAGATTTACCCGTCTGATGTAATTTTTTTTCAAAGAAGCCCTCATAAGTCTGAGTTTTGTGTGTGAGTAATGAGTTGGACCTACAGTTTTAGGTGGGTTCCGAACCACCAGGAAGTGATTTTACAGCAGAGAAAAGAGTCTGTTTAGCTGGTCAATCCAATCGGTCATCCTCACAAAGAGGGCCCAGGAGTTTGTAGCTTATGTTTATCAAACTGAACAGCAACTTGCTACGGCTCACGGTTATCACTTCCTCCTGTAAGTAAAGGAGCTATCAATATCTCTGAGAAGTATTGTCTCTGGGTAATAGATAATCAATTAACACAGCGATAGATTGATTTGACTTGTTATTGTACACGCTATAAAATGGACTGTATAAAAAAACATAGGGTGGTTCAATCCCTGCATGCTGGATAAAATGATATTAGATTGAAATATAATGTCTCTTGTTCACAAATATACGTGTGTCCTTCACACGTGTGCCCTTCCTGTAGACTGAATTTTGTGGGAGAGACCAGCCAGCACCCTATGCGCTCTGCTCTCCCCACCATAGTCCCTCACAAGCACCAAAAAGTATGGAACATAATCCAACAATCTCAATAGATTTTATTATTATCATACCTAGTGTTTATTACTCCCCCCAGTATCATTTACCCATTTATCCCTAATTGTGGCGCGCGTCCGCGACAGCAGTGGCTCTGTATAATAAGGCTCTAGCGTCCAAATCAAATAAATCGAACGGAGGGTGGTAATTGGTCTCGCGGTGAGCGTCATGTTCTTGCGATCGTGATGTTCAGTCACGATCGCTCAAGACTGTGCTTGGACGGGTGACCGTGCTTTTTTGTCTTGATGTTATGAGCATTATTATCAATTACCCGGTGGTTCAGAACCCACCTAAAACTGTAGATCCACCGTTTTCTCTGTAACACGGCTCAAAAGGCGAGGTGGAGCAACCTGTAAGGATCTCTCCACTAATAAAAACCATACGCTTATTATATTTATTTACCAATCAAACGCCTAGTTTCCGGTGCACCGGTAAGTGGTAAGGCTCCCAAGAACGCACCCATTAATTCTTGTATAAATTCACCCCCTCTCTGGGAAGAATTCTAGCAAAATCTGATTATGTGACAGCGGTGAAAAGACTGTCAGGGGCAGATGTAAACACGGAAGCCAGACAGGGGCACAGCTGGAGAATATCGTCATCGTCTGAGTCATCATCATTGTCATCATCTGAGGATTGGAACTCGATGTAGTTGACATGCATGGGAAATGGCGAGCGTGGCTTGGAGGCCGGTTTACGGGTCATGATGGGCCGGTACTTGGGACGCGTTAACCGCAACCGGGGCAGATCGGGGTCCGAGTCAAGGTTGATGTCAGGGTCGCGAATCAGGTCCAATAGGAATTCGGACAGCTGACGCCACCAGAGCCGCGCCCGTGACCCGGATGAACCGTGACCCGGTTTATGGGTCAGGTGGAGTTTGTGTCGGGCGCACTCTGTCGGCGACTCTTTGAAACGCACATCGCGCACCATTGACGCGTGCGTTGGTGCCGCTATCCGGTCCAGCTCAACCTAAAAGAACAATAATTCTGTCTATTTATTTATTTTTTATTCCATACACAAATTTACATCAATATTCCAAAATATGACATCAAATAATACTAATGTCACCATTGGTTTTAATGTTAGAGTTTGTAAGGTATGAGTTTCATTTCTCAAATCTGATTCAAGGATTATTTCAGTAGAATGTTTCATTTTAAAACACGTTGTGACATTGAGGAAGCAATAGATGTTCCTGGATTTCTTGTTCCATGACGAACTGCTTTAACTTTTTAAGTGAAATCAATGACTTGCAGTCAAATTTTTATTAAGAATAAGTAGAATTCACTTAATCTGTAGGCCAAACGTTTTTGAATCTTGAAGATCCATTTTCAGAGCCTCTGTAAATGGATCTCCAAGATTCGAAAACGTTCGGCCAACAGAGTAAGTAAATTCTATACTTATTCTTAATAAAAATATGACTGCAAGTCGTTGAATTCACTTAAAAAGTTAACAATAGATGTTGATTAGGTCAGAAGTATTTCAATGTCACATATGAATTCATTTGTGTTTGACATTGAGATGCTCATAACATTTTTGTTTCTAACATAGTTAAGGCATTGTCAAGTCATTTGGATGGGTCAGTAGTTCAGCAGTGAGCAGTGAGTTGGTGTCTTGTGTTGGTGGATGCAGGATGGAACAGGAGCTTCCATCTTGCATGGCATCCCATCACAAAAAGTAAAGACCTTATAGTTATGTTCATCATTAAATGATTTCATTCATGAGCTAAAGAATAGGCCGACCCCATCACTAATCAACATTTATCTTGCTATAACATTTTAAATATTCTGATATGCCAAGCGAGTTGCCAATCCCCTTATTTATAATAAATTAATAGCTTGTATTAAGTCAATTTAATGAATATTTATATTTTGTTTGAGATAACAGTTAGAGGTGAGATATAAAATTATTACATTTAAATATAGATACGATTATATTTTGAACGAGTAAACAATCATTTCATTCTACCTGAACTAAGCAGCCCATTACATAGGCTACATATGACACTGATGGTTTTTTTCAATTCAATTCTTTATTTCTCACCAAAGTCAATTACAACTGACAATATACATTTAAGAAAATACAATAAAATATAAAAATTCGAACACATTAACAAAATAACAGTAACATATGAAGTGAGAAACACTTTAGTGGTTTACACTAAAGTTTCTGTTTTGTTTCAATTTAATAGGTTCGACGAAATTCGCACCCACTCAGGAGATATGATCGTTTAAATTTGCAATATTCACTTAAACTCATTTACTCAGCTGTAGATGGAGGGAGTTGGTCATGGACACTCCCCTGGCCAAGTTCTACTCATGGATCAAACTAACTTTGGTTACTAACCTTGACCTTGGACTTGTGATTGCGTTCCGAGTCGGATCCCCCGGAGCGAGAGCGTTGCATGCGCTGCGCGGCCGCTTTCCGACGCTGTTCCCTGCTGAGGGCCCCCCTCCGACCCCCTCCACTCCCCGCACCACAATCACCCGACCCTCCCTTCGCTCCAAACAGGCCGCGTGATTCGGCCATCTCGATCATGTACTTTGGATCCAGTCTCGTGAACTCCTAAAACAACAACAATAATTATATTAATTATGTAGAATAATTAAAATACTAAAAAAATAATTAATAGATAGATAAGATAGATAGATAGATATATTTAAGCATCCAGTGGCCTCCTATCATGGGGCCATCTGGATTTGTCCAATGTTAAATTTGAATTTATTATTTCCATTCAGGCTTTATTAATTAAGGATTTTTATAATACTCTCTACATTCTTGGCTTGAATAGAAACCACAGTCCTATAGCTCTATCTTGAAAACCTCTTTAAATATTTTGAGAGGAAGTCTCTTAAGCCTGGCTGGTAAAACATTAAAAAGTTGAACTCCTGAATTTCTAACACCATTTGCATAGAGAGCAGTGCGATGAGTTCCATTTCTAAGTTCATCCCTGTACCTAGTGTTATGAGAATGAACCATGGAACCCCTATTAAACATTAATTCATTTTTCTTTATTAAATTGACTGTTTCAAATATATATAAACTAGGTACAGGCAGAATTTTTAACTGTTTTAAATATGGTCGACAGCTCGTCCGAATAGACTCACCCACCAGAACTCTTATTGCCTATTTTTGCAATTTAAAGATTTGACCTACTTCGCTGTAATTACCCCAAAAAGCTAAGCCATAGGTAATCCGTGAATGGAATAGCGCATAATAAACCTCTTTCAGCTTAGAAAAAGCAAGTAAATTTTTCATGCTTCTTAGTACATACATAATAATAGGTAATAAAAAAAAGAATCCAATAAAAAGAATAGTTGGAAACGCGTCCGCCGCGACTCAAAAAATTCAGCTCTGCACAGCAAGATTCTACATATTAATTGTTATACTGCAGTTCACGAAATGGATACTCACAACAATTACAACAAAAATAATTATTATTACTGAACAATGTTTAGTAAATTTTTGGGTAAGTGTAGAGCGCTCCATATACTATACAATGTCTGGGTAAATAATAACGGTTCTTGACTGCCTGGTATGTGTGTAACAAGCCTTATTAGGACCGCCATTGAATAAACAGCTACTGAAAACGTTTGGCCAAGAGTGAGTACAATTAATTATTATTTATTCACAATTAAAAATTGACTGCAAGTCGTTAAATATACAATAAAAAGTCAATATTAACAAAGAAGATTATTATGGATCAAGAAATCCAAGAACAAAGCACAATAATTTATTATTCTTTTCCACTTGATGATTTAAATGTTGACCAAACCGAAACACTATAGAAACAATCAAAAGTATTCCTGGATTTCTTGTTCCATGACGAACTGCGTTGTTAATATTAACTTATTATGTGAATTCAACGACTTGCAGTCAAAAATCCTCTGAAATCAAAGATTCGAAAGCGCTCGGCCTACAGAGTAAGTAAATTTGATTTATTCTTAATGAATATTTGACTGCAAGTCGTTGAATTCACATAAAAAGTTAAAATTAAAAGTAGTTTATAACATTGAGTTTTGATAAAAAAATTTGATTCATGAAATAAACACATGAAATGAGCGGTATTAAGCAGAAAGGAACCAAGCCACAAAACAGAAATTTTGAGTTACGAAGCATCAAAGTTGAAGTCTCATGATAAATCCAATTTTATTTCAAATCTGTTAATTCCATACTAACATTATTAAAGTTATTTTTTAGTTTTTTTTTAGTAGTAAAATAACGTTCTTGGACTATCAGTTTCATTAGATATAATTATTTTAATAGGGTTGGTTCCTTTTTGTGATTTGAATAACAACTGCTTTGTCTTTAAGCAGAATGGAACCAGACAGCTGGTTCTGTTCTCTGAAATTGTATACAGTAATATTGCAGCTTTTGTATGGGAACCATTGAGAGTTGGTTCTATTATTAATAAGACTTGAATATTGAACATGATTATATACGAAATTTATATTTCCCTTAGAATCGTTTGTAGGATTCTTTACTGATGCAAACCTTTCGCTTGATAACAGCAATGTAGGTACATTCTTCCTCCAGTTTCAAGCACTCGTCTCTGTGAGGACAAAGGTCTGGAAGCGGTGATAATTCGAAAAGATCACAAGCCGGAACCTGAAATCAATTAATATTGAATTAAATTGATAATCATGGAATCAAATTATTGTAAAAATAATTATTCAATATTTTAATTATTCTACTAATTTATTTATTTATTGTGACAAATTTACAACGAGTGTGAAGGTGCAACAGACTCAAGTCCAAAACTGCTCCCTTCACAAATTTTGAATAATGTTACATTGTTCAAAAACATTGAGGTTAACACAGACTAAAAATTTAAGATTTGCTAAGAACCTTCACTCCAAAAAAAAAAAAAAAAAAAAAAATGAATCTTCTCACTTAACCACTATGATTTAATATCAAAACTGACACTGTATTTCTATTTAATATATGATTTTCACTCACTTATACTGGAGATACTGGAGGGATGCATTTCACTCCTAAAGAGAAACTTCATCAGCCTCTGATAAAGAGGAGCTTCTTCTGATAAAGAGGCTGATGAAGATTCTCTTTAGAAATGAAATGCATCCCTTCAGTGTCTCCAGTATATGTGAGTGAAAATCATATATTAGATAGAAATAAAGTGTCAGTTTTGATATTAGATTGTTCATCAAGTATTTCACAAAAAATCACAGATAATATAATGTTCTCTGCTGTGAAATTACTTCCCAGTGGTTCGGAACCCACCTAAAACTGTAGGTCCAACTCATCAATCACCATCATCCAACTGATTACCCACGCACAGGTCTCAAACCTATGCGGTCTTCATCCAAGATATGGAACAAGAATAAAAGTATTATTGTAATAGGGAAGTGATAAACGTGAACCGTAGCAGGCATCTGTTCAATCAGATTTGATAAGCAACGCTCTCCTGGGCCCTCTCTGTAAGGGTGACTGATTGGATTGACGGGCAAAAAGGACTCTGTTCTCTGCTGTAAAATCACTTCCCGGTGGTTTGGAACCCACCTAAAATTGTAGGTCCACCAGGTTTCCAATAACATGGCTCAAGCGGTGAGGTGGAACTTCCCGTAAGGGTTTCCCCAACAATAAAAGGCATACGCATTTACTTTTTTATTGTAAAAAGAATTTTAGAAAAATTATTGTGTTAATTTGAAAAATTGAGATCATACAAGATAAAGACCTTCATTCTTGAAAAACACGAACTTATATACTGTACTCAATTTTACACAATAAAATTTATAATAAAACAATATTCCCCACAAGGTGAAGTTCGGCATGCGCATATCTAGTTAGAGCTAACTCCTTGTAAGAATTTAGTGTTGGATCATTATTATGGGAATAAAATTTGTTAACATTTTAATTTTGATTCTTTTTGTAAAAGTTTCAATGGCAGTATACGAAATTCACCCAACCCACCCAACCATCTTTCCAATCTATAAACGAGCAATTCATCAGTATTTGAATTTACATTAAAATAAATAATAATGCTATCAAATATTATGTTATATCAGCATGCTTCAGACATTGATTGTATTTTGAACTTTCTCATGTAAATTACGACTGAATTTTGTCACTATTAGTGTATTTAACATCAAAATTAAGCCTCGCCTCAACTAACTATGTTAGTTATGGTAACTATAGTGTATAAGATTGTATAATTGTTGATCTGAATTGTCTTATACTCCTTAACTGAAGTCTCCAAGACGTAATCTACAAAAAATATTTGAAAAAAATGAAAAGTAGATAACATATATGTACTATATATATACTATAGTATAATATGTGATGTTTTCCATGAAAAAAATACTTGATGAACAATCTAATAACAAAACTGACACTGTATTTTTAAACTATGATTTTTACTCACACTGGATCCCACTTTTAGGGAAATAATTAACAACTTTTATTTTCTAATTTTGACTCACATTGATGGTGATCTCTTCAGGAGGAAACATCGGTGGCTCTTTTAACAGCTGATTACTGTCTTCTTCGGTGGCGGCCATCTTGGCTGGTGGTTGCCCAAAATCGACAGAGGAGCCCCCTTCGGGGGGGTTACCTGCCAAGGGGTCCCCCTGGGCCCCCCCTCCCACGTACATCCTCTTGCGCTGCTCCTCCAAATGTTTTTCGGTGGCATAGCCGTTCATTTCTGTGATCACCCTCACCACCATTTCGGAGTTCTCCAGATCATAGCGAGAGTGCGTCTCATAGACAACGAACTGGATCTGATCAACATTAAAACAACTGAATAATAATTAAAAATACTGATAATATGTTTATTTGAACAGTAAATAGTTTTTGTTTGCTCTTTGATACATATAAGAGCTCCAGCTCTATAGGTGTACAACCAAATGCTAGTAAAACAGCACTCTGCAAACACTGCAGTTTTGGTAAAGTGCCAAAATGGACGAAATGTTGTCCAAACTTCACCTTTCCATGTAAATGCATCACTTACAATCTCATTCCATTTGATCTACCCATGATATTACTATTAACACAATTTGAATAGTATATCAACTACTATGCATGAAAACAATCGACAAACTACCTTACTCCTCGTTTGTGTCGTACGCTCATTGGACTGAAACAAAACGTTGAGGTCTGAAGAGTCACCTACAGTCGAATCGGCTATGGTACTATATACATACATACTATCATGTTACGTCAAGAATATTGTATGTAACACCCGTTTGAAAAGTTGTAAATTTATGATGAATATAACCTAATTAAATCTAACCCAGCAATCAGGTAACCGGCGTCATTTATCAGGCATAATTACATTTTATCAATTGATTTTAAAAGCCGGGTAAGTGTGAAGCGCTCCATATGATACCATTTCTCTACAACTGCATAAACGACACCGGTTACTCGACTGCCGGGTGTGTGTGAAACAAGTCTGATACTTCTAAATTTGAAGGAGCTGACAATTGTACAAACTGCTAAATATAAAGAATATAAATTCGAATTCCTCCAATTACACTAAAGAAGATATGGCCGAGTCGAAAATGAACGCTGCTGTAGCCTACAGAAGGGAAACTGTAGTCTAGACGCTTGTCCGGCAACTGGGAGGTCCGTGGTTCAACTCCCGGAGTGACTAAATATTGTTGTGCAGTAGTGTTAATTGATTCACCTCAGATATTCAATGCTGTTGTCGATATCCGCCATTGGGTAAGTTATCAGTATGATTGGTATCACTTGGAGGAATTCGAAATCAATAGATTATATGTTCTTAATAATTATGCTTTTGGATGAGGTAATGTACATCAGTGTTTCCCAAACTCATTGGCTCCAAGGACCCCCCATTACAACCAAGCCGTCCTCGCGGACCCCCTTTTTTCCCCCCACTCCAATTCCCTGCCCCATGACCCATTCCCATAGTATTACTATTGTACAACGAAACATTGACATACCAATTTTAGAGGCGTAAATAACATTATGATTTTTGTATGGACTCAATCAGTCTTATTCTGCAACGGTTTCAAATAAAATAATATTGTTTGTTTCTCTATTATCAGAACTCTCAGTAACTGTGTGTTATGTTAATTTGAAGAGTATGGATTAATCAAATTGCTCCCTCTGTTCATAAAATGAAAGCTACATCTAAAACTAAATTAAAAACAAGTAATAACTAGAAAATTTGCAAAGACATGTATTTTTTACCACAGTTATTTTAAAAATATTATACATAAAACAATATTTTGAAATAAGTCCTATTTCTATTTTCACAAATAACAAAAAGCTTGGCCAATCAAAATAAAATGAAGGTCAAATCTAAGAGATTCGATTAGATGAATTAAGTTGTTTCTTTTATTTTCTAATTTCCAATATTTTTGGAGGGTTTACTGATATTTTTAATCTTGATGCGGTTTCAACATTTTTCAACCGATTTCTTCTGACAGTTTTCATGTTGCATAGTGTTGAAAAAGTTTGCTCACACAGATAAGTAAGTAGTGCAAAAAGGCATAATTTTAGGAAACTACTTTTTACTTTTTAAATTATCAAAGAGCACAAGGTAAAAAGAATGTACTGTATTTTAAAAATGTCTATTTTTTAATTTCTCAGGCTAGTCCGCGGACCCCCGGGGTTCCGCGGACCACACTTTGGGAAACTCTGAAGTACATGACTGTATTTGGTCAATAAAATATTTCTATTTATGTCTAAATGTATAGGTAATTTATTTTTATAGGTGAATTTCATTACCTGTGGCTTAGACATGGACATGCGCAGAGTGTCCCTCTGTTCGGTGAGCATTGTGTGCATGACCTGTGTCTGGCCCTGGTTGCTGGAGTGAAAGGTCTCCTGCGTCAGCTGGTGGAGGAGGTGGAGGTCGCCACCGCGCGCCACTGACAGGTCCACCGCGTCCACCACGTGACTGTTGGTGTTTGGTGGCGTCGCCAGAACGGTCACCACGTTTGCCAGCACTTCTGAGTCGGCGCTCAACTCGCTGAAACTCACCGCGTGGACTGTGGTGTTAGTGACGCCCAGAGCACACAGGTACTCTTCACAAAGTTCTTTGCTAAGGGTTGCAAATTAGGGTAAAATGTCGATTATAATTATTAGAATATAATATTGTCATATAACCTATACCCTTTTGTTTCGGAGGATGAAGCCCACATAGAAATATTTTATTGTCCAACAAATACATAATAATGTACATTAGGCCTCGTAAAATTAATTTAATATAAATAGTCTAATAATTTTAAATAGCACCTGAAAATCTAACATGTAAGTTATACTGTAGTATAAAATAGTACAGTACATAGAAATTCAACACGTATAATATACACTAAAAACAGAAGACTTAATCAATCAGCTTAGAAATAACTATTTATTATATCAGAAGGCAATTGAAAAAATTCCTTAACGTTATATAGGGGATTCTCCAGAAGCATCTGTTTTACTTTAAATTTGAACAAGGATGCACTAAGAGCTCTAGAGACCATAGGTAACCTATTAAATGCTTTCAATGATACGATTTTTGATTGACACTGTAGTTTTTTTAGCCGAACATAAGGAACATTCAAATGACCACCCCGTGTAATAAAGTGCTCATGCATCTCTGATCTGCACTTTAAAGTATCCAGCTCATTTTTTACCCTTATACGAAGAAGCATTATATACAAGCTGGACACAGTCATGATCCGCAATGATATGAAAAGAGGTCGACAGTGAGCATAAATAGTCAGCTTTAGCAATTATTCTCATAATTTTTTTCTGAAGCAATAACACCCTCCCTACATTCATCAATACACTTTGGAAAAATCCAAAGTATGCAGATCTCAGATAATGATGAGGGACAAGACTTTTTAACCTTCTTATGAGAAAGACCACTCTACTGAGTCGTCCACACACCCAATCAATGTGACTTGTCCAAGTTAACTTACTATCGAGAATTATACCAAGGAGTTTTGCTGAGTCAATCTCATTAGTAACGTTTCTCAGGTTAAAAATAATAGTTTTGGTCTTTCCCTTATTTAATGAAAGGTAGTTAGCCTGAAACCAGGCTGAAATATCATCATGAGCGTTTGTCATCCGGGTCCTCAACAATTCTAAATCCGCATTACTTGAGAGCATAGATGTGTCATCAGCATAGCTTACAACCTGACTGTCCAGACTGAATGGGATATCATTTACCATTATGATAAACAGTATGGGGCCCAGAACCGACACTTGCGGGACTCCATGCTTGTGAGAAGATACCATCAACACAAAATGTATGTCTGCGTTCAGTCAAATATGTCTGAGACCTGTGCGAGGTTAATGAATTGGATGATGGTGATTGATGAGTTGGACCTACAGTTTTAGGTGGGTTCCGAACCACAGGGGAGTGATTTTACAGCAAAGAACAGAGCCTAGTTATAGGATAAGCTTTCTATTCAATCGTAATTGATGGAATAGTATTCTTTTTAATTGATTCATTTCAAATTATAATACATGATTCAAAAAAATACTTACAAAGAATTTTATCAATTTCGAATTCCTTCAAGTGCTACTAATTTATACTGAAGACTCCCGCAATGGCGGATAATGACAACAGCGTTGAATAGCTGATGGAAATCGATGAATGCTACTGTAAAATAATATCAGTCACAGCCGGGAATCGAACCACGGACTTCCCAATTGCCGGTCGGGCGTCTTAACCAGCACTAGACTATAGTGACCTTGTTTAGTGGTTCGATTCCCGGTGGTGACTGATAATTTTTTACAGTAGCATTCATCGATTTCCATCAGCTATTCAACGCTGTTGTCATTATCCGCCATTGCGGGAGTCTTCAGTATAAATTAATAGCACTTGAAGGAATTCGAAATTATTAGAATTCTGTTTATGTATATTTGACAGCTTGATAAATTGTCAGTTACTCCAAACTAACTTGTAAAATATTTAAAATAACAAAAACTGATTTTTTTAAAAAACAAGATAGTGAATAATTAGGAATTATTTCCCTAGAAGATCGAGATCGAGCTCGAGGAAGGAGCCGTCGTACTCAACATGCTACAGAAAAGTGTATAAAAAAAGCAAGAAATATATCCTTTTAATAAACTTTAAAGGAAAGATCTAACTATATGTACATTAAAATAACCATCCAATATCCAGAAGTTGAATATCATTCCAAAATCATTGAAGAGAAAAAAAGATCAAACCAATAAACGGTATTACCTTAGCAAACTCTGAACAGAACCCGTCAAAAGTTTTTTTCCAATGAATCTAATATTAATATGAATTATATCAAAATATTTACTTGGTTGATGAGAAATAATATTATAATTGATTGAGTGTTTTAAACATAATTATTGTAGGTGTTTTTATCAGTATAAAACTTTTAAATAAAATTTAAAAAAACCAACGAATTCTAGTGATGCAATGAAAGTGGCAAGATTATTTGTGTAGGGTTGCTTCCTAAATTTTATTCTGTTTATTAATGACGTTGACGGAAATTAATGTTTTGTTTAGGCAATTAATTACTTTTATATTTCTATTTACACACACACACCTCTACTCTCTCTTATAATACAGAGTGTTTCGGAACTCTCTACCAATACTTCTAGGCAGTGTTTCTGGACCACTAACAAAAGTCAATATAATAATAAAATTTTTCTAGAATCCCCAGTTACTCACACAGCCGCCATTTTGTTTTTTCACTCATTATTTTTTTATTCGAACACCTCTGAGTGTATAATTTTAAAATTTTGCATACAGCTTCATTACAATTAAAACAATCTAACAAAAATTAATCAAAATTTTCCGACTTCAAAAAACAAAATGGCGGCCATTTGAAATCTTTGAACAAGATTTTCCGACTTCAAAAAACAAAATGGCGGCCATTAGAAATCTTTGAACAAGATTAAATTAATAATGGCTAATGATATCAAAATTTGACTAGAATAACTGTTTTTAGATATGTTTATTGCAAATACAAAGATACCTCATTTTTCAAGATTGGCCAACAATTAACAGAGATATGCTACTTTTTAGGGTGTGCGGTGGTTGGAAGCAAAAAACTGCAACCCGTTCTCAACCACCGCACACCCTTAAAAGTAGCATATCTCTGTTAATTGTTGGCCAATCTTGAAAAATGAGGTATCGTTGTATTTGCAATAAACATATCTAAAAACAGTTATTCCAGTCAAATTTTGATATCATTAGCCATTATTAATTTAATCTTGTTCAAAGATTTCAAATTGCCGCCATTTTGTTTTTGATGTCGGAAAATTGTGATTAATTTTTGTTAGATTTTTTCAATTGTCATGAAGCTGTATGCAAAATATTCAAATTATACATTCAGAGGTGTTCGAATAAAAAAGTAATGAGTTAAAAAAACAAAATGGCGGCTGTGTGAGTAACTGGGGATTCTAGAAAAATTTTATCACAATATTTACTTTTGTCAGTGGTCCAGAAACACTGCCTAGAAGTATTGGTAGAGAGTTCCGAAGCACCTTGTATCGGGATCTTCAAGACGTAACCTTCAAGAGGAAAATGCCAATACTAACCGGCTGCCGGCTCCAAAAATACAATCAGTCCGTCGACTTTTTCGTTAGTTGCAAGCAGATTGGCCAAATAAGCGATGGTAACCAGAGAACTGACATGGGTTTGAGCCACTACTCCAGTCAGAGCCAGATCCACTAGCAGTTGAGCCACAGAGGCAGGACCCAGGCAGAAGGTGCACTCCTGCAAATTTCAATAAAATTATTAATGAAAAGAAGCAGAGATCGCCGAGAGAAATAAATAAAGAAATAATTACAGTAGAAACAATTAGTCTGGGCGCGTTGCTCTGGTTTCACTACTAGCCGTCCTGTAAAAGTTGGCCAGTTGACCTTGAAGACATCTGCAGCGTCGCACGGGCTACATGTTTTTAGAAATGAGCGATAAACACTCCCCTCGCCTTGGCTGACTACCAAACGGCCGCGCGCCCAGACTAATTATTTATTTATTTTTTTTTTGTAGATTACGTCTTGGAGACTCCAGTTAAGGAGTATAAGACAAGTCAGATCAACAATATTATACACTAGATACCATAATTACTTCAATTAGTTGAGGTGAGGCTTAATTATTTTGATGTGAAAGGAACTCTTGTACACTATAAAAAGCTTTATCAACTAAATATTTCTTCAATTGTTTTTTAAATATTTCTATATTTTCAAGACTCTTCAAAAACTGCGGTAGCTTGTAGAATTTCCTACCAATATAACTAGGTTTTTGTTTGAATAAGCTACTAATGTGACTCACCAAGTGATAATCTCCTCGGCGTCTTGTATTATAATCATGTACATCAAGATTTTGGTTAATATCATTCGTTTTTACATATAGAGTAGCTTCATACACATATAAGCAGGGTACAGTTAGGAGACCAAGTCTCTTGAACAACGGCCTACATGAATCTAATCTATTTACTCTTTCTATACACCTAACCGCTTTCTTTTGGATCTTAAACACCCTATCAAGATTTTGTTTTGATGAATTACCCCATACTAAGATAGCATACCTAATATGTGACAGTAAGAGCCCATGGTAAGCTGTAAAAAGTAACTTTTTGTCATTTAATCTAGCGAGCTGTCGCAGGACAAATACCCCAGATTAAATTTTACTACATATTTTCTCAATGTATGGAGTCCAGGTCAATCGTCTATCCAACATAACTCCTATAAATGCAATTTTTTCTTCCTGTTCTAATTGATTATCGTTTACAAACACGTTTATAGCCCTATCTTCATTTAAATTATGTTTGTTTTTGAATTGAAGGTATTGGCATTTTTTACTATTTATAGTTAATTTCAATTGATTTAAAAATTGGACAATGGACTGCACACCTATATGGGCACTTATTTCTAAATTATCTAGAATGGAATTGCTGAAAATTGTTTCTACTGTACAAATCTAAGATTGGAGAACCAGAATGCAACAGAATTATTTTTAAAAAATGCAGTAGAACACAAAAGGAAGGAATAGTACTGGGTGAATCTATGGGAATTCAACAAAATATTTATAAAAAAGCAATAGATCACAGAAAAAAGAGAAAAAACTTGAACATATAGCAGTAGAATACCAGAATACTGCAAAATAATTATTAAAAAAAGAAGACGCATAAAGAAAGAATAATAGATTTTATGAGTATCAGAAAACATAAAAATTATCAATTAAAACAATAATAGAATGTAGAAAGATAGAATAAAAAATTTTTGCACCAGATGAGTACGCTACTTACTAGAATACAACAAAATTATTGGATTTCTTGTTCCATAACGATCTGCAATGTTGATATTAACTTTATATTGTAAATTCAACGACTTTCAGTCAATTCTAATTGTGAATAAATAATATTTTTACTCACTTTTTGCTCAAACCTTTTCGAGACATGAAGACTCGTCTTCAAGGCGTCCTAGATCGGTGATGTCGGGTTTTTGGTTGTAAGAATTGTGGTTTTTTGTATAATGTGATGAAAAAGTTTGTGATTTAATTTTTTGATCACATGATACAAAAACCACAATTCTTCTAACTAAAAAACCGACATCACCGATCTAGGATGCCTTGAAGATGAGCCTCCAAGACTTGAAAACGTTTGGTCAAAAAGTGAGTAGAAATATTATTCATTCACAATTAAAATTGATTGCAAGTCGTTGAATTTACAATAAAAAGAGAACAACAAAATTATTAAGAAGAAACCAATATAACTGAAAGTCGTTGAATTTGAGTTTAAAGATATTTTTATGAATGTATGTATAGTACCTTAACCGATTTCGACTCTACAGAACTAAACATTACGTTTTTGTGTACAAAAGCGTACTACACGCAAACGAGGAGTGAGGTAGGTTGCGATTTCCTTCCTCACTGAGTTAACAGAACTGTATCGATGTCAAGCACACCGAAATAAATTATGAAGCTCTATGATCAACAGTCTACTCTCACCTTTAAATAGGGTCTGTCTGGCTCCACAGGTGAGTGCGTATACTGTCTAGCATACCTACTTCCTGCGTCAAAACCATCAATCGACAGAGACGTTTGGAAAGCAACCCAATCATGCATCATTTGTAGCATTTTGAGTAGAATAAAATTTAATTCACCTCTGAAGCTTCATGCTCAGCAGTCCACTCCCACCTCTTTACACAGTGCCTAGCTGCACAGGTGAGTGTGCATACTATCTAGCACACCTATGAGCCACTTCCAAGCTATCATTGAACAGAGACAAAAAGTGGATAAAACTATAGTATTCCTTTATCGGAGTGGCTGTAGCCGAGTGGGTTAAGTGCTGGTTTGCTAGCCCAAAGGTCCCGGGTTCGATCCCAGTTCTGACCGAAAGTTTTTACCTTTGACCACTCCCGTGTTTCGGAGGACTCGTTAAGCTGTATACGTGATGAACAATCTAATATCAAAACTGACATTGTATTTCAATTTAAATAAATTATGATTTTACTCACTTCAACTGGAGGAATGCATTTCGCTTCTGAGGAGAAGCTTCGTCAGCCTTCTCCATCTCTTTTTCTGCATTCCTGCAGTTTGAGTAAGTAAAATAATATTTTAAATAGCAATACAAAGTAAGTATTGATATTGGATTTTTCGGGAGTCTATTGTAAAACATTCTATTAATAAAAAATAAATGATTAATTTCAAATTGTGGATCCACTCACACCTAAAACAATATGACTCAGGAAAAACATAAAAATATGCTACATAAATCAACATTTATCAGTCTCCCACAATAAAATATTTTTGTCATAGAATCTGAACCTATTACATTTCTAATATTAGATTTTTTGTAAGTCCATTGTAAAGCATTCTGACATTAATTTTTAAATTATTAAATTGTGAATCTTCTCACACCTGAAACATTGTTACTTAAAAAAGCATGAAAATATACTACAAAAATTAACATTTTTAAGTCTTATACAAAAATAAAATTCGGCAATTATTGATTATTTAATTATTGATTCTTTTATTATTAATAATAAATTTTCAATGTATTTTTCTTTGTGAACTTTTTTCTATGCCCAATGACTTTTGTAAGTTTTTTTTTCATCACACATTTTTATGTGTCAAGAAGGCAAAAATTGGATCTCCTTTATTGATACTTTACAGATGTAATTGAATTTCCAGGTCTTATAAGACCCATATTCCTTGTGCTCTTATAAGACTTTTATCAAATAAATAAAAAATGAATAGTAAATTGGTAGATAAATAAATTGTGAAGGTACTTACATCTAAGTACATCGTAGATGAGTGTGTAGACCCTCCGCATTTGTTCGGGATCTTTGAGCAGGCTGACAGGCGGTTTGTGTGGCTGTTTTTCTGCATTCTGCGCATGCTCAGTTGCTTCTTCAGGTGCAGAATAATTGCTGACAAGCCTTGCTGCCATCATTAGATCGGCATTTGACCAGAACACCCCCCCTCTACCTACTCTACCATCATCATCACAAGAAATTGATGAAGAAGCTGAAGTTTCTGTCTGTTGTATGAATACAGCTGTTGAGCGTGGCCTCTTGCTTGGTTCTTCTTCCTCCTCTTCTTTTTCTTCTTCCTCTTGTTCATCATCTTCATCATCACCTCCTTTCTCGCCGGATTCTCTGTCGTCTCTCTCTGTCGCACCCACAGCATCCGCCATCGGCTCGGGAGAGACGAGTGGTTTCCTACAACAAATTATTAATATAAACTTGAAAAAACACTTTAAGGTGGAAATTAACTCACGTTATGGCGTGATGGCCGTTTCACTCTGTTGTCAAGAGCATTGTCAGACGACCCACAGTACACTGATTTAAGGCATGAGTTTGAAGGTTATGGATGTTGGAAGGGAAGAAGGGGTGAGGGGATGAGTAGGCGGTAGGTTTGAAATTGGGATTATTTTTTCAAAAATGGTATGTGAGAAGAAGTGGAGTTGATCATTTAAAATGTTGTCAGGTTGCTGCTTTGTGTGTTTGTAAATCTCATATTGATCTAAAACGTTGAGTGTCTGGCTTTTGAGAGTGAAGTGAAGTGCGTCTAAATTAGTGTCAATATCTGTATAACTGTGGCCTGTTGAAATGATGTGTTCAGCAAAAGTGGAATGTGTGTTTGGGTGAGAGATTCCTCTTGTGTGTTCTTTGAATCTAGTGGTGAATGTCCTGCCAGTTTGTCCTATATAGAATTTGTTTCAGTCATTGCATTTCAATTTGTAAATTCCAGATCTGTTGTATTTGTTCTGAGGTGTTGTCTGAGAATTCATGTGTTGTTCTGTAAGCTATTTTATATTCGAGTTTCCTGAATGATGCTGCTATTTTGTGAGTTTTGTTGTTGAGGTATGTAAGTGTGATGAATGTATGGGAGTTGTCATCCTGTTTGTTGCTGGTGTGAGTGATTGGTTTTGTTAATATTCTGTGATTTCACCATTCCAACATCCATAACACTCAAACTCATGCCTTAAATTAGTGTACTGTGGGTCGTCTGACGATGCTCTAGACAACAGAGTGAAACGACCGTCACTCCATAACTTGTGTTAATTTCCACCTTAAATTGTTTTTTCAAGTTTATATTACATATTAGTGGAAACAAGATGGATCTTCAACATCACAAATTATTAATTAAAATAAAAAATTGGATCGGCCAGCAAAAACGACAATAATATGTTCTCTGTTGTAATATCACTTATTCCCGTTGATTTGGAACTGTAGGTCTAACTTATCAATCACCATTATCCAATTCATTACACACGCACAGTAGTGCGAGAAATGTGGGCTGAACTCTCCAAAAAAGAACAAGTTATGTGTATTTATGCTTTAAAATGTTTCTGGATTTCTTGTTCCATAACGATCTGCGTATTTAATATTAACTTTTTATTTTAAATTTAACGACTTGCAGTCATTTTTAAATTGTGAATATATATTAATTGTACTCACACTTGGCCGAACGTTTACAAGTTATGGAAACTCAAGGCCAGAAACTGATGAGGCCTTGAAAATGAGTTTTCCATAACTCGAAAACGTTCGGCCAAGTGTGAGTACAATTATTATATATTCACAATTCAAAACCGACTGCAAGTGGTTAAATTTGCAATAAAAAGTAAATAGTTTTAAACTGCTTGTAAATTTAGAAGTATTTCCTTGACATAACTGCAATAGGATAAAAGAAAAATTAATCAAGATAAACAGGTAAAATTAATTGCTTAATTCTCTTTTGTAGACCCAAATCATTTCCCGGTGGTTCGGAACCCACCTAAAACTGTAGATTCAACTCATCAATCGCTATCATCCAATTTATAACTCAGGTCTCAGACCTATGTGGGCTTCATCCTCCGAAAAAATCTGAAGTAACGGTCATGAAATTGGGCGGGTGTGTAGAAATGTGGTGATTCCAGGCGGCTGAAAATTGTAAAATCGCACAGAATGATAAATGCGCTTGGATGGGTGACCGTGCTTTGATGACTTCATGTTATAGGCTTTATTATCAGTGATTCGGAGCCCACCTAAAATTGTAGGTCACCAGGTTCCCTACATAAAATCGATCAAACGGCGAGGTGGAACTAGCCGTAAGGATCTCTCCACCAATAAAAGCCTTTACTTTCTTTTATGAACATTATTATACTATTACATACTTTTTTTTTTTACACATTCTTATTTTATACTAATTTCATAAATTAATCGCAGCTAATCTATTTCTTGCTTTAAAAGTATTTAATTTTTTTATCTTATTTATTTATTACACTGCGGTGGATACGGTATCAGAGAGGAGTAAAAATAGACAAGCTTTAAAAAAAGAACAATCACAGAAATAAATACAAGAAATACTGTTCAATTTTCATTTTCTAATCAACCTATTAGCTGTTAAAATGTTTGTATGTTGTTAATTACATGAATACGGTATCAGATAAATAAATACATAAATATCTGGTCTGATAAGCCAAAGGTCCTGGGTTCGATCCCAGTTGAGTACAAGATATTTTTCTTGAGCCACTCCCGTGTTTCGGAGGACACGTTAAGCCGTCGGTCCCGGTTGCATATAAAAAAAGTAGTCGTTAAAAAAAAATGGCGAGGTGGTACTACCCGTAGTCTCCCCACCACGAAAAGCCATACGAATTTACTTTATTAACTAATTAAAAGCATTTTGAAATCAACCTACAAGCTATCAAAATGTTTAAATACATAATAATTAAGGAAATAATAATTAAGGAATAATAATTAAGGAAAGTGAAATCTATGATCCGTAGTAGGTATCTGTTCAATCAGATGGAGATAAGCTATGAACTCCAGGGCCCTCTTTGTAAGGGTGACCGATTGCATTGCTCAGCAAAAAGTACCCTGTTCTCTGCGGTAGAATAACTTGTGGTTCAGAGCCCACCTAAAACTGTAGGTCCAACTCATAAATCACCATCATCCAATTCATTACCCACGCACAGGTCTCAGACCAATGTGGGCTTCATACTAAACAAATTTAGTACTCTGGTTAATTAATACAAAAATAAAGTCTAGGCTACAGTTAGATATAGAAGTTACCTGGAGCTGTAACAGTTGATATTTAACCACAACCCTTGAAATAGCAGCGGTGCACAGATGCAAAGCTATTGGCCTACTACAGGCTTTGGTCCTAGAATTAAGGAACGAAACCCCCCCCCCCCTAAACCCTTGTACCCTACATTTAAAAAGAAGTCACTACCTTTCCACCCTTCCCCCTCCTACTGCTAGTGAAACGACCGCAAATGTGAGGTAACGGTGAGTGGGGTAAGGGGGGCTAACTTCCCATTAAAACATAATCAATAAAATAGACCAACCACAACAACGTTGTAATTCAACCCCCCCCCCCCCCTAACAACCCACAAACAAGGGGTGAAGACACCACCTTGCGTGGATCAACACAATTGTTGGGGGTTGATTGTTGGTGAGTAGGGGGAGTTAAGGGTAGAGGTTAATGAAAATATATGTGAATTGCTGTCGTGGTTGTCATTTGACCTTTGAACTTTCCCTTTCCTTCCCCGACATCCTTCTACCAGGACTTCTACAGGGCTTCCAAACCTTGACCTTGAAAATGGAAATGATTTCCTGTTAAATAGGTCAGATAAGTTTGTAGATTTTGTAGGGGAAGTGTGTCAAATTAGGGCACTTCTTTTGAATACATAGTGAAGGAGGCTATTTTATATAATATTATTATTATTACTGTTATTATTATTACTATAACTATTACTATTATTATTATTGTGTTAGTTTAATTCTATTTTATGTATATTTTAAACTGTGATTATCAAGGGTGGTCAGTTGAGATATGGAGAAGCCCAAGGGAGAATGAGTAGGGAAAGGAGAAGGAGAAGAAAGGAGAAGGAGAAAAAAGGAAAGGATGAAGGAGAGAAAAAAGAAAAATAAGGAGAAGGAGGAGTGAAAGAAGAAGGAAAAGGAAAAGAAGAAGCAGAAATCGAAGAAAAAAGAAAAGTAATAAGAAAAAATCTATCAAATTAAATTTGAAGATAAGTTACTAGTTATTCCAGAAATCCAAATTCAATTGAATCGGGCAACCTGCTAGTTCAATAATAATCATAAAAGTTCAAATATACAATATAGTCAAGTCAATTATAATTTTATTAATTGAGGGATAAACGGAGATTAATTTTTATTAATATCAACTTCCCATAAATGCTATTTCCATTACCTACTATTAAATATTTAAAATTTATTTCTTATTTGAATTTGAGCCACACTTCTTATTCAAGAGAGACTTTGAATGTTCTTGAACGCCTTGAAATATGGCTTTTGGTCTATTTTGAGATAAGGAAAACTTCATGAATAAAGCTTATAAAGCTTCATGAATAGGAGTGTCTTATTCGCTGACATGTACCACAATATATAAACTCTAAGAAAACATTTTCCTAGTAAGGCAGATTTTTTCAGGTCTCCGTCGAGATAAGGAAGCCTTGAGGAGGGTTCTCAAGTAGGGACTCAAATCTCACACGTTATTGTCATCCATCACAGAATATAAACTCTACAAAAAAAATATTTCCAAGTAAAGTAGATTCTAGCTCATTCTGGCGAGTATTTTGAACTCTAGTAGCTGTTTCAAGTTCCCAATTTGTAAAGCAGAGATCAGGACATGCAGTTTGCGTGATCGTTTGAATGTTATTTAAGTTCGGTGAAGGGAAGGGAGGGGTTAAACATTGGGAGGAGATTTAACCGAGGGGGGGGAGTTGTAGTTGAGCCTATTGACAAGATAGTCGGCTGATAATAATATGTTCCGGTATTTTATGTATTGGACTTGCCAATACAAAATGTACATGAACTCTGAGAACAGGTCATAAAAACAATAAATATGTAAAGAGAAGCTACAAACATGTGTTTATTGTACCATTCAAAAAGAATATTAGAGTAAGAAGTCATTGAACTAGCAATGAAATTGAACCAGCAAAACAGACTCTGTTCACTGCTATAAAATCACTTCCCGGTGGTTCGGAACCCACCAAAAAACGGTAGGTTGAACTTAACAGTTATCTTCCAACCCATTACCCACGCACAGTTCTCAAACTTATTAGGGCTTCATCCTCTATCACTTCTCAATCAAGAAATTAATATAGTCTTCAGGGGAAATGATAGCCGTGAGTCGTAGCAGGTTCATTCAGATAAAGATGAGCTACGTGCTCCTGGACCCTCTTTGTAAGGCTGTTCGACTGGATGGGCCTGCAAAAAGACCCTGTTCTCTCGCTGTAAAATCACTTCCCTGCGGTTCGGAACCCACCTAAAACTGTAGGTCCAACTTATCAGTTATTATCCAACTCATTACTCAAACACAGGTCTTAAACGTATGTGGGCTTCATCCTCGAATAAAAAAGGAAATGAGAATTTGTAAAGCTGGAGAATTTATTGAAAACTTTATCTATTATTTTACACAGCAGATGTACAGAAATAGATACAATCAATTAAGAAATTGTACTTTCATAATAGTGAAATAGTAATATTAAATAGAATTGAATTAAGTCGGCAAATAATAAAAAATATTGGGCAATTCCATACTTGAAGTGAAAAATCAATCAGATATTATAAAAAAATGCTGATGTAGGCCTACATGTATATGGATAAAAAATCATATTAATAATGCTTTTAGAAACCATAGTAGTTTAATGGTGCATAGGGCAATCAGTCAAATTATTTCATAAATAAATAGATTGATAAATTCAGGCTAAATTAATTAAATGCAGATATGAGCCAATTTTTTTTAAGAAAAAAAAGGTCTGAGACCTGTGCTTGGGTAATGAGTTGGATGACGGTGATTGATAAGTTGGACCTACAGTTTTAGGAGGGCTCCGAACCACTTGGAAGTGATTTTATAAGCAGAGAACAGTCTTTTTTGCTGCCCAATCCAATCGGTCATCCCTACAAAGAGGGCCCAGGAGTTCGTATACTATCTTTATCTGACTGAACCTGCTACGGCTCACGGCTATCACTTTCCCCAATAAGTAGAGGAGATATCAATTTCTCAATTTTTATTATTATTTTTCTTGAAATTTATTCTTGTTTTCAATTTCATTTTCTATTGATTTGATTTAATGATTCCCCATGTTAATGATTTAATTGCGAATTTATGATGGGAAATGATTGATTAATAGAAAAATTTCTTCAAGAAAAAGTTCAAAGTTGCTAAGAAGATGGAAAAGTCTTGAAATAAAACTTTGTAAGTTGCCAACTTGTAAGTCTGATATCCATTTGAAAGCTGTCAGACTTGAAACTTCCATTTTTCCCCTCAGTTTTAAAAGCGTGTCACGATTCTTATAAGGGTATTTTGCCTGATATTCAAACAGAAGGAAAGAATAAGGAAATAGGAGTAGAGCAAGAAGAGTGATAGATATGTTTGGTGCAC
Organism: Conomelus anceps; assembly: GCA_948455865.1. Lineage (NCBI taxonomy): Eukaryota > Metazoa > Arthropoda > Insecta > Hemiptera > Delphacidae > Conomelus > Conomelus anceps. Next base: position 56,976,105 of record OX418223.1, on the reverse strand, counting down.
AGAAAGAAAGAGGAAAGAAAAGAAAGAGAAAATGAAAAGAAAGAGGAAAGAAAGGAAAGAGAAAATGAAAAGAAAGAACGGAAATGGAGCTGAAAGAGTGATGGACATGATTTAGGGCATAAACGCGAAGAAAAAAGAAACGGGTAACGTGAAACAAAGGCAGACTGAAGAAGAAGCCAGCAAACACCTGACAAGACCGTAGTCAGTGAATAGTGATAGGCTGACATGAGAGAAAATCCCCTAAAGATCTCTAAGCAATATAAACAAGGTTGAAAAAAACACCTACTATACAATGTGTTTGCTGTTTTGAGCAAAACTCTCAATCTCACTTCAAATTCTCATTCTCCCTTCATTTATTTTTCTTCTTTTTAACTCCAACTCCTACTGACGTCATCTTCTACTACTTCTCTTTAGAGCTCCTCCTCCTCCTCCTCCTCCATCACCTCCTTCTAGCCTACTCCGAAAACTTTCTAATGCCATTTCAAGAGTTAACATTCCGAGACATGATTTATTTTTTTAAATTATTATTCTGTCACATGAAACCGCATTATGATGAGCATAGCTCTGGCGGTGTATGACACTTCAATGCAATAATTTCAGTTACATAGCCATTGAAATTCTAATTCTAATTACATAGCCATAGATGGAAATAATCAGGTAGATAATTTCCTGGGAGCCTTACCGTTGACCGGTAAATGTTTCCGGAGGCGCCTGATTGGTCCATTCTAATTCATTACTGTTAGAAATGTTTAAAACCAATCAAACGTCACAAATATTATTCACCGATAAGGCTCCTAGGAACTCAACTATTGTCTGCAGATAACAGTGTCTACCGTAATCAATTCGCTTTATAACAGTTCATGGGAGCCTTCAGTTTACCGGTAAATGTAGTCGCAGGCGGTCCGTGATAGGTCTTTTAATTCAGACTCCACTTACCGGTCACCGGTAATGCTCCCATGAACTTCAGGTAGCTAGCTAAATTTAAACTTTTTCAAATTAACATAGTTTACGTTCATGGGGGCCTTCCGGTTACCGGTAAATAGATTTTTACTTGGTAAGTATCCCAATCAATGATTCAGTTCAAGGGAGCTTCACCGGTCACGTCTGATTCGTCTCCGAATTCAAGACATCGCATATCACCTGCGAGATTTACCGGTCACCGGTAAGCCTCCCAACTAATTGGCTGTTCCAGGGAGCTTCACCAGAATGCTACCAGTGTCTTCAAATTTTATAACCTCTATAAATTTAGAGACGTCAGCGGCAACATTTACCAGTTACCGGTAAAGCTGCTAGGAACTCAGCCATTTGTCAAGTTGATTGGTGCCTTCTCATTCGCCGGTAAAGGATAGCGGTGGCGTCTTCTTGGTATACACAATCTTTCAACTAGACCAATCATACGTCAACTGTAAATGAGAAGACTCCCCTGAACTCAACAAGACCAGTTTGACCTTACCTCTTAACATAGCTCTAAAGATTAAATCATCTTTGCTCAACTGCCTCAGCCACATGTCAATTTGTTAAAAACAGTAAGTTTAACTAAATAGCGGCCACCAAAATGGGTATGAGCGAATTTGCAATTAAGATAGCTGACTTCGCAAAGAACTGTGCTAAATTCACATCTGCCATTCACAAATTAAAAGCACTGCTCCCACAGTGTGTAGAAAATTTGTGAACGAAACATGCAAACTTATAGGCAATCCTTTGTTTAATCTGCTTACCAAAACTCACCCGATGGTTCGGAACCCACCTAAAATTCCAGGTCCGGGTCTCCAGCAGAACACTGAGGCTTTTCCGCCAATTCATTTGATGATACAACCTCTGATCATCACTCATTTAATTTGGTGGTCGCCACTAATGGTTAGAGTTCCTGATATCCTTACCGGAACCGGAACATTTTACCGGTGGCGTCTGATTGGTGTATTCAAATACATAGACGTTGAAAAATGCGACCGGTAACATTTACCGGTTACGGGAAAGGCTCCCATGAACTCAACCACTGGTAGGTTATAAAGCCTGGCCGCAAATAGTCTTATTCGCTGCGCAGCACTGCGTTACTTTTTGAGAAGCACAGAAAGATAGCATACTTCTCAAACCGAAGCAGGGGTGATGTTCACACCACTATATGGACCAAGACATCAAAAGAAACAATCTAATATCAAAAGAAACAATCTAATATCAAAACTGACATTGTATTTCTATTAAAATATCATTTTCACTCACTTATACTGGATGGATGCATTTCACTTCTGAAAAGGAGCTTCGTCAGCCGCTTTTTAGAAGTGAAATGCGTCCCTCCAGCATAAGTGAAAATAATATTTTAAAAGAAATACAGTGTCAGTTTTGATATTAGATTGTTCAAGTATCGTCATGGGAAGCATCACAGATCAAAAGAAATGTGAATATCTTACATAATACATTAATCTCGCCCTTGCTTGCGCCATTTAACAAGTACCATCTTTTTCAGCATTAGACAAAAAGTCACCGTGTGGCAAAGTTACTATTTGCACTCAGAGCAACAAGGAACGCCATTTCAGGGGGGGGGGGGGGGGGGCTTGAAAAATTAATCATTTTTTTGAAAATCTACCACAATTGCTTAATTATATTCCTCCTTACTATGTTCAATGTAATGTGTTATTCCAATAGAAAAATCAGGTTCATCTTTAGTTATATTTTCAATATTATCTATAGACTCCTGTTTCTTATTAATGAGTTATCAAGCTATAATACAAAAATATTTTGCATATGCTGGGGGGCCACGACCCCTCTGCACACTCCAAAATGGCGTTCGTGGCTCCAACAGGAACCTATTCATACACTTGTATGCTAAATAATTTCTCAATTAGAAATAATTCAACAGATGAGCTGTTACATAACAATTTACAAGCTAGATTCATTAACAATTTTGTATCTATATTGTTACCATAAAATCTTATGGACGGTTTTTCTTGTCCTTTTTCTTATGAGTATGAAGCCCACATAGGTCTGAAATCTGTGCGTGGGTAATGAGTTGGATGATGGTGATTGATGAGTGACTTACAATTTTTTAGGTGGGTTCCGAACCACCAGGAAGTGATTTAAGAGGATTTTAAATTGGAAATAAGAAGTTGATTGGGAAACAATAATTGTAAAATAAAATCAAATTATTAGAGAGAAGGCCTACCTACTCATGAAAACGTACAGAATTAATAAAAGCTGTTTGAAAAATTATTATAAAAATTTAAACAATAAAAAATCCAATTATTGGAGAGGCCTGCACAGGATTTCCCAAATGGAAATTTAGTTCTAACTCTCACCTTATGTAGGCTATTCAACCTGTAAAAATATCTGCATCTTGGAAATGAATAGTTTTTCATTGTATTCAATTTTTCAGTAGATTGAAAGAAATTATTTGATTTATTACTGTAATAACTTGGGAGTTACTACTAGGAAGTTGTAATGAGTAAATTGTTATGAAACAGCTTGTGTGTGATGAATGTGGCTTATTTTGAAAAGTACCGAAAGCCACATTTATGAACGTTCCTTCAGTGTCTCTTAGCTCAAGGGACTCTTGAAATGAACCGGTGGTTCGGAACCCACCTAAAACTGTAGGTCCAACTCATTACCCACGCATAGGTCTCAGATCGAGGAAGCTTCATCCAAAAAAATAAATATATACCTTTTTTCTAAATGGATTACAAGAGTCCCTTGAACCACACTGAAGGAAAGTTCATAAATGCGACCACATTTTAAATCTGGATACTATAGTTTCAGCAGTTCTACTGTTTCCAATCTTCCATTTAATAATAAGTGAATCTGTAATTTTGTAATGAATATACGAAATCAAACTAGTCATAAAAAGACTTGTAGCTCAATGGGAAAGTTTAATAATAACTGAACTATTCAATTATTTATTGTTATTAATATTATTAAATAGTTTATCAACTATTTATTATTGAATTGAGTTGTAATCAATTATTGAATTCAGTTGTAAAGTTGGAGACGAATTTATGAAAATAAATTTGATATTTATTCTGTTTGAGTGACAAGATTTTATGATAATCAATTTTTTGTTTATGAAGATTAGGAATATGGTTCAACTGCCAAAACTATAGTCCCATCTCGTTCTTTCAATAGATGTGGTTATGATAATAGCAAGTAAAATTTCACAAGATTAATACAAAAAATAGCATAATAAATCAACAAAATATGGATGGCTGGACAGCTGAGCTAGACGATCACCTACCTTGTGGTTCGGAACCCACCTAAAATTGAGGGTTCTCCATAACTTGGCTCCAACGACGAGCTGTAACTGCCTGTAATGGTCTCCCCACCAATAAAAGTCATACGCCAATTTATTTTTCCAAGTGTTATGTAATCTAACAACTAATAATAGACTACTGAATATCATTTTCATCATCTCAATATTGCTTAATTGTTCACCTAATAAGATATACTTGAAAGAATTATAATAGTTCCAACATTTTGTAATATTTATATCTCAGTAATATGAAATACTTTTTCTGTAATATTTATTCCATAAATTATGACGCAAAAACGGTCCAAGTTTATATCAAAACTGTTTTTTTATTTATGAAAATTGGGAAAGAGGAAAAAGGGTCAAATTTATATCAAACTTGTATATTATCTATAAAAATTGGGAAAGAAAAGGGGAAAAAGGGTCCAAGTTTGTATCAAAATTGAATATCTATGAAAATTGGGAAAGAAGAGGGAACAAGTAGGAATAAATTAAGTAAGTGCAAATGACAGCAGTTTTTCAAATGAAATTAACAAAATTAAATTTTAAAATATAATTGCAATATAATTGAATTTTGATGCAGTCTACCAAAAATTCCAAGTAAATGAAAATAAAGTTTTTTAAATGAAATTAAACAAAATTCTCAAAATGTAAGACTTTAATAATCAAAACTTCCTTGAAATCTAATTGAGATAAGATGCTGTCTGCCGAAAATTCCTATGAATAAAAATTCTTAGATAAAATTGAAGAAATGCTCAAATTTTGACTTGACGAAAACCAACTCAACAAAAGAAATTGAATTTTAGGTGTGTTCCGAACTCCAGTACTCTTTCCCCCCACAGGAAGAATAATGGTGACGAACCGCCAGAAAATTCGTCATTCTTGTAAGTTGAGTTAACATAAATGAAATTAGAGAAAAAATTAGTCTGTAAAAAAAATGAAATTATTTTAAAATAAATCTAAATTTTATACTAGTTATGAAAATTGAAAAAAATTCATATTATATATTTTTTTTTGATAGCGCTCACATAAGCCTGAGACTTGTGCGTGAGTAATGTGGAGAATCATTACACAAAATATGTCGGTTTGAACAGGAATCAAACCCATGACTATTAAAGAAAAAAAGAGAGGAAACTGCAGTAAAAAAGGAAGAAAATGGTAATAGAAAATGAGAGGAATTAAGGAGAAAGTTTTAGGATGAATTTTCATTTTATAATTGAATAGAACTTTTTCAAATAAAATGTATGATAAAATTTCAACTAAGTGATCAATTGTTATATTTAGCGTATTGGTTTATTGATGGGAAGACCCTTTTGTCATAGGCACATCATATAAAATATAAATTCAATTGAAATTATTCCAGTAAAAAGGTTTTCAATATTCTTCAATGAGAAAAATTCTAGTGAAATTATTCTAGTAGAAAACTTTCAATATTTTTCAATGAGAAGAAATTAATGTAGTAGAAGGTTATCAATATTTTTCAAAAGAAAAATTCTTATCAAATTTTGTTCTAGTAAAATAAAGCTTTCAATATTTCCAAGGAAAATAGAATTGAAATTATCAAAGTAAAAAAGCTTTCAATAATTTCATTGAGAAGAAATTCTTATGAAATTATTCTAGTCAAGGAGAAGAAATTATTAGCATGCTCGACTGTACTCACTCTTTCCTCAGAAATGCATTTTTGTTCCTACAGAGGTACTTTATCAGTTTCTTTATCCGGATTATATTGATTGGAATTTTTCATACAAATTTCAAAAGTTCAAAATTTGTGTTACATCAAAATTTTAAAGTTCAAACAAACTGATGTTGGGATTTGAATTTTAACTTCTCATTAAAGTTATTATTGTCTTGATTCAGATTAAAAAATGATTTTCGATGAAAGCTAATTTTTTTCTGTTACTTTAGATTCGAGTTGTTCTTTGATGTTTATCTTGTTTTAGCTTTGATAAAATCATTTCAAACTAATATTATTTAAATAATTATTGTTTAAATGTGATTAGAAAAATATTTTTGATTGAAACTAATATATCTCTATTACTTTACATTCGAATTGAGTTTGTTGTATGATAGTTTTGTCCTGTTTTAGATTTGAAAAAAATTATTTAAAACTAATATTCTTGTAAATAAATGGAAAAATCATTGTTTTGAGTATGTAGCTTTTGCGATGTGTGGAAAATTCACAACTTTTTGCCCAATGTTGTGTTTTGTAAGTGGTCTGCAAATGTTGCTTCAGTATCATGTAGTGCGTTAATATATTTTATTTAAGAAAAATAATCAAATTAATTTTATATCTAATATATTAAGTTCTTTGTTAAGAAAAATAAAAAATCAAATTAATTTTGTATCGCATATATTAAGTTATTTGTTGAGAAAAAATTTAATTAAATTAATTTTGTATCGCATTTCGAGTGTTTGGTCAAAAAACAGCATTCATAAGAGCAAATGAACCTCATCAACTAGCTACAACAAACCACTACTAGCTCTAAACCACTATATCATATACCACACCATGCATACACAATAAACCATTAATAAATAAGGGGAAAAGACCAAATCGAACCCATGCTCCCAATACTACTCAGCACACCAAAGATGTCAAACACTCAAAATGCGGTACAAGGATTAATTATTTTAAAAGACGTAAAAATTCGAGTATTTTAGCTCAATAAATTGTAAACATATAGCCCTACATAGTCTCCAAAATGTGAATTTTAAAAAGAAAAATGCCATTGTTAAGTCATTTTTAAACCAGAATAACTATTGAAGATTTTTGGCCTAAAAATGTCAAAATTCCAAATTATATCATCTTTTTTCGGACTGTGATAGTGCTTTGTTTGAAATGGAAAAATTAATATTCTTTATCTGTAAAAGACTTGTGATTGTGAATAATTATTGTGCTTCAATGTGAAGTTTCAAGTGAAACAGCGACCTAGCATAATATTTTGATCCTACTTTAAAATGTTGTGAAAAGCAGTTTTGGGTAATAGCCTGTTGTATTTACATTGACTGTATTCTAGTTAAATGAATAAATAAATGAATATTTAAAGCTCATACAGAGAAACACCAAACATTGAATAAAAACTTGCTTTTAAACGCTTTTTTAATATTTTTTGTAAGACTGCCAAGCACTAGTTTATATAGTTTTGGAATTTCCCCACACCCATCACAAAAGCTAGTAAACTCATCACCCTCTTCTCCTTCAACCTCATCCCACGTAAAGTAGGGTTCGGTGGGGAGTGAATCCCAAGTGGGATTGGCAGTGATTTTTACGGCCGGAAGCCCTTCCTGACGCCAACCCTTAGCTAACTTAGGCTGTGGGAGAGGGTGGGGCAGTTTAACGTCATGCCCGGGACAAATTTATTGAAATTTAAATGAATTTAAAATATATGAATATGACGGGTGTCTCAAAAATGATGCAACCCCGAGATCAAATGGCGGAAGTCTGTGAATTTTCTGTGGCCCAATCGATATGATTGTAAGGAACATTTAATTCAATGTCAACTACCTGGTGATTATCATTGAGTATGTTTCTTTGTCCAAGCACCATTGTTCTTGGGCGTAATGTCTACTGTTCGCAGAACTACTATAGTAGATTAACAATAAAAAAATATGGCCCTGACAAACAGCTGATTAATTTTTGAGAGCAAAAATGCTGATGAAGTTACTCCTTGGGAGCAAAAATTAATACATACAATATTTAAACAAGAGAGTAAATTGGAACACTTCCAAAAATTTGTGGGATAATTCCCACATAAGCTTGACGCTTGTGCGTGGTTAAATGGGGTGAATTATGATGTTGGCTCAAAACATACAAATTGGGAATACTGTTATTCTTAAGTAAAAATTTTAAAATTCAAGTATAGCATGTATTATCCTGTTGGTAACCTTTAAATTGGGGTACATTAAAATGTTAACTCAACATGTCACTTACCTCAGAATAACACAAAGACAATTGAACAAATAAATATGAATGAGACGAAAATGGTAACTATACTTAGGCTACTCTTGGTAGTTTTTTAATGATATAAAACAACAATAATAATAATAATAATAATAATAATAATAATAATAATAATAATAATATAAATATTGCACATACAAGTGGAGAGTAATTTCAGTTGAAAGTTACGTAGATATTTTTAGAATTTAAATGTTATCACAATAATTAAAATGAGAAAAATCGACAAGCATTAAAAATTGAACAATAAATATTCAAATTATACATTATTGTTCCTTGAAATGTTTAATGATAATTTTTCATTTATAAAATAAATATAAAGAACATAATTTATTAATTTATAATTTCTCAACGTGCTATTAATTATAAAATTAAAATTGCCAGCATTTTGGATAACAAATGATAAAGAATTATATTGACAACAGCATTAAATAGTTGATGGAAACCAAAATGAACGTTACCAAACAAAAATATTTAGTCACAGCGCAATCGAACCACGGATCTCCCAATTGCTGGTCAGCGACCCTTCTAATCAATGCATTAAATACTATATATTTGGCAGGTTAATAAATCAATCACTCAATCAATAACACAATAATAACAAAATCCTTTTAGTTAAACTTCATAAATTATGTTATATCAGTAATTCACCTTTAGAAACCCCACTATAAAAAACTATGTGTTGGGGTAAAAGATTTTCAGTTTCTTCACAACCAAATTGTAATAAACATATACATTCTATAAACATAATATTATGCAACAGAGATCATTCATAATTTGAACTGAATAATAAGCAATAGGTACAAGATAACTTAAAGTATCATCACAAAAAATTCAGTTGCTATGAAAAGCAGTTCATGAAGAGCTATGAAAATATGTTCTATTCAGAAATCTTCTGGAAAAAGTGGCTTGATGGTGAGAAATTGAATATTAGGTGGATTCCGAACCACCGAGTGTTTTACTACCACAATACACAATACTCTTCCCTTTATCACTCCATTTCATAGAAAATTGACTTAGAAATTTCCTAATCAATTGAAAAAAATATTTTTAACTAAAATTATTGAATGGTTTTCCAATATGCAATGGTATTTTGTTGAGAAAATATAACAAGTTTTCATAATTAATAGCCCAGTAAAATGTTGCGAGCAAGAGGTCTTACATAGCATTCTCATAATAAATTATTCTCACATGTTTTTTTTTTAAGATTTTAAGTCTTGAAGACTCCAGTTTTGAATATAAGACATGTCAAATCAGATCAAAAATTATATACAATATTACCATTCTTATTCACAAGCTATAATAACTTTTATATAAAATGGCTTCCAGAAAAATTGACCACTCGCTCGCAACATGTAATTGAGGTATAAGAATCATGGCAGCAGAAAACATGTACTTGGTTAGAAAGCAGAATATAATCTATTTCATGAATTCTCTTTCAATAATATTACATTAAATTAAATGAGAAAGTTCGAAGTTACTGACAATAACTGACAAATTTACTCAAACAGAATTTATTAATTTCGAATTCCTTTAGGTGCTATTAGTTTATACTGAAGACTTCCGCAATGGCGGATATTGACAACAGTATTCAACAGCTGATGGAAATCGATGAATGCTACTGTACAAAAATATCAGTCACCACCTGTTGAATACTGTTGTCAATATCCGCCATTGCGGAAGTCTTCAGTATAAACTAATAGCACCTAAAGGAATTCGAAATTAATAAATTCTGTTTAAATTAAATGACTTCATATCTGGCTTCCAGAAAAAATGACCACTCGCTCCCAACATGTAATTGAGGCATAAAAATCGTAGGCAACAGAAATCACCTACTTGGTTTTAAAAAGCAGAATATAATCTATTTCATGAACTGCCTTTCAATAATATTACATTAAATTTTTTTTTAGGCACTAAACATTCTACTTACGTTTATAATCTTGTAAATGTGAATAATCAATTGACATTTTCAACATTTTTGTAACTAGAAGGCCTAACACAAATGAATGGGCGCCAAATTGGTGAATTAGTGACGTGATGCAGTATAACTAATTAATTTTTAAAAGTGAACAATCAGACATTAAAATTGATTCTAACTGCAAGATCTAATCTATTTCTGTTTTTCGCAAAACGTCACCTGCATCACGTCACCAAGCCTTCGTTTCATTCAAATATTATAGCATTAGAGCAACTTGACTACAGTCATTTACTGTATTTTACAGTTTTTCACTATACAAGACTTCACACAAGTTAATAGAGGCTTTACAAAACTATTCAACAGTCTTACAGTTTTTTAAAAACAATTACAGCCTTCAACACATCATTTATAAAGACACTTAAATAGCAACAACATATTATAATAAAACTTTAAAAAACACTTGTGGAAATTGTGACTCACGTTATGGCGTGACGGCCGTTACACTCAGTTGTTTTTAGCATTGTCAGACGACACTGACGATGCTCTTAACAACAGAGTGAAACGGCCGTCACGCCATAACATGAAACACTTAGAAGTGTTTTTTAAAGTTTTATTATATATTAGTGAAAAGACGATGGATCTTCAACATCATATTAACATACAAGTTATTCAGCAACTATAACAACAGTTTCACCAGAGACACTTGATTAAAATAACTGTCATTCAGTTTCTGAGTATTGTACAGTAACAATAATAACAGTATCAACAGAACAAAATGAAATATTTAAATTTCAACAAAACAGAATACAATATTACAAGAACAAATTTTAATGATTGAATATTGACAAAAACATTGCACAGTTGGCCTAACAATATTCTATATAGTGTTATTTAATAAAAAATAAAATTATAAATTATATAAATAAAGAATGTTACTTTAGTTACTTTTGACTCGAGGGACTCTGAACGTAATGTATTCATATAGGCATTTCAAGATTCCCTTGAGTCAAGAGACACTGAAGGAACGATCATAAATACGGGACTAAAAATACAAATTTTTGGATTTTTCTGTAAGATTTTGACGTAATAATATGTTCATGATCAAATTATATGTCTTAAACATAAACATGCCTGAAAAATGTGTCGCTGTAAAACGGTTTTAGCATACCGGTCCAATATCTTCACAGTTATCTGCTTAGTTCGGCACATGCGCAGACTATCAAAGTTGATGAATATTTTAGGAGATTTTAGACCGGCATGAGTGACATTCCAATTGTGAAATTTCATTAAAGACGGTCCTTTTTTTGGTAAGTGATATATATATTTTTTTAATAAGTTTTATATACTAATAATTAACATTGAAATGTTTGTAATAATATTGACAAATGGGTTTGAATTGAATGTCAACATTAGTTCAATAGTAGTTATGAAATGAGGCGAAAACAAAATGGCGAATTAAAGAGTCACTTATTCAAAAAGCTAAGGTAAGATTATATTTTTAATATTGTATTTTATTAATATAAAAATAACTTCTCTCACAATGCTCCCATAACTTATATATATATATAATTAAATGTGCAATCCAAACACCAAATTTTTATATTTAAAAATTAGGATTGTGAATCCTAAAATCCTGAAAATCAGGATGTGAATTGATTGATTGAAACCAAAGTAAAAGTAAAGATAAAAATGTGAAAATTAGTTTTTAATAGATTTTATAGATAATTTTTTTGACAACACTTGAAAATGTACTGTATTATTCACTCTACATCATAAATAGTTCATAATATGAACTTATGATAATAATATGTTTTTATACATATTTGATATCAACCATCATATTCATATTTGAACATTTCTATCACTTTCAACTTCATTGTCTTGTCCATTAATCTTTTTAACAACTTATTTTAATTTAATATCAAAATGGACACTGTATTTGTATTTAAATTATGATTTTTACTTACTTATACTGGAGGCCTCCAGTGAAAGTGAGTAAAAACCATTAAAATAGAAAAATTCAGTGTCAGTTTTGATATTAAATTGTTCATAAAGTATTTCGTCATGGAAAACATTACAGATCACTTCAATTTCTAGATTCTATAATTTTTTTTATTTCTATTAGTTTATTTTGTTCAACTGTTTTCTTTTTAGATTCTATTATTTTGTATTTCTATTAGTGTATTTTGTTCAACTGTTTTCTTTTTAGATTTTAAAATTCTATTATTTTATATTTCTATTAGTGTATTTTGTTCAACTGTTTTCTTCAAGTACATTTTCAATAAATTAATAGTTAAATCTTCAAGATTGGAAAGAATCTTGAGCAATCTAGAAAATCTGTTTTTCTTTTTTTAATAATTTAATATTCAATAATATTCAGTTTTAATAATTGAATCTTCAATACGAAAATACAATTAAATGTCAAGATACAGCAGCAAGCTATCAGCACAAAACTAATTTCTTCACAGAATTTAAACAATAATTTAATTTTGTTTGGGACTTCGGAACCGCAATAAATTATACAAGTTCACTGTTTTGTACTACAGCTATGTAATGTACTATATTTCTAAAATATTAATGATTATTTCTTTTTCATCAACTATTCCATAAAATTCCTATATCTTATGAATTTGATTTTTTAAAGTTTATCATGATGCATATTGAATGATTTATTTGAGTTTTCAGATAATCTCAAAGCCTTAATTGATGACTCTTGAAGGCTTTGGGATTTTCAAAAAACTAATTGTTCAATTTAGATTAAAAAATATTTAATTTTACTTCCCAAGGTCTTTTAGTTATAAAAAATTGCCAAACGTTTAAAATAGCATAAAGGAGAGATAATTGCCCAAGAAACGAAAAATTTCAACAGAGCCCTCAAATTTCACATTATATTTTTTCTTACAGCAATAGATAGCATTTTAATTTATTAATTTCGAATTTCTCAAAGTGTTATTAATTTATACTGATTTCCATCAGCTATTCAACGCTTTTGCCATTATCCACCATAGCAAAAGACTTTGTGGAATTTGAAATTAATAAATTCTGTTTCTGTATATTTGTCAGTTTGTTAAATTGTCAGTTACTTCAAACTAGCATTTCAATATCTCAATAATATCTAATATTATGATAATAATAATAATTATTATTATTATAATAATAATTAAAATATTATGATAATATATAATAATAAATAATTATGACCAAAACCTCTGCACACAGCCTCAAAAGCCTGCCTGAATACCTCACACTGTTTAAAAAGCCTACCTGAGTACCTCAAAATATTTAAAGAGCCTGCCTGAGTACCTCAAAATGTTTAAAAAGCCTGCCTGAGTACCTCAAAATTGTTAAAAAGCCTGCCTGAGTACCTCAAAATGTTTAAAAAGCCTGCCTGAGTACCTCAAAATGGTTTTAAAAAACCTGCCTGAGTACCTCAAAATGTTTTAAAAGCCTGTCTGAGTACTTCACAATTGTTAAAAAGCCTGCCTGAGTACCTCAAAATGTTCAAGAAGCCTGCCTGGGTACCTCACAATGTTTAAAAAGTCTGCCTGAGTATCTCAAAATGTTTATAAAACCTGCCTGAGTACCTCACAATGTTTTAAAAGGCTGCCTAAGTACCTCAAAATGTTTTAAAATCTTGCCTGAGTACCTCATAACGTTTAAGACATTCTCAATGAAAATCACTCCTGACTTTTAATGAATGTAGAGCAGCTTAAACCAAATATAGTAGTTGGAATAAAACCCAGAGTATTGTGTTATAATTTGAGAAATAGAAAACGATGCATTGTATTTTTTAATAAATATCAGAATAATAAATGTTGGTAACTGATAACATTCTCAATTATTCAAATATCTCAGTATGAATAAATGTTTCCAAATATTTTAGTATGTCAGCAGACAATGAAATTGAACGAAGTATGAGGTGAAGTGAAATTTCAAGGTAGTAAAGCTAAAATTCAAAACAATTTAAATGTGAAAATCAGATTCATTATCCACCTAAATAATAAGTGTATTGTTATTGGTGGGGAGACCCCTAACATGGGTACTTCCACCTAATATGGGTAGACCCCTAATATGCGTAGTTCCTAATATGGGTAGTTGAGCGATATCATGGTGGACCTACTATTTTAGGTGGGTTCCGATCCACCTGAATAGAAACAATTATTGAAATAAATATGAAATCAAGTTAGGACATCATGAATAACATTCTCAATTATTGGAATATTTCAGCAATAATATTAAAGATTTGATATTTCAGCATGAATAAAACTCATATTCCCAATATTTCAGCAGTGAAAGTATTCATATTGGGATTTAAAGCTCCTACCAGTGGGCAAGCTTTGAAATGTATCATTTCGCTTAATCAATGTTAATGAAATAATCAATCAATAAATAAATAGGCTAATCATCTCTTATACCTGATGAATAGTGCCAAATTTAGGACAACTCATTTTTCCTATTTTTCCTTTCTAGTTTTTAGGTGTCGCTGCCATTCTAATTAATATACTAGCTTTTTATTTATCCAAGATGTTTTAAAAAATGAAAAAAAGGAAAAAGACCATTGAACTATTATTTTAATGTAATGCTTTCCCTTTTAAATTTAAATATAATTACAATTTTAAGGAAATGTTTTCCCTGGTTAAAGTATTAAATGAATGAAATTAAATAAACAATGGGAGAATTCTAGTTTCAAGGAAATAATTTTCCTGCTCAAAATTTGAAATTAAAGAAAAACAAAGAAAGAAGAACGTGTAATTTAAAGTGTAATGTAATTTTTCTCCTATTGTTGTGCAGATTACGAAAATAATTGCAATTATTGATGGTGAGAGTGACAAAATGTGTGCTATATGACCAATTTTCAAAAGAAAAAAATAATCAAATTTTTCATATTTATATCTAGAATGCCTTAAATAGGACTAATACATTGTAGTTAACCTAACCTTACCTAACCTAACCTAACCTAATCTGACCACATTCAAAAGAATCTTTTTATACGTAGCGCCAACGTTTTTTAATTTGCTTCCGGAGGCTATTGAGAGATGTAAGCAAAAGAAGACACTTCTGTAAAATTGGTCACCTTGTCCAACAAGACGACGTGGGAAGGTACTATAGGAGCATTACTTAGGATCGGAGTATGAAGTATTTAGTATTTGAGCAACTTGTTTCATTTTAATCCGTCAAAAATATTATTATTATTATTTTTTTTTTTTTTTTGTAGATTACGTCTTGGAGACTCCAGTTAAGGAGTATAAGACAAGTGAGATCAACAATATTATACACTAGATACCATAATTACTATATCAATTAGTTGAGGTGAGGCTTAATTTTGATGTGAAAGGAACTCTTGTACACTATAAAAAGCTTTATCAACTAAATATTTCTTCAATTGTTTTTTAAATATTTCTATATTTTCAAGACTCTTCAAAAACTGCGGTAGCTTGTTGTAGAATTTCCTACCAATATAACTAGGTTTTTGTTATAATATATTTTTTGAATATAATATTTTTTATACATCCCATAAATAATTTATTCATCCCTTGGCTCTTTGGAGATACCCTATCAGTCATCAGCATCAATCATATTCTCAGCTCATCACAAATAAATGACTAGGAACACACATGAAAATACGGGATAATCGATTAAAGGGAGTCAATGACATGGCCTATTCATTTCTCAATTAAAACATTTTTTTAAATATTTCTTTCAACCCTAAATTTACAAAGATATTTTTCGTGAGAAACAAATAAATTAAACTGCAATAAATAAAATAACTAATATGGTAACTTTTATTAGAAGATTCAATTGCAGGTCACGTACTGTCAGCTTTTCTCGCACTATTCAATCCATAAAAGTTGAGTGACAGAAATAAATTTATTAAACTCCCAATAAATTTATCAACAAAGCAGTTGTGTCACAGCTTTAATGGAAAATTATTATCAATTCAATCAATACTTCAGTGAGTATATCAATAATTAGGTAACCATTTATAATAGCTCTTTAGTTTCATTAATAAATCCATTTATTTGATGTTTTCATATTTTTTTTTTTTTTTTTTTTTTTTTTTTTTTTTTTTTGTAGATTACGTCTTGGAGACTCCAGTTAAGGAGTATAAGACAAGTCAGATCAACAATATTATACACTAGATACCATAATTACTTCAATTAGTTGAGGTGAGGCTTAATTTTGATGTGAAAGGAACTCTTGTACACTATAAAAAGCTTTATCAACTAAATATTTCTTCAATTGATTTTTAAATATTTCTATATTTTCAAGACTCTTCAAAAACTGCGGTAGCTTGTTGTAGAATTTCCTACCAATATAACTAGGTTTTTGTTTGAATAGGCTACTATTGTGACTCACCAAGTGATAATCTCCTCGGCTTCTTGTATTATAATCATGTACATCAAGATCTTGGTTAATATCATTCGTTTTTACATATAAAGTAGCTTCATACACATATAAGCAGGGTACAGTTAGGAGACCAAGTCTCTTGAACAACGGTCTACATGAATTCAATCTACTCTTTCTATACACCTAACTGCTTTCTTTTGGATCTTTAACACCCTATCAAGGTTTCGTTTTGATGAATTACCCCATACTAAGATAGCATACCTAATATGTGACAGTAAGAGCCCATGGTAAGCTGTAAAAAGTAACTTTTTGTCATTCAATCTAGCGAGCTGTCGCAGGACAAATGTATTGGCCAGTAAGCGTGACATTTTCTTTGAGTTTTTGAGAGCTTATGACTAATACTTGAATACTTTCCTTTGCTTCTGCAGGTTTAATCGATTTAGTTTTATTTCAATTGAGTTATTTATTTTAGTTTTTTATTCTTTATCTAGTTTGTTTAGTTCCATTTTCCAACCAAACAGGTTTTTGTAACCTATGGAAATATTGAAATATCATTGTATTATCACATGTTATATAGTGGAATTAAAATTTTGAATTTGATATATTAGTTATTTATTGTTTTCTCTATAGCGGATTATGACGACATGAGTCTGGAGATGTGTGCGTGGATGAGTGAATGATGAGAAACATGGCTGAATGATGAGATTCGAACTTAAGCCTGCAGGAAACGAAGCCAGCCTGAGTCTTATCTAACTAATATTTTCATTTTGTACGATTTTTTTTTTTACAATTATCATTTCTGGAAATTTGTAAGACATTGATGGATAAAAAAAACACTTGCGAGTGCCTAAACTGTAGTACCGTACAGTATAAAGCTCAAATTAATTCGAATACATTATGACCTTTTTCTGATTTTGAAATTACTATTCTGTGTTTGTAATTGTCTTTTTGTCAGCCTATGCAAATTATTATTGATACCTGATCATCCGGGCTCTACTGATGAATAGTGTTCCCAATTACTGAATATTATTTCAGGAGTAGTCTAACACCCAATAAAATTCAAGTAGCGAATTCAATTCAGTAAAACAGTGGAGTTGAATACAAAACTTTCTTAGGGTTTTTTTTAGGGTGAAGCCCACATAGGTCTGAGACCTGAGCATGGGTAATGAGTTGGATGATAGTGATTGATGAGTTAGACCAAAAGTTTCAGGTGGGTTCCGAACCACCGGGAAGAGTTTTTACAGCAGAGAACAGTGTCTTTTTTGCTGGCCAATCTAATCGGTCACCCTTACAAAGAGGGCCCAGGAGTTCGTAGCTTATCATTATCTTAATATGTCATAATCATAATACCGAGTAAAATTCAAGAAGTAAACCATCTCAATTCAGTAAAACAGTGGAGTTGAATACAAAAGATTCGGTGTTCCACTCTCATAGTATAACCATAGAATTATATATGACTTTGTAATCAAATAAGTATAATTGAAGCAGTATCCTAAACATAGATAGCCAGAAAAGATTTTACAGAAAGATAGTCATAAGATAGGCAGTAAGATTTTACCCCACATGGACTTCAGGAATGATGCATAGTGATTTGATCAGTCTCTAAAATAATTATTATTATCTGTGATGTTTTCCATGACGAAATACTTAATGAACAATCTAATATTAAAACTGACACTGTATTTCACTTTTATGTATTGTTTTACTCACTTATATTGGACATGCATGAGGGATGCATTTCACTTCTGAAAATAAGTGAGGCTGACGAAGCTTCTTTTCAGAAGTGAAATGCATCCCTCAAGCATCTCCAATATAAGTGAGTAAAACAATACATAAAAGTGACAGTGTCAGTTTCAATATTAGAATAATTATTATTTTACTTATATTATTTTAACTTTACTTTTATATAATTACAGTATTATTATATCGTATATCTTTATGGCAAGTTAGTTGTCTTGGAAACCGTGAAGTTACAAATTTTAACTGCAAGTCGTTGAATTAACAATAAAAAGTTAATATTAACAACGCCAATCGTTATGGAACAAGAAATCTGTCAATTTTGACTGCATGTCGTTGAATTTACAATAAAACGTTAATACGGTAGTAATAAATTATTACTGAAAAGTTAGTAAACTGGGATGCCCAGTTTCTTAGTAGTTTAGTAAATCATTAAGTGGCTATTGATTCGAAAGCGGCCCTAGGCTTGTTTCACACATACCTGCCAGTCGGGTAACCGGTGTTGTTTATCCAGTTTTGTAGTGACATTCCATAAAATGGAGCGCTTCAAACTTAGCCAATTTTTGAAATGTAATTATATATGTAACTAGTGTAGATTTCTGGTTCAAAATTCAAAATTATATCAATTTTTTTTGGACTGCGATAGTGCTTTGTTGAAAGTGAAATCAATAATTAATATTATCTGTCTGTTAAAGACTCGTGAATTATTGTGCTTCATATTAAAATTTATAGTTTTTTTTTTTTAGTGAAACAGACCTAACTTAAGACTTATTCTACTTTGAAATTTTGTGAAAAGCAGTTTTCGACAATAGTCTGTTGTATTCACAATGACTGTATGTTTGTTGCATAAATGTAATCATGCCGGGTATGTGTGAAACATGTCTTAGGGCCGCTACTGTTTGATTTACCGAACGAAGGAGAACCCCTTGCACGTTTTGGGAACATACCGTACTTATTATTATTTTCAGTATTAATAAAATTAATCATTTCTGTAAAGTTTGTAGAGGAAGTCTTGGGAGCCTTATTAAAACTGTTGGAAAATTCTCATAATCTCAACAAGATAGAAAATTTCATCTATTTTCTCTTCAGAAAACAAAGAAACTAAGGAAATTCATTTTATTTTTAGAGTGATAAGAATTGTTTGACGTCACTTATTTTTCATACTTTGTGGAATCCCCCACTCTACACAGACTTTCATGAGGAGGAGACATGATTTAATTCACCTCCAAATAAATTTTTTAAAGTTCCTATTTCTGTTAATTGTTATTCTTGTATTTAATGTCGAAAGGGCTGTGAATAAATGTTAAGTCAGTGCTTCTAAAAGGATCCCCTGCAAGTAGTGAGTCTATAAAACTAAAATAAGTCGTGGAAAATCCTCGGAAGGCGACATCCACTTCATCCTGGCCCATCCAGGCTCACCAGTGTCATACGAGTATCCGTGAGACCGTGAGTGATAAAAATATAATAATATATAAGCTTAAGTGCGTGCGTGAGAAAAATTCAGCGAAAATTATAGGAAAATTTGAAAAAAATCAGTTAGCACGTGCATCAGATAAAGGGGTGACGGTTGTACAGACGCGCTGTTATTTTTTTTTTATTTTTTTTTTTTAAATCAAAGTGCGATTTATTGGGGAAAATTCCATAGAGGATAGAGATATTATTTTGAGATATATTCTAAAAAGAAACCGAAATCTTTTGAGGTTGAATCTGCAATTATTGATCTATATCTCCTCTGTGAAGGGGCCTATTTTTCATTTTATCATTGCAAGAAATTTCTAACTTTGTTTCTACATTTGTTTTATCATTTTCCGACAGTTCAGTCCACGCTTTAGATTTATTTTTTTTTTTTTTAGATTACGTCTTAGAGACTCTGGTTGACTTACGTATGAGACGTATGAATGTTTTTTCAATTGTTTTTTTAATATTTCTATATTTTCAAGACTCTTTAAAAACTGCGGTAGCTTGTTGTAGAGTTTCCTTTCCTACCAATATAACTAGGTTTTTGTTTGAATAAGCTACTATTGTGACTCACCAAGTGATAATCTCATCGACTTCTTGTATTATAATCGTGTACGTCAAGACTTTGGTTAATATCATTCGTTTTTACATATAAAGTAACTTCATACACATATGAGCAAGGTACAGTTAGGAGACCAAGTCTCTTGAAAAACGGCAGTGGCGTAGCCAGGGGGGGGGGCCATGGGGCCCCCCCCAGAAATTTCAGAAATAAAAAATTCTCAAATAACTAATAGATAAGGACTTATTAAAGTCAAAGGGTTCTATCTGTTTTGTTGTATTATAACGAACAGATTACAGAAACCCTATTTGTGTAATGGAATATAGCTACAGTTATAGTCAGATTAATGCATTTTTCAAATTTTTTCCTCAATATTTACTCATATAGAAACTTGTTAGGTGCTCAAATGGATAATTTTGATTTAAAATGAGCTACGAAGTCGAATAAAACATGTTAGAAAACTGTGACTACCATAATTATTTATTTATTACATTAAATAAAATGCAATTTTCAAGTTTGAAGTGGATTAACTTTGTTAATTATTAATAAATCACCTTTGAATAAACTCATCTTGTAGAATATTTAATTTTGAAGTTAAAATTCAGTATAACCCACTAGCCTGAACGCACCCAAAGCTCATAAAATCGGGATTTTATAAATGAAAACACACAAATAAATGCAAGTTCTATGCAAGCGTGTAAAATCAGTGTGCTATGATAAAAAAAATTCCGATTTCATGAACTTTGGGTTGTGTGCGTTTTAGGCTAATGACATAAATTATATGAAACTTATAATAATTAGTATTAATTTTGAGATTCAGTACATAAGTTAAGTATGATTAGTTCCAATTCAAGGGTTTTGACTCAAAATAGTCACAGATATCGGTATATCAAACTTTATCATTTCAAACCTGGCCACCTAGGTTCTTGGGTAGTAATTTTTCAAAACTTTCTTTTGAACTTTAGAGCCTAACAAGTTGTCTAGATTAGCTTTTCACACCACTAAATTTAAAAAAAATCCGGACCCCCATTTGGTGAGCCCCCCCCCCCCCCCGAAATTTGATCCTGGCTAAGCCACTGCCCACACCACCCCCTTGGTGAGCCCCCCCCCCGAAATCTAATCCTGGCTACGCCACTGGCCTACATGAATTTAATTTTTTTACTCTTTCTTTTTTACTCTTACCTAACCGCTTTCTTTTGAATCTCAAACACCCTATCAAGGTTTGCAAGGTTTGTTTTATTTGATATCTTAGTTTTAGTAACTCCAACAGGATTGTCCTACATCATCAAATAGTGTCTGGTCTGATGAGAGTGTGGCAGGGTACAAAGCATTCAATTTGTGAGGTCTTGTGATCCCATAATTTGGAAAACGATATCCCGTCATACTGTTATTCAACCGTCTGTTATTCAACCGTCACTTCTACTTCAAGGGATTCAATCGGCAACTGTACCTTGAGCTATCCGACGCATTAATGAATGATTCATGGTGTAAGAGTATTATTCAAGAAATTTCTATCCCTTAGGTGTGCCTGCATGAGAGTAGAGGTTGACTATATATATATATATATATATATATATATATATATATATATATATATATATATATAATTCCATTGCATTATCATTCCAACTGAATAACTAATTTTTTTTTAGTCCGAAGATGCCCACGTGAGTTTTGATACTTGAGAGTGGGTAATGACGTAATAATGAAAAAGACATTGCTTTCGTTACGGATAGTTCCACCTCATCGTTTGAGCCATGTTATAGAAAACATGGCGGACCTACTATTTTAGGTGAATTCCGAACCACCGGGTAAATGATAATAGAGCTTATAAAAGCGAAACAACCATGGCTGATTGAGATTCGAACTCAAGACTGCAGGAATACGAAGCCAGCTAGAGTCATATTTAATAACAGACAAGCGCTTCAACCAACTGCGCCACTGGAGCCGCCAAAAATAGTTCATTTTTATTGTGAAAATAATTATTATTCCAAAATGTAGTGTATACTCAATGCATACGCAACAACAAACAAAATCTCATTTTACACTTAATTTCAAAATATGTTTTTAGCGAACTAGTCAAAAAGAAAAAATTATAGCAAATAATTTGAACTAGTGATAACAATTATTGCTTTAGCAGGCTTATGAAATACGGGAACAGTAGTTATGGGAAATAATTTCAGAATATTATGAAGGGAAGATTCTCTGAAAACTCTGAAATAAATTATAAGATTCTATCTATAAAAATTTGTTATTTCTATGCTTATTATGCTGTTTTTTAATTGTCGTTTTTGTATATTGTGAATAAGTTGAAATTGAGATATATTAAATTGAAGAAATTCTTTTTATTCTAAATTGAATTGAATTGTACCGTACTGGAACTTTCGTCAAAATAAAATTCCTAATGAGAAACGTTAAATTGGTGGCGAGGTGTAAAAAACAAGAAGATAATAAAGATACAATTTTTTACTACTACTACTACTAATAATAATAAGAATAATTTAATAATAATATTGAACATAATAATAATAATACCCTTAATTATTCATAATATAGGTTTTATTGGTGGGGTAGTTCACCTTACGCGTAGTTCCACCTCGTCTTTTGAGCCATGTTACAGGGAACCTATTTGGAGAACCTACTTCAGGGTGGACCTACTTCAGGTGGGTTCCGAACCACCAGCTAAGTGATAAAGCTTGTAACATCAAGCAATTTTCTACTAACCTTCGGCTATATGTAAGTAATAGGTTGAGCATGTAAGACACGATTAATAAACTACAACTAAAACTTCATCAATTTTACATGTTATGAGGAACTTATACGGTAGAGGTGGCTCCTACCCGATGGGTAACACCGTTAATAAGCTACTACTAATACTTAATCAATTTTACGAGTGGTTGAAGTTTTATTTTTATTTTTTCTGAGGATGAAACCCACATAGACCTGTGCGTAGGTAATGAATTGGATGATGGTGATTGATGAGCTGGGCCTACAGTTTTAGGTGGGTTCCGAACCACCAGGAAGTGACTTTACAGCAGAGAAAAAAGTCTTTTTTGCTGGCCAATCCAATCGGTCACCCTTACAAAGAGCGCCCAGGTGTTTCCTAGCTTATCTCTGATTGAACAGATACCTGCTATGGCACTCGGCAAAAAACTCGTCACCATGGGTGTCCATGGGGGGGGGGGTGGAAGAATTGGGGGGAAGGACGATGAAGGGAAGGGGAAGAGAAAGGTAAAGGGGGGGGGGAAAGGATGGGAAAGATCGCTTCCAATGCAAAGACTTGACTCAGATATCCAAGTGAAGGACATCGAGTACAATAAATTCAGCCTAAGCAAACGACCAGTAATTGGAGACGTTACAAGAGAAATATTCAATTCCTAATGCTAAGTTATTCCATCAGCCCCCATATCTTCCCACTTCAGAGACCATTACTAATTTCACCAATTCAAGTATATTACAATAAATCGATGTTCAACAATTTCTGGCAAATATCTTGAGAAATATGCATGGGAAAGAGATGAACAAGGAGAAATATGCATGGGAAAGAGGTTAAAGAGGAGAAATATGCATGGGAAAGAGGTAAAAGAGGGGAAATATGCTTGGGAAAGAGGTAAAAGAGGAGAAATATGCATGGGAAAGAGGTAAAAGAGAAATATGCATGAGAAAGAGGTAAAAGAGGAGATATATGCATGGGAAAGAGGTAAAAGAGGAGAAATATGCATGGGAAAGAAGTAAAAGAGGAGAAATATGCATGGGAAAGAGGTAAAAGAGGAGAAATATGCATGGGAAAGAGGTAAAAGAGGAGAAATATGCATGGGAAAAAGATAAAAGAGGAGAAATATGCATGGGAAAGAGGTAAAAGAGGAGAAATATGCATGTGGAAGAGGTAGAAGAGGAGAAATATGCATGGGAAAGAGGTAGAAGAGGAGAAATATGTGTGGGAAAGAGGTAAAAGAGGAGAAATATGCATGGGAAAGAGGTAAAAGAGGAGAAATATGATGATGGAGAAGAAGAAGAAGAAGAAGAAGGAGAGGAAGAAAGAAAAAGAGGGGAAAAGAAGAAGACGAAGACGAAAGAGGTGGAAGAGTAGCAAAAAGAGGGATAAAGAGATGGAGGAGTAGAAGAAGAAAAGAGATGGATGAAGAAATAGGAGTAGTAGATAGTGAAGAATAAGAATAAGAAGAGAAAAGGATGGAGAAATAGGGTTAGAAGATGGTTAAGAAGAAAACAAAACAAATAAAAAGAAGAAAATGGAGGGATGGAGAAATAGGAGAAGATGGTAAAGAAGAAAATAAAACAAGTAAGGATAAGAAAAGAGAGGGACGGATAAATAAGAGTAGAAGAAGATGGGCGATAAGAAGAAAAACATGATGAAGAAGAATAAGAGAGAGAGCAAGCGAGAGAGAGGTGGAGAAATGAGATTAGAAGATGGTGAAGAAGACTAAGAAGAAGACTAAGAAGAAGAAAAAAAGAGAGGGACGGATAAATAGGGGTAGGAGAAGATGGGCGATAAGAAGAGAAAAATATGATGATGTTGATGATGATGATGATGATGATGATGATTATGATGAAGAGGAAGAAAGAGAGAATGGGGTGGAGAAATGGAAGTAGAAAATGGCGAAGAAAAGAAAACGGATAAAAAGAGAGAAAAAACAGAAAAATAAGTGAAGAAGATAAGAGAATGGTGGTGGAGAAATAGGATAATATGTAGAAGATGATGGGGAAGGCAAATAAGAAGAAAGAGAAAAATAAGAGAAGAGAAGATAAGGATGGCGCAGAAGTAGGACAATTTTGTAAAAATGTAAAAGAAGATGAGGAAGAAGAAGAAGAAGAAGAAGAAGAAGAAGAAGAAAAGAAAAAAGGTGGTGAAGAAGAAGAAGAAGAAGTTGAAAAATTGTCATTTCCTTCTCTGTTACTTAGCAGCCGTAAGTCTTAGCATAATCATGTAGACATTTCTTCAGAAATTCAATAACCATTATTTCTAAAAGAATTAATTTGAAAAAAATTCTTTACTAAAAAAAGAGTAAAATATTATAACATTTTTACTTTAAAAAAATCCCGACCTGCCAAGTGATGCAAATAATGTTAATGGGCATTCAAGTCTCCGCACTCGTCTTGTAAATTGACGTTTGCAAAAAGATCATCATTATTAAATTAATTAATATATTAAATAATATTATATCATATTAATTAAATTAAACTGATAGTCGTTAAATTTACAATAAAAAGCCAATATTATCAACGCAATTCGTTATGGAACAAGAAATCAAGAAATTAATTGATTTTATTTGCTTCTGGAATTAAATTCTCCTCTATTAATTATTTTATGAAATTTAAATATACAGTAATTTTCAACTATTGTTTTGAGGATTAGATTATTTTAATACATTTTAATAGTTACCCGCTCAATAATCCTGTATTGATATATCTCAAATATTTCATAAGGTATCAACATTTTTCTTATAAACATTCAAAAAAGTCTTAAAATGATCAGGCTATTGAATTTTTATTAATTTTTGGGATTAAGTTCTTCTTTATTAATCATTTTTTAAATTGATACAGAAGCTTCAACCATTGTTTCAAGGATTCAAATTATTTCTATACATGTTAATAGATGTTCGCTCAATAATTCTTACATTGATTGACCTCGATTAATATTTTTATTTTTTTATTCCTAATAATGCCCATATGAGTCCGTAAACTTGTGCGTGGGTAATGAGATGAATGGGTGAATGAGAAACATCCATGGCTGAATGAGATTCGAACCCAAGGCTGTAGTAAACGAAGCCAGTCAGAGCCTTATCTTATCTCAGACAAGCGCTCCAACAAACTGCGCTAACAGACAATATAAATTTCAATTTATATATTTTCGATTATTATAAGATGGATAATATATTCTATTCTTGTTATTCGTGGAGATTATTCTACATTTTAGAAATTTATCCAAGTTTAATGAGAGTAGTTTTCAGTGATTCTAAATTTGTCTTTGTGAACTAACCTCGAAAAAATGTAACCAATTCAAAATTTGCAAAGAGAGCAGTTTTGAACTCTATGATACGTATTTATGAACGTTCCTTCAGTGTCCCTTGACTCGAGGAGCCCTTGAATCACCTATATAAATACATTAAATTTCAAGAATCCCTCGAGTCAAGAGAAGCTGAAGGAAAGTTTATAAATACGGCCCTAAGTCTGTTGCATATTTACACTCATTGCATTTTCATCTCGAAAAATAAACAACTATTCATGAAAATTATCATTTTTTACATATTTTTTCAATTAAGTTGAAGAAAAACCATCAAGATATTTTTGAAGATGGGCCTTCATTTTCAATCACTTAGTTGTGTAGTTCAACCACTGACTATAATCCAATGCCTACCCTACATGCAATACAATACAATGCTACTACTATACCACCATACTATTACTACCACTGCCACCAGTTCAACCACTAGCAACTACAAATCACAAGCACAAACTACTAATTACAAGCAAAAACTACTAAACCCATCACCACAACCTTTCTACACAAATCAGTGATTGAAAATAAGGAACCCAAGCTCACACTATCATAGCTTTATAATAATCATGATTTATTATATAACTACAATATCGTTTAGAAAACTCTCAGTTTAAGAGGAAATTATTACAAAAATAGTATTTTTAATAATCAATTATAAAATATTTTGTTCAAATAAAATAAAAGATATACATCAATTGATTTATTTAGAATGGTTCTAGAAAAATATTCCTGGATTTCCTGTTCCATGACGAACTGCGTTGTTAATATTAACTTTTCAAGTGAATTAAACGACTTGCAGTCAAATTTTATTAAAAATAAGTAGTATTTCATTTACTTTGTAGGCCAACCGTTTTCGAGTTGTTGATGCATCCATACAAAAAATATTCTTAGTTATTTGTATGAAGCAATAAATTAATTTATTAGAAAAATATTCTTAGATATTTATTATGTTTGTTATTTATATCTTAGTTATTCATGAGGAAATGAATTAATTTTACCCAATGAATTGAAATCATAAAATTATAAATCAATTATAAAATATGTTATTATTATCATATAAGCATAAAATATGTCTCATAAATAATACGAAAGAAATATAAATTGATTTATCTAGAATGATTTGAGACAAAACCATGAATTTTCATAGTTTTCCATCTGAGAAAATGAATGAATTTTTCTTATAAATTGGAATGAATCATTCTTATTTTCTCTACTATATAATTCCTTACCGAATCTCTCAAATTTTACCTCAGCCATTTATTTAAATCTTTTTCTACTCTTACAAAAAAAATCATTCTCTAATTTTCAATCTAATTTAATTTAAAAAAAATCTTTTTCATATTTTCCAGTTTTTAATAAAATTTTTATTTGGTATTCAATTATTGTACAAGATTTCCACATTTTTATTGTATAACAGAAGAATCAGTGAAATTCATCAACTATTCGTGTTCTATTTGTTTGTTCATTCATTAATTACTAATATTATTCTTGGATTTCCTGTTCCATAACGATCTGCGTTGTTAATATTAACGTTTTAAAATAAATTCAACGACTTGCAGTCATTTTTAATTGTGAATAAATAATATTTCTACTCACTTTTGGCCAATCGTTTTCGAGTCATTAAGATGATTCTTCAAGACTCGAAAACGTTTGGCCAAAAAGTGATTAGAAATATTATCTATTCATAATTAAAATTGACTGCAAGTCGTTGAATTTATAATAAAACCTTACTAATATTTAAAGTTGTCTATTTTCTCGCGGAAAAAATTATTTGACATTTCTCAACAATAATGAAGTCAATAAATGGAATTTTTAAGCAGTCAATGTATGCAACAAATAATTTCTGGAAAAAATTTTCTACACAAACATAGATTCTATTTCAATAGCTGGATGAATTGTTGACAACCAATTAAACTGTGAAAAATTTATCAAAATTTTGAAGGATCAATTTATTATATTTGCATCACTCACAGAGCCACATATTCAACGAACTGTGCCACATAATGAAATATTTATATGTTTCAATAAATTTAGGCTCTGCCAAAAATATTCTCCAACTAAACTCAAAACGAACTGCAAAAAAATTTACATCTTTTTGAAAAAAGAGAAAAATCATCAAGAACATCGAATGCTTCATGTGCTAAAATCCATTCAATATCAATATAATTTGATACACTATTTATACAATACACTTCTATTTCAGAAATAATGTACTGTATATAGATTATTGTAGAAATAATTGTGTGTCTACTATTAATATTCATATTGTACCAATAATAATCTAGTCTTTATTGAATTTTTGAAAAAATTTCCGCATTTCATGATCACGCTAAAACGAACAGCTTTGAAGTTACAGTTGGGGGGGGGAAGGTCATGACTATTTTCCAACTTTTGTAGAAAAAATGTAAGATTAAAAAAAGAAAAAGAATGTATGATCAAAATATAAAAAAGAAGATAGAGGCAGATAAAAAAGAATGATTGAGGAATGGAAAGGATAGGATATAGCACATAATATCAACATATCCACGAAAAAATGTCAAGCATACCAAAATTGTAATTCCTCCAACTAATGAAACTTTCATGGCCCTTGGTAGGGGGATGATGAGTTGACAGAACAACGAAGCACTGGGATTGAATTCTCTTGTAAGTCTCAAGTCTCGGTTTCGAACTAAGCGGATTCGGATTAAACGGACAGCGGACAGGGCCGGAAAACACTACAACTGATGCTTTCGATATAGATTCCTATATGCTATACCAAAAACATCAATTGTAGAGTGTATTCCTGCCCTGTCCGCTGTCTAGTCCGAATCCGCGTAGTTCGAAACTGAGGCTTAAACTGACCGTTTGGAAGACTGAATAAGTTGTACTCAAGTCCCCTACAAAGATAAATGAGAGAAGCTTGCACCGGAAGTGACCCTCCCCGAGGGATGGGGAGGGGAAAGTAAGGGGGAGGGGCAAGAGGTATTTTGCACTATATCCCCGCATTTAAAAAAAATGTCATTGAACAGTAGATTCCTAACCTATTCTAACCAGACCTAACCTAACCGGGTCTTAGATTAGGTTAGGCTAGGTTAGTAATCTACTGTTCAATGTCAATTTTAAAAAAATGCGGGGTTATAGTGCAGAAGACCTGGGGCAAGAAAGTGGGAGGGGGAGGGAGAGAAAAACATACAGGCTCAACATATTTATGTGATTCAATCATGTGTACAAGAGTCACTCACAAAGTAAGTTAACTTTAGAAATATTTTTCATAGGCCTGCAGATTTTGTGAAATACACCTTGGCAGCCGCAGTGGTGTAATCGATTAGGGCATTATCACTGACAAATCTGACTGACTCCTACTCCTGCGGTCATGTGTTCGATTAGTTCTAATCAATTTAAAAAACACATTGTTGATCTGACTGGACTCCTTAACTGGAGTCTCCAAGACGAAATCTAAAAAAAAATTACCTTTCAGCCTGGCATATTTTGTAATTTATATTATCAACGGAAAAGTCTCTAGATAGTAATAATTAATAATGATTATCGTATTGCTTTTATTGGTGAGGAAACCCTCACAGGTAGTTCCAATTAGCCGTTTTAGCCATGTTATGGGAAATATGATGGAACTACTATTTGAAATTTGAAATGAGCATCATAAAAAAATAGCTACTCTCAAATTATTTTTGACAATAACTACCATTTACATGTGAAGTCTCTATTAGATCAGTTCTGCTCATGTGCAAATTAAATCTGTAGAGCAAAAAAAAGTATAGAGTAAAAACCATAAGAAATCTTCTTCAACGAACAAGTCTCAAACTCATGTAGGCATCATAAAAAATAGCTACTCTTAAATTATATATAGAATGGTAAATTATATATATGAACGGTAAATGACAGTAAAGAACAAAATAAATCTTCTTGGTACAGATCGTTTCACGGTGCGTGGCGTCTCGATGGAGCATGTGCGCTGAGCGCTTTCTCCCACTACTGTACCTGCTGCCTCGCAGTACAGTCAAGTTCAAATATTCCTTAAGTCCGCTAACGCTAAAAAGTCCAGTAGTGAGTGTATTTGACGCGACTGTACTTGATGGCTTGAGGGGAAGCGTGGTGGGAAAGACTTTCTGTCTCTCTCGCACTGCCTCCCCTGCCACCAGCGAGACGCCATGCACCGTGAAACGGTCTGTACCGTATACAGGTGTAGTCTCACCTCAACTAATTAGGCCTACTATAGTAATTATTATGGTAACTAGTGTATAAGATATTATAATTGTTGATCTGACTTGTCTTATACTCATTAACTGGAGTCTCCAAGACGTAATCTACCAAAAAAAATAGATGATGGTGATATTAAAGTAAATGCGTATGGCTTTTATTGGTAGGGAGACCCTTATGGGTAGTTCCGTTTCACCGTTCGAGCCATATGTTATTGGAAACATGGTGAATCTACAATTTTAGGTGTGTTCCGAACCACCGGGAAGTGATTTTACAGCCGGGAACACACTCTTTTTTGCTTGCCAATCCAATCGGTCACCCTTACAGAGGAGGTAGTAGGAGAGCGTTGCTTATCTAAATCTTATTGAACAGATACCTGCTACGGCTCACGGCTATTGCTTCCCTCTAACACGGCTATCGCTATCTCTCATGGTGATATTGAGGTAGATTTATACAGGTTTGGGAAACATCAGTCTTATTAATTACTATGACCCATAGCGGAATGCTGTGCTGAAACTCTATTAAAGAGTTCCTTTTCTACAAAACTTCATCAAAATACTCCAAATCTCTTTTACAAATAAACTTGTCAAGATTTCGTGTCTCGTGTAATCTCAAATAGGTTTGATCATACAAAGAGAAGGCTATGACTTCAGCAATTTCATTCTAAATAATTTAGAAATAAGTGCCCATATAGGTATGCAGTCCATTGTCCAATTTTTGAATCAGTTGAAATTAACAATCAAAGAAAAAAGGCCAAAACTTTCAATTCAAAAACAAACATAATTCAAATGAAGATAGGGCTATAAACGTGTTTGTAAACGATAATCAATTAGACCAGGAAGAAAAAATTGCATTTCTAGGAGTTATGTTGGATAGACGATTGACCTGGACTCCATACATTGAGAAAATATGTTGTAAAATTTCATCTGGGGTATTTGTCCTGTGACAGCTTGCTAGATTAAATGACAAAAAGTTACTTTTTAAAGCTTACCATGGGCTCTTACTGTGAGTAAATACGGACTGAGTCACATATTAGGTATGCTATCTCAGTATTGGGTAATTCAACAAAAGAAACCCATGATAGGGTGTTTAAGATCTAAAAGAAAGCTGTTAGGTGTCTGTAAAAAGTATTAGATTACCGGTACTCAGTGGCGTAACGTTTTCCAGTTGGGCCCCCCGCAACCGATTTTCCGGGCCCCTCAAAATCCCCCTCACCATGGCCAACCCCACCCCTCCCTGAAAAACTTGCATAATTATTTTGAGGGCAGTTATAATTATGTAAGAACTAAACACCTTTTTATAAATAAAATTTCAAAATTTAATCATGTTTCAAGGGGGGCAAGTCTAATGATTTGGGCTGTAGCGTGCGGGCTTCCGAAAGATGGAAATAGTTGAGAGTTGATTATATTATAAATAATTAATCTTGAAACCTAGAAACCTTGAAATTGATGTCTTCCATAGGATCCACATTCACATCCTCCTTGTTAGCACCTTCGCTCCTTTTCCCAGAAAATGTGTTCTCTCAGAGTTCGCCTCATTTGCAGACACGGACACAGGTTCAATTTTTAATAAAAAGGCATTTTATCTAAATTACCGCGAAATTACCAAGTCAGGAAAAGAGAAAAAATTTAAGAAATTCATTCTTAAGAGACAGAAGATAGAAAACGTAAACTACTTACACAGTACTTATCCTATTTTAAGAAAAAAATTCAAGTGCGTTGGGAGAACTGACAATCGTTCCAAAACTATTATTTATATACTTATACAATAATCAAGTAATTTATCCAATATATCAAGGGTATAAATATTCCTTCTGAGCATATTGTTTAAAAATGTACTAGTCGATAAAAAATAGAAATAACTAAAGCATGACCGTACAACATCACAATACCATAAACGCAGCATGTTGAAAAATAGAATAGAAATTAAGAAAAAAATGGCACTCCAAATAATAAAATTCACGATCACGAACTCAATAATGAATAAACATACGGTTTACTCTAGGCCAATTTACCGGACACGTGTATCCAACAGGACGATTCAAAAATCAAAAGAGACTGAATTCAAAATACTGTATGAAGAAAAATATTGTCCTTAATTTCTACACAACCCCCCACTTCCATTACTTCGTATATGCTAATATACATTGAGGAATTCGATGGGAAAATAATATTAATTTCCTGTAATATTTGCACTGTGGAGACATAGCCGTCATGATTTATAACAGTCTAGATAAGTTTGTTTGAAGAGTGTTTTGTCCTCGGTATGTCTCCATTCCCGAAGTCACAACATCCTGCTTCTGAATTCCTTCACTATCTGCGAATTATCTGCTATCTGAGAATTAATTGATAAAGTAAACAATAAACATTGGCCTGACAATATTTAGCCAATTCATTCTTTCTTTCTTCCTTCAGTGTTTCAGTTTTATTTCTTTTGGAAAAATTTTTTTATTTCAGTCTGGGCACGGGCCATTTCTTGAAAAAATATATTTTCATTCCGGGCCCCCTTATAGCCCGGGCCCCCCCGCGCCGCGGGGTCTGCGGGGGTGTACGTTACGCCACTGCCGGTACTCATGTAGGCTCCGTTGTTCAAGAGACTCCTAAAACTGTATCCTGCTTATATGTGTATGAAGCTACTTTATATGTAAAAAAAGAGTGATATTAAGCAAAATCTTGATGTACACGATTATAATACAAGAAGCCGAGGAGATTATCACTTGGTGATTATCACAATAGTAGCTGATTCAAACAAAAACCTAGTTATATTGGAAGGAAACTCTACAACAAGCTACCGCAGTTTTTTAAAAGTCTTGAAAATATAGAAATATTTTAAGAACAATTAAAAAAATATTTAGTTGATAAAGCTTTTTATAAAGTACAAGAGTTCCTTTCATATCAAAATTAAGCCTCACCTCAACTAATTGATAAGTAATTATGGTAACTGGTGTATAAGATAGCATAATTGTTAATCTGACTTATCTTATACTCCTTAACTTGAGTCTCCAAGACGTAATCTATAAAAAAAACTAACGTGCATGATACTCTTCAAATAAAATCATATTTTCACAAATCAAGCAGGGGAAGGGGGGGGGGGTGAACGAACAGGATCAATACCCCATAGAGATGTATTTTGTTGTTGAGAAATGTGTACTATTCAAAAAGATCAGGCCTAAAGACTCTCATTAAAGTTATTTTAAATAAGTTACAGTACGAATCAAATCACAAAAATGTGAACAAATCACATATTTTATCCAATAATAGAACATGCTCAGACACAAGCTTTAAATTTTATTGCAGGGGGTTATATTTTTATGATTTTAATTGGTGAAGAGAAGTCTGAGGGGGTAGTTTTGTGAATTTGTAAAGTATTATGGGTAAATTTGTAAATTTGCCTGAGGGAGGATGTGCTAATGCGCTATCATTCTATGGGGAAGGAGGTACAACCCAGAAAATAATCTATCATAAATAACTGTTTGTCTATTAGTTATTTTGAAATAACCATAACTGTTATTTAAAAGTAACAAGTCATCACTCACTACCATTCACGTTAGAGTTAAAAACGTTTGATACAACTTTATGAGACTTTTGGGGACTAGGCATTAAATTTTGTTCACAAAACCATATACTTGTTCATTAAGTATTTCGTCATGGAAAACATCACAGAAAACCATACTGATAAGCTTGAAAATTTTGTATTCAACCCCACTAATTTGCTAATACAGAAATGCTGTATACTGTAATATAGACAGTCTTCTTATGAATAATACACACACATATTGGGTATTCCGTCTTAGTATGGGTTAACTCATCAAAACTAAATTTTAATAGGGTATTTAAGAAAGGTGTTAGGTATATGGAAAGAGCGAAAATAGGTTAAGACTCATGTCGGCTGTTCTTCAAGAGACTTAGTCTAGAGACTTAGATTTATATAAATCATAGATTTTATATAGTGTTCTGTTTATTCAATTTCAATATATCAATTATATTTTAATATACTCAATTTATGTCATATCTTTATTGAATATATTTCAATTCAATATATATTTAATATTATCATTAATTTCAAAATGGAAAACTAATTATTTGAATTAATCAACTTGTTTAAAATAAACTACTGCTCTGAATTATTTTCTTAGTTTATGAATTACTCTTTTTCTTATTTTCTGAACTATTTATATTTAGTTTTTTATTCGTTTCTAAACTGTTTCTTATCCACCATGACCTGTTCCAAAAAAGGTCGTATCTAAACATAATATTGAATAAATTAATCAATTCTCTGTTTGAGTCAGTCTAAAATACTGATACTCTATAATTTCTAACCTTCTTCCATAAAAAAACATGTTGAAATACCAATTCCAAGTACTTGCACCGTTTCCTGTTGTTCTGAAAAATTTGAAAAAGGATAATACTTTTTTTGAACTCATAGACTCGACTTGGTTTACTAACTGTACCTTGCTTTCATGTGTATAAAACTACTTCATATTAAAAAAAAAAAACTGATATAAACGAAAGTTTTGAAGTACATGATTATCATTTGGTGTCACAATAGTGGGTTATGGTGATGGTTATGGTGACGGAACAAAAACCTAGTTATATTGTTAGGAAATTCTATAACAAACTACTGTCTTTTGAAGTCTTGGAAAAATCGAAATATAATAAAACAATTGACAAAATATTTAGTTGAACCTTTTTATAGAGTACAAGAGTTTCCTTTCAGATCGAAATCAAGCCTCAACTCAACTATTTGTAATTGTAATAAATTGTGGTATTATTATTGTAGCTTAGTGAATAAGAATAGTAATATTATATGTAATTGTTTACCCGACTTGTCTTATACTTAGCTGTTAAAGCTCTTTAGTGTACAAGGGTTCATTTCAGATCGAAATTAAGCTTCACCTCAACTATTTGAAATTTCATATTTATAATAACTATGGTATTATGGCAACATTAGACAGACAATTCGCAGTAAGTGGTTAGATAGGGCAAATGCGGCAAAATTCCACTCAATATATGCTGTACTCAATAAAGAGGAGAATCTTATTAGAGGATATATAAATTAATGATAGAAATAAGCGGCATTTCATAAGTATAATCTTTAAAACTAGAGGAGCTCTATTGCCGCTTAATTACAGGCCCGAAAGACAGGAAGAAACGTTTAGATGCTACATGTGTAATACCCAAGAGATTGAGGACACCTACCATTTTATAGGGGAATATAAAATATTGGGGTAAATTCGAAAAATCTGGTTTAATAAGTGGAGATTGGGAAGGAAAGAAATTGTTGAGTATTTGAATGTAGGAGTTGGAAACATCTGGTAGGATCTGTAAAGGCCGCATTGAGATATAGAAGGGCAATCATTGAGGAGTTCAATTATTTATTGATATTGTGGTAAATAAATAATGCAAAAGTATGTGCCTTATCACCCAATTCATATGAACTATAATTTAGTCATATTTTATTTGTGTTTTCTATTGTTGTTCATCGCAAACCCAGCCACATGTGTATGTGTGCAATATCAAGTATCAGGCCTAAAATACTGCTGTATCATGTTCATCAACTGCCAAGCTCAGTGAACTGTGTTTTATCATTTATTTAGTTTGGTTTTATTCAAGGATTTACAAAGACTTTCGATAAAAATTATTTTTATTTTTACTCCTTATTGTTTGATGAAATTAGATTAAAACTATTTTTTTTTTACTCACCAAGTCCATTCATTCACTATGGTATTATGGTAGCTTAGAATATTATAAGATTGGTGATACTGTATGCATATAATTATTATAAACTTAAAAAACACTTTTAAATGGAAATTGACTCACGTTATGGCGTGACGGCCGTTTCGCTCTGTTGTCTAGAGCATCATCAGACGACCCACAGTACACTCACTGTGTACTGTGGGTCGTCTGATGATGCTCTTGACAACAGAGCGAAACGGCCGTCACGCCATAGCGTGAGTCAATTTCCATTTAAAAGTGTTTTTTAAGTTTATAATACATATTAGTGGAAACAAGATGGATCTTCAACATCATATAATTATTGTTGATCTGACTTGTGTTTTACTCCTTAAGCGGAGTCTTCAAGACGCGATCTCAAAAAAACAAAGATAGAAATGAAAGTTGACTTTATTGAAGCACTTTACAAGAACAAAAGTGATGTGGGTGAAGTTAGGACATATGAACCCTCTCTTCTACTTCACCCACTGAATATCGACGGTACTGAAGTATTGGGAAATAATAATAATATTCGGACTGAAATATAATCTACTTTTTTCACCTTATCTCATGTGGGATTGGCAATTACGGTTTTTTTGCTGGACGCCCTTCTTGACTTCAATCCTTAGGTAACAGGCTGGGTGGGAGGGTGCAGGCATTTTAAATCTGTGAGCAGGGTTTTTGATTAAAATTGTTTTCGGAGTTTCTTGCATAGGATGTTATTAGGGTTTTAAAGTGTTATCTATTGCCGTAAAAAAAAATATTTTTCATCAATTATTTTGTGAAATATGGAGGTTCAAAGTTGAAATTTTTCGGTTTTGGGGGGCAACTGATCTCACCTACAAGTTATTATAAACTCTTGATTAATTTTTAATAACTAAAAGACACCTTCAGTATTAAAATGATATAATGTTCGGTATGTTATGTTTTATATTATTTACATTTTGATCTTAGTAATTCTTATTTTAATAATATCCAACACAAGAAACATAGAAAAAATTATGACCAAAACCCCTGCGCACAGCCTCTAATTCATACCCCGTACCAATTGGATTAAACTGGTTAATTGTTGATAAACCGGTGTTAATTTGTAACAAAACTTGTGGATGACTAACAAAATAAGATATAAATGAAAGGCTAATAATGAGATTTCGATTATGATAATAATAGTGTAATAACAACTATTATAATAGACTGAAACAGTATCCATACTGAGATATTTGTGAGGATCAATATCATACAGTCAAATACAGTATTACATATTCTTGAGAAAGCTTCATAAGTGGGAGGATTATTAACATCTATTATTTAAAAATGCTCAGAAGTTGAGAAAAGACTGATATATTTTTGTGAGGATGAATATCATGCAGTCAAATATCAGATATTTTCGAGAAAAAGGGCACAATTTAAAAGTGGAAAAATTATTACCAATTTATTATCAGAATATTATCGATAACTTCTCAGAGTTTGAGGAAAGACTGAATGGATTTAACACAAAAATACACACATTCCTCCTTTGCAAGGAATTGGTGTTTTACAGCACAAACGTTTGGATCAAAATGTTATATTATAAACTTATTTAACTGTTTTAGTGTTCAGTTTCGAGTGAACCATTAAATTAATTGCTTCCAAATGGAAAAGAATCGTTTCATTTATTTTTTGAGATAAGTTTTCCAAGTTGGATTTAAAGGAGCTGACAATACATTTTGCAAACTGGCAAATATACAGAACATAATTTATTAATTTCGAATTTCTCAAAGTGCTATCAATTATACTGAGGACTTCCGCAATGGTAGATATTGACAACAGCATTGAATAGCTGATGGAAATCGATGAACGCTACAAGACCAAAAATATTAAGCAACCGCCGGGAATCGACCCAAGGACTCCTCAATTGCCGGTCAGGCGTGTTAGTTATATTGGTAGGAAACTCTACAACAATCTACCGCAGTTTTTGAAGAGTCTTGAAAATGTAGAAATATTAAAAAAACAATGGGAAAAATATTTAGATGATAAAGCTTTTTATAGTGTACTAGAGTTCCTTTCACATCAAATTAAGCCTCACCCCAACTAATTGATATAGTAATGATTATGGTAACTAGTGTATAAGATGTATAATTGTTGATCTGACTTGTCTTATATTGGTTAAGAAGTGGTTAAGACGCCTGAGTGGTAATTGGGAGGTCCATGGATCGATTCCCGGCGCTGATCAAGTATCTTTTTTCTGGTAGCGTTCATCAATTTCCATCAGTTATTCAAAGCTGTTGTCAATATCCGCCATTGCTGAAGTATTTAGTACTTATGTACTTCAGTACTATAAATTATGTTGTTTTTTGTAAATCTAAATTTTTAGTGTGAACTCACCTCAATGCTTTGGACAATAAGCTTTGGACAATAAGCATATTGAAAATTTGTGAAGAGAGGAGTTTTGGACTTCAATCTTTTGCATCTTTACATTTGCCCCAATAAATAAATATTACAATCCCTATACTTCTTCCACAAAGTTGGCTTATTTCAGATTCAATATTTTTATATTTATAAAAATAATGACTTTTTCAAACCCCCATTTCTTAAGACATCATAGGAATTTCAAAAAAACTGTAAAGATTTGGACCGCTTTGAAATTATTCAAATCATCCCTTTACTTCCTCTCAAGTTTTCTTATATCAGAGTTTATAATTGTTTATTTATAAAATACTGTCTTTATCACTTATCTAACAAGATATCATTGGAATGTTAAAAAACTGTAGGCTAAAGATCTGGACCCTTTTTTAAAATTATTGAAAAAATAATTGCTTTGGAAGTTTAGAGTTCTTGGGAGCTAACCATTAACCGGTAAATGTTACTGAAAGCGTCTGATTTATCTATTCAAATTTATAGACTATGACAAAATAGACCAATCAGACGCCATCAGTAACATTTACCGGTAAACGAAAAGGCTCCCATGAACTCGACCATTAATATAATATATTAAATAGTATTAAGATTTTCAGTAAGGGATAGATTTAGTGATTTGGGTTGAAAGCCTTTTTGTTTCTTTCAATTACATTTTACCCTTATGGATGGACGAGAAAGTTAATTATGTTCTTTGTAGAACAAAAGAAATAAGTTAAGATTAAGTTTGAACTTGTTTTAAAATATTATATCTTTTCATTCATCCCTACAGGATAACTCGATGATCCCGAAGAGAGACTCGTGTTCTGGTAATTTTATTGCTTAGAACCTCCTATGTACGGATTTAAAAAATCTATTCTAGCCTACTAATTGTTACATTTTTTGATTTTGGTTATTTGTATTGAATTGTTTTTTCTTGATTGCAAGTGTTAATTTTGTAATATTGTTTTGCAGTTGTGTTGACAAATAAGATTATTATTATCATTAAAAATTGTACAGCCTAAGGCAAAATAGAATACTCTATTTTTTAAGAATATTTTTAGCAGAAATGTATCGAAATGAATCAAAAACAAATATAACTGTTGAAAGATTACAGAATCAATAAATCAATCAATCACACATCCTGTCGTTTTTGTCAAATTATTCGAACAAGATTTTCAAATATACGTCCAATATGTTGAGCATATATTAGACTGCATGAATTGGAGCATTAAATAATTTATCTATTTGGGAGCAATGTGGAAAACTATCATTTTTATCTATCATTAAAACATTTGTAGACTCTTTTAATCGGTTAAGTTTTCATGCCATCATAGGCTTCTACTTATTTATATGGTAATCCTTGAACACAAAACATTGACTCATGGATTGAGTCAACACGAGTTCCACTCAAAAAGTTGAAGTACAATTTTTTTAATTTCAATATCATAAAAATATTCAAGTCACTGATATATTCAAAATTTATCAAACTCACTCGATCAGCGGTGCAGCAGTCAGAATCGTCTCGTTGAACTTTGAAGTTGGTTTGTTCTCGTTGTGTTTGATAATGTAGTTTCTACCGTAGTTATGTGCTCCTAGTTAGTTGGAGTAGAGCAGTCAGTTTTCCTGGTTTTGAAGAATCCTTGGAGTAGAACAGTCAGTTTTCCTGGTTTTGTAGAATCCTTGGAGCTGCTTCTAAATGTGAAGCGACCTCCAAAATCTCCTCCAAGAGTAAATAGTACGCCACAATCCGCGTGTAGTAGAGTACGTCAGGCTAGAGGAAAAAAAAATTACAATTAATATTTGGTTCTTGTTCTGCATTTATTAAAAACAATTCAACAATACTTTTGTACATAATAAATCAATATATATGCTCTATCAGACTATTATTACTGTACACCTTGCACAACATGGTTGAGCTCATGGGAACCTCGCCATTCCATAAATTTGCCAGTTTGATAAACTGTCAGTTCGTTTGTAAGCAACGTGTGATATACAATATAAAACACACACAAAGTCTGAAATGAACGCTGCTTAACAGAAAAGTCACTGACTTTGAAGGAACTGCCAAATACAAAAAAAAAATTATCGATTAGAAGAGTAACTAAAGTCTAGTCACTAGACTCTAGTGGTTAAGACGCCTGAACGGCAATTGGGAGGCCCGTGGTTCGATTCCCGGCGGTGACTTAATATTATTGAAGTAGCGTTCATCGATTTCCATCAGCTGTTGTCATTATCCGCAATTGCGGAAGTATTCAGTATATATGACAGTACTTTGAGAAATTCGGAATTCATAAATGATGCTATACACTAGAAGGTAGGTGATGATAATATGGCCAAGCTGGTAATATGGTCAAGTTGTAATATTATAGCTAGTTCGAATGATTTTCACCAGAATACATCAGGATACTCTCCCACCAGGTCACCTAGACGGGTAGAGTCCATTACTTGTGGGGTAGAACCTTTTCAGAGCACGGTAGTCATTGTTTTTCTGAGCTGTTGTGGAAAAATAGACGCTGTTACTAGATTTTGAAGGTAAGTTAACTACGTTACTAGATTTTGAAGGTAAGTTAACTACGTTACTAGATTTTGAAGGTAAGTTAACTACTATTTCTTTGTGTTTTGAGCACATATGATTGATCTTATTATTATTTTCAGAACAGGTTTTAATACTAAATCGATGGGTAACATTGTTGAGTAAGCAACTGTTAGTATAAATTCTTCATTTTGGTAATAATTACAACCAGCACTTGTTGGTAATATGGCCAACCCTGGCAGTTGACCATATTAGTAGCACCTATTTGAAATGTTGGTTATAAGTAGTATTTTTTGTTTCCAGAAATGTATGCTGAGGAGAATACTGAGAGAAAAAAAAACTTGGGATCTGGAGTCAAGAGGGATTTTAAACCAAGCAAATTAAAGACGTCAGAGATGAAATCAAACTGAAAAATAATTTATTGTACCATACTTTTATATTGACCAAATCTATATAAATAAAATTAGAGTTTTGTCTGTACATTTAT
Organism: Conomelus anceps; assembly: GCA_948455865.1. NCBI lineage: Eukaryota > Metazoa > Arthropoda > Insecta > Hemiptera > Delphacidae > Conomelus > Conomelus anceps. The sequence continues at coordinate 56,934,573 of OX418223.1, read as the reverse complement.
CAGAATTGTATATTTTTATGTTATTTTTACGTTTTATACATTAAATAAGCCGAAAATAGTCTTATCTCACTTTCTGTCTGTCTGTCTGTCTGTGTATCTGTCTGTCTGTCTGTCTGTCACGGCCCCAAAGGCATTTTTCGCGGCCTTCTTCTCAAAAACGAGAGCATCGATCGGGATTTTAGTTATTGAACAGTATTGAAAACATTATTGACAATGTCTTTAGCTATAAAAAACTAAATTAACTTTTTTTTTAACAGAGTAATAAACGTTTAAAAACCAAGTATTGTGCGATTTTGGATACATTTTACGCGGCCTTCTCCTGAAAAACGAGAGCATCGATCAGGATTAAAGTTATTTATCAGTATTGAAAACCTTTTTGACATTGTCTTTAGCTATAAAAAACTAAATTAACTTTTTTTTTAACAGAATAATAAACGTTTAAAAACCAAGTATTGTGCTATTTTGGATACATTTCTTCCAAGTTTTATTACCACAAGAACAAATCACGTAATTTATCATGATATATCAATCAGCTGTTCTCAAATATAAATGGTGGGCCTTCGCGGCGTTATTTACGCTGTCTGCAGACTTGTGTAGTCGGAGCATTGCAGTCTTTTAGGATACATACGACTGTTGAATCAAAGCTCATCTTATGTTTCATCAATTATTTCTTTGTTGAAAAAAAAAACAAAATTTTCTAATTTCAATTTTATCAAAACAAAAATTAACATTTTAGGAAGGTGCGGTTTGTGCTAGGCTCTTGGGAATTCGCCAGGTAGCACTATTATTACCACATAAGAACAAATCACGTAATTTATCATGATATATCAATCAGCTGTTCTCAAAAAATATTCTCTCCGATACCTGTTACTGAATTGCTTACGTTCTAAGTTGTTTACGGGCCGTTCACACGTTACAGTTTTTGTGCGGTACAGTAAATTTGCTGTATCAGTTATTTTGCAGTGCTTTCGTTTGCATGTTGTACATTTTATATTGTATGTTCACACAATACTGTTTCGACTGGATCCAGTAAAAAAGCTGTTCTAGCCGATTTCTACATTCGGTTTTGTCTTCAAAAACTGTATTGCTAAAATCAGCTGTACCGCAGAATAACCATCCGTATCCGGTGGCACATGTATTGTACCGGTAATGGATATGTTCAAACGATACGCTTATTACGCTGGAAGCAGTCTTCAGATCGTCAGCATTGATCTTCTTCATTGATATTCTTTAGCATTGATCTTCTCATTAGTGAATTCCAGTGTCCAGAAGTGGAAGATATTAATCGTGAAAATTTAATTTCTCTAATATATGAGAGACCCGCCTTGTGGGACAAGACTCAAGATTAATATAAAAATAAAGAGAGAAAAATGTGTGGAATATTGAAACCAGAATTTGCGTACTCTGATCAAAATTCAAGAGAAACCTTCAGTAAGAAACTTATTTTAAAAAATCTTACACAAATAAAAAAAATCCTGGACTGGAATAAATAAAACTGGACTGGAAGCGCAATGGAAGAAGGAGGAGAGCATAGCAATAAGCAGCAAAGCCGGACCGTGTGAACATCACAGTACAGTTGACGCCGTACAGTAAAAAAACCGTACCGCAAAAAAACTGCATCGTCTGAACGGGGCTTATTTCTAAACATAATCCGTACGAAGGACGGGCACAATAGCTAGTATATTAATAAATAGATTTAAGTACTAGTTATTCTATTTAATGTCCTCATAACATATGTCTAAGGTACCTAATAATTTTTTCTAAGGGGAGTTTATTTCACAATATCATGTTGGCCATATTACAATCATATGATTTTAATATGGCCAACAGGTAAAACCTTGGAAAATATTTTTTTTATAATACTAAAAACTAGTTAAATAGGTTTATGTTTATTTTTTCCATCGAACAAAATAGATGAACTTCAAGGATACATAAATAATTTTACTTAAGTTTGAAAATTGTGACCAGATAAAATTGATCAATCCTTAATATGGCCATATTATCATCACCCATGGCAGTACTTTGAGAAATTCGAAATTCATAAATGATGCTATACACTAGAATTCCGTAGCGACAAGTCCTGGAGCAATCTTTCTGAGCAGACCTCCCTCAAGGACCGTTTATAACAAAGAGATAGAAAAGAGATTGAAAAGAGGAGATAGATAGACGAAGATAGAGATAAGAGAGAATACCAGCTGCATAGTTTACTCTCCAATGTACGATTTCTTCTTTTGGAGATTTCTTCTTGAAGACTTTTTCCATGATGTACGTGAGAAAGTCATTTCAAGTTCCAAGCATGCTCAAACAAGTTCATAAAACAAGCATTATCAAATCAAAAAATATTTACACATTCAGTAGACGTCAAAAATCTGATACATCAATAATCTATAATAGGTTAATCCTTATTAAGGACCCTATTTTAGGGGTCAGGGCCATTTTTAAATCGTGCCATTGTTCGTCCGTCCGTCCGTGCTCTAGCGCTTGAAAAAATTCTAGACTTGAAGCTAGGTATCTAGCTCCCCCATAGTCCAAGTGAGAATGCTATTGATCTTGGATTTTGGGAGTCGGATATAAATATAATAATTGTGATGTTGAAGATCCATCTTGTTTCCACTAATATGTATTATAAACTTAAAAGACACTTTTAAATGGAAATTGACTCACGTTATGGCGTGACGGCCGTTTCACTCTGTTGTCTAGAGCATCATCAGACGACCCACTATGTATATATAACCCTCAAACTCATGCCTTGAATCAGTGTACTGTGGGTCGTCTGATGATGCTCTAGACAACAGAGCGAAACGGCCGTCACGCCATAACGTGAGTCAATTTCCATTTAAAAGTGTTTTTCAAGTTTATAATAATAATTGTGTTGTAAAACAAATCGCCAAGGTGTCTTTTAGTCATAAAAAAGTTTAAAACAGCTCGTAGCGGAGATCAATTATTGCTCCCAAAAGCCGAAAAATTTCAACTTTGAGCCCCAATATTATACAAAGTAATTGGTGAAAAACAAATTTAATGCTTCTACGAAAATCTATAACTATTATGACGAGATAAATATATTATCTATTGTAAAAGGCAATAGATAACATTTCAATACTTTAATAATATTCAAAATATAAGAACTTCGAAAAAATGATGACCAAAAACCATGTGTAGAACCTTAATCAGTGACTATATGTTCACAAAGAATACTGGTCTAAATAATTCAGCTTTGGGGTAATTGCTCAATGGCCTAACACTTTTTAGGCTTCAAAGAAAGCCATAAGAATTATTTGCCATGCACACTTGCTTGCAACTTGTAGGCCTCTATAAAGCTCAAGAATTGTAAGCTTAAAATTACTCTCCCATCACAAGTTTAAAATTAAGACAAGAAACTCACTACCAAAAAACAAGGAATTGTAATAGAATTGATATACCCTATCAACGCCTCTCCAAAACAACTAATAGTTATGACATACTTGGTATGAAGTTGTACAACAAACTTCCATTGGAGTTGATAAGGGAGACTGACAAAAAATTTAAGACCAGGTTGTTTAATTGGTTGGTGGCTAATCCTTTTTATAGCATTAATGAGTTTTTTGGGATTGGAATTATTGTTGTTTTATTATCAAAATTCATTATCTTTTCACAACAATGTATCTGTATACAGCTAGTTGTACTTAAAACTTGCAACTCAACTAGTTGTACTAGTTGTTTAACGACTTGATTTATGACGTCTATTGTTCAATGAATTGAATGACAATAAAATTTAATTCATTTATTGATTTACGTCTATGCTGCACAAAAACGAATGGTGACTGCGGATTAAAAGCTGCTGTCTATTTGCGCGAGAAAAAGGAGGAGAATATCACTAAAAATATTAAAATAATATTAATATTAAAATACTAAAATATTAAAATAAATATTTTTTGTAGTGCACTCACCTTTGGCTGCAACGTTTGGACTGAAGCAGCTCTTGAGGGGTTCACAGCCGCAGGGCTGAACCCAGCTGCGACTAAGGTGTCTGTCAATCCATCTCACCGTTTCTTCATTTTCGGATTCACTGAAAAATAGAATAAAATGAAATCATGAACCAAAATTGAATTAAAAGAGTAATGAATAACAGATTGGCAGCAACAAAAGATCATTTACAGTTGCACCATAGTTTCACTATAGTTTCATAGTTTACACCATAGTCACGCATAGGTTCATAGGTTTGTAAAATAGAAAAATAGAGGAACAAAAAATTAGTTGTTTGAGTAACTAGTGCGCAAAGATGCACTTTGCTGCCCGAAAGAAATGCATTACACAACAGTTACACCCGAGTTCGGAATAGTTTCTCGAGTGCAGCAAAGCTTGAGTTGCACATTAAATTTGAGCTGAAGTGACCAGTGATGGCGGAGGAGAAAGGGGAAATTCTCCTTCCAAACGAAAAAGAAAAGGAAGAAAAAGGAAGGAAAAGAAAAATGAAGGAAAAGAGGAAGGAATGAAAATAAAAAGACGGAGAAAAGAAGAAAAAATGGGAAGGAAGGGAAATGATATAACCAGTGAAAAATAGAAAGTAGATGAAATGATGGAGAGTTTTCAAAGTTGTAGAAAAACAACAGAAATGAGACAGCATTGTCAAACAATCAATTTTCTATTTCAAATATGGTGTATCAGGGCGACCCCCCCCCCCCCCCCACCAGAGACCCATAAACAGAAAAAATTCAAGATTTTAACAAGCCATGACAGACAATAATTTTTTGACAAAAGAGTCAAAAAAGACGTCTTGAATCGCAAAAAATTTAGGTTTAAAGGGATTATTTTTAAAAAAATCCGGGGAGTATTCCGGACCCCCTTTTGAATGAACAAGCCACATAAAGTCTTGAATTACTGAAACCCCTCTTTCTCCTTTTAAAAAGCATTTTCCAGGACGGTACTACACTGTACCCCATTTAGGTGAGGTGGGGATCAAAAATTGCGGGGTGAAAATAGTTTCAAGAAGGGGTTATACCTACACTAAACATTGGCCACTTGATTTGAGCATACTTAAACACCTTTTTAGGTGAGACTTCGGATCTCCCACTGACAATGATGCTAAAAATGGCACTCAAAGGTACTCAATGTAAATAAATGTTTATACATTGTTTTTAGTAGCTTGTTGCAGATTAGTGATTACAAATTGATAGGTGAGCATCTCGAGAAAGTCATGTACATAGACTCTACCCTCACCTATAGAGAACATAGTCAATAATTCCATTAAGATGATGGGCTTCTTGATAAGGAATGTTCGACATTTCACAGATATTGATTCAATCAAGTTACTTCATCTGGCTTTGGTGAGAAGTAGATTTAGAATATTGTGCAGTGATAAAAACTTGAAAAATACTTAAAAACAGTGGAAAGAAACTCACGTTATGGCGTGACGGCCGTCTTACTCTGTTGTCAAGAGCATCGTCAAACGACCCACAGTACACTGTGATTGGCATATACTGTGTGAGTGTACTGTGGGTCGTCTGACTATGCTCTTGTCAACAAAGTGAAACGGCCGTCACGCCATAACGTGAGTTACTTTCCACTGTTTTCAAGTTTTTATTACATATTAGTGGAAAAACGATGGATCTTCAACATCATAATTTATTGTGCAGTGATTTGGAGTCCATATATTAATAGTATCGAGCGCATACAAAATAAACTCCTCAGATCTTTATTTTATAAAAGTTTGGATATTCATGCCCGTACGACTTTTCTATGAGGAGTTTAAGATTTATATTTCAGATCATGTCATTGAAAAATGGACGGGATTACATTTCACCAATTGTTTTGTATAAGCTCTTGAGTAATCATTCAGATACACCAAACATAATTAAATATTCATGTTTTTTGTTCCATCTAACAGGCGAAGATTGAATATGCTTTTCGCCTTGGATAGAATAAACCCTGTTCACCATACGCATTGCTTCATTCGAAGAACTGTGCGATTGTACAGTAGATTTAGGCCCTAATCCGGTTCTAGACCCTTTCTCAATTCGATTAATGTTCATTTAAATCATAGTTCTAGTAAGAACCATGAAAATAAAAATAGGTTGAAGCCGGGCTCTGGGGAGTGTATCATAGTAGAGTTGTAGTGTAGCATTCTACGCTATGCTATGCAGGATTGCTCCGTATCATTGTATAGAATCAGTTTCTAAACATAGAAGTTTAGAAGTTGAAAACATGGATTATTGTATTAATATCAATAAAAATAATTTAAAAGTTCAGGAAGTAACAAAGGTTTAGCATTATAGTTTCAAACGTCCATTCTTGGACCAAGGCAGTGATGTAGGCATTTTATAATATATGTTCAATCCGTGTTTAGAAGTTTAAAACTTGGCCTGCTTTATTGATATTAAGGATAATTTATCACTTTGCCTGAAAATAGCTCAAAACTTCACAAAATAACAAAAGACTCACGTCTCACGTTACAGTTTCGAACGTCCATTCTTGGACAAAGGCATTGGTGTAGGCATTTCATAAATGTGCAGTTAGAGTTTAGAAATCGAGAACTTAGACTCTTCTATTGATATTGAGAGAAAACTGATCACTTTGTATGAAATTAATGTAATATAATCAACTCTTACTTACTTTTCATCGTATGTTCACGGATCTCTGCAACCGACGCTTCCTTTGTTCAAGTACAAGTCTGCCATTACGAATGCTCCACTCTCTCAATTTTCGAATGCATGGAAGTTAATAATGAATGAAACTCCATCTCAAGATTATATCCAGCATATCTACACAAAATATTCACTAAGTTTCACCAAATATTCACAACATTTTCAAGCCGGCATTCACCAACGCGAAGGAACAAAGGGACAAAGTATGGCCGAACTTGAATAATGAACAAATGAATACTTCACTCCATTTTCGAGTGTACAGAAGCGAATAATGAATAAATCTCCATCTTAAGATTATATTCTGCCTATTTAGACAAAATATTCACTGATAAACACCCGATATTCACAAAATTGGCGAGCCGACATGAACCGACGCGTAGAAAGTAAGTGACAATATAGGTGAACAATTAACGAGAATGAGTATTGAGTAACGGTCAAACAATGGCGGAGTTCATGGGAGCCTTACTGGTTACCGGTAAATGTTACAGTGGCGTCTCATTGGTCTACTCAGCGATTCTGTCCCCTAGTTTCCAGTTTACGTGTACCAGAGAACGGAGTTGAACGCAACCGAAGTTCAAACTTCAGAGCGCTCTGTCGCTTGCTTGCTGAACTAATCCGGAAGCAAAATGACTTATGATTGGCTGAAAATACTGCATGATCATTCCAACCGACCAATCCTGACCAATCACGATTAAGTTTACTAAATTTTAGATTATAACTCACTCATAAGTGAGAGATAGAGTGTTGGAGAGAGAAACAATTAGCAAAAGAGGAGGGAAGCGTGGAATATTGCTTCATTAGGTGAATATAGGCATTTATAAATAATACATGGCAAACTGCGACGCGTCTATTGCTGAGCTTTCGTTTTTCGAACTGTACAGTCATCTCTGCTCAATTGTTCTTTCTCTCAAAGTCCCTCTCTCTCACTTACACTCAGTCCATCTTTCTCTCTCCTTTGCCCTTCAACTAGGCAATATCACTTTCGTTACTGTAGCATTAATTTAACTGTAACCGGACAACTTCTCTACCCTTAAATCACAAGCCATATATGCAGCCGGAAATCTTCTACCTCTACACACCTGAACACTCTTTATGTAACAATGAAGTACCTTCCTTCACCCACACATATGACACCATTTTTGTCCGGAAATTTCATCTCTTTACTAAACTGTATATGCATTCAATAATTCCAAATCTATGATTGGGAGCTTCAGGTTCGTTTACTCAAATGCAAAGATAATTTTATATATTTCTTGTCTTTCACCTGTTTAGCAACTGAACTAACAAGAGAGCAAGGAACGAACTGATTTTTTGGAAATAAAAGAGTTGGTGCTTTTTAACCCATATTTATTATACGATCCTAAAATTATTTTCAACATAAAGAAATCACACAATTTTCATTTAAACTACTTCATTAATTTTCTACAAGATTTTGCTAACTTATGTCTTTTGCTAACATGTAAATTAATGAATTGAGGGCCTCGGTCAATCAATACGGTCTTAATTTGAGCTTTATACTAAAGATTAGGCACTCACCAGTGTTTTTTATCTGTCCATGTTCTACGAATTTTATTTCAAACGCCCGCCATAACATCACGTACAACAAACTTCCGAATTTCCTTCAAACTGAACCCGCGATTTTGACTTAATATACTTTATCAAAATTTTGACCGAATAAATTCACAACTAAGTTCACCGACTTGATCGCTCGCCCCTCCTAAATGGGCCGCAGCCACACTTAGAAGGCCCGAGGCTCCTTCACAATTTTTCTGCTCTTCTCGCGGCCACGTCTCGATTCGAACTCTCGCTTTTCCACTTCAATTATGACCCCCTCCAGGCGACAAATTGGCCGAACCACGTGCGGTACTGAACATAATTTTAGTGGAGTTGCCAAAATTTCAAGAGAGGTCATTGCACGCTTCAAGCATTCCAAATAAATTTGTAATTTCATCACAGATGAAAGTTCAGTACCGTGGAAATGCTTGAAACCTGCAATAATTTTGACTACTTCAATGCAAGTTAGCAAAACCTTATATGCAAAAAATAGGCAATTGTGAGACAGCCATTTCTTTAAAAAATTAACTTTCTCACAATTACGACAACATAGCAATCCAAAGTTCACTTGAGTCCATATTTAAAAATTTTTCAGCTTAATTCTAATCTGTTCAATGCACCTGAAAAAAAAACACTAGAGCACTAATAATTATCAATAATACCATTTAACACAATAATACAATAATAACAAATTAACACTCTCAATATTCCCCATATTACATTACCCCCTCCTCTAAAAAAGGGCGATATTACTTCATTTTTTTTTTTTTTTTTTTTGACACTGAACACTAAGCAATTTTCTGTACACTGGACACTTGACACTCCATCTCTCCACTCGGTCTCACTGTCGGCGTTGGAATGGGCAGCATTAGCTATGCCAGGGCTGAACCCTGTCGTTTCATCAGGATACATCTCCTGGACAGTCATCAAACATCGGTTGAGGAAGTGCATCCGGCAGTCGCCTCTCAGATAGCGGGTGGTAGATCTCTCTTTAATCGACTTTACAGAAGTAGGTTGAATCTTGCAGTTGGAAGCTAGTTGGAACTCCAGCCTCAGCACGAGGAAGATCAGCATCCAAAAGAGTGCTGGTATTGATGAACCCCCAGGAACAGTGGCTACAGCAGCAGCAGTGATAATGTTGTAGCTTGACGACTGGAGTGAGAGTTGGGCATAGGTGGAATAGCCCCAACTAACATTCTCTCAGGATCTCCCTGGAGACAAACTGTTTACCTGGTCCCGATGACTCAGGAAGGGTTTTGACTCAACTCAAGTCACCTTACTCCTGGTAACTTGTATAACACTCACAATTCACTCAATATTGTCACAGGAATCACATTGGGATGTGCCAGTCCCAAAAAAAATTAACTCTAGCTCATGAAATAGAATTGACCGAGACCATCACAAAATCAATTCAACCTACTGTATCCATTGATTAAACAATCATTAACAATATCTAGGTATTCAAAAACAATTTTCAATAGCCACATCATTCTTCAAATTTTCAAGTACAGTAGACCTATCAATAATTTCATAACCCTAGAAGACTACCTTAATCTCAAAATATTGTAGTCATAGTAATCTAATTATTATTTATCAATTCAGTAACGAAATGAAATTGATCAGTACTATTTATTATTATCAATGCAAAATCAAAATAATCATGAATATCCTATCTCTTGATAAAAACTATAGAACAATAAAAATTTAGCTTGCAACGTTGCATTATTCTCAATTCTAGCATTCTACTAATACGGGCTAGATTCATTTAATAATAATCAATCAGAATGAATCATCGGTACGGTATAGGAGTTTCAATGTTATTTTCATTCTAGTTCAAGGCCATCAATTTCCATTGTATTCACTGTGCCTACTCAGCTGTGCAGTCCAAGGATTATCCATCTCAACCTTCTCTCTCCATTCATCACATATTTTCTCTCACTTTCTTATTTTGTTGGTCATTACACAATTACACAGTTCTTCTCTCTTATTTTCAACACACACTTCTAAATCGGCTAAATCCTACTTATTCCAGGTTCGTTCACTATTGCCGCCTTAGCCGCTATATAACATAGTAGAACTCATCTTGGAAAATAATTTTCTAAACTACCCATGGATACCCGATCCATACTCTCGATAACACCAGTACGCTCACTGTGTTATCCCACTGAAATACCCGATTTCAGTGCAATCACAATTCCCTCAGTTCCGCTGAGTGATATAATCCAAAACTCGGTAATACCAGTACGCCCACTGTACTACCCCACTGAAATTCCCGATTCCAGTACAAATCGTGATTTTCTCAGCCCCGCTGAGTACACTATTTAAATGATTCACATCTGAATCCATTTTACCTTATTACCTTTTTCTGTCCCAACTGATCCAACTTCCCAATAAATACAACCTACTTGATCCAGCCGCAATATTGAGTCATCAGAAACAGTAGGACAGACTCTTATCATCCCTTTATCATAATCATCACTTCTTATCGAATCTTAACTACTCATACAATGTTACTTCTAACAACTGAGATCATCAAACTCAAAACATCCTTGGACTTCCTTTCTATCACAAAGCTTAATTTATCAATATGCACAAACATTTCCTTTGAAATAAAATTAATCAATCGTTTATTATTTATTGAAGCAATGCACTCTATATTATTTTGTCATTCTGATGCACAGTTGCCAGTTTTTGCGGTCATTGAACGCCTCATAACACGGCGTTATATTTCAATGCCGGCGCCTATTTCCATTTAAAGCTAAAATATATTTTTCTCACTTTAACTAATAATTTTATTTTATTTTTCACTCTAATAAAAATTGCAACGTCTAACCAAATTAAATTTCTTACAACAATCCTTGAACAATACAATTCATTTTTCAGTTTTAACTCGTCACTGATTTTTTTTTTTATAACATTCAACTACTGAATCAAATTTATTTAACTTTCAAAATTACCTCAAAATTAACATTATTCAATTTGAAATAGATATACGTTTTCTAATTGCTCAGGCCATGAATCACCAACTTAATTTCATTTTCATATTCTAAAAAGTAATTTACTATTTCATATGTGCAATCCTATTTTTTTATTATTATTTGAAAACTTAGCTCCAACCAAGACTTCATCAAGTTTTCACAATCAAAGTTCGTTCCATGTTCCTGCTCATGTTTCTACAAGATTCATCTATTGGTGTTAAACAACCGGTGGCTCTCAACTTATTCTCGTTCAATATGTTGGTTATTCTTAATCTATGAAATCATTCTCATTCTCAATACTACAGATCGATCTTGCATTTGAATATTTGTCATTCTTGCAGACAAACCCCACACCTCGTCACCATTTATGTAACCGGACAACTTCTCTACCCTTAAATCTCAAACCATATATGTAGCCGGAAATCTTCTACCTCTACACACCTGAACAGCCTTTATGTAACAATGAAGTACCTTCCTTCACCCACACATATGACACCATTTTTGTCCGGAAATTTCATCTCTTTACTAAACTGTATATGCATTCAATAATTCCAAATCTATGATTGGGAGCTTCAGGTTCGTTTACTCAAATGCAAAGATAATTTTATATATTTCTTGTCTTTCACCTGTTTAGCAACTGAACTAACAAGAGAGCAAGGAACGAACTGATTTTTTGGAAATAAAAGAGTTGGTGCTTTTTAACCCATATTTATTATACGATCCTAAAATTATTTTCAACATAAAGAAATCACACAATTTTCATTTAAACTACTTCATTAATTTTCTACAAGATTTTGCTAACTTATGTCTTTTGCTAACATGTAAATTAATGAATTGAGGGCCTCGGTCAATCAATACGGTCTTAATTTGAGCTTTATACTAAAGATTAGGCACTCACCAGTGTTTTTTATCTGTCCATGTTCTACGAATTTTATTTCAAACGCCCGCCATAACATCACGTACAACAAACTTCCGAATTTCCTTCAAACTGAACCCGCGATTTTGACTTAATATACTTTATCAAAATTTTGACCGAATAAATTCACAACTAAGTTCACCGACTTGATCGCTCGCCCCTCCTAAATGGGCCGCAGCCACACTTAGAAGGCCCGAGGCTCCTTCACAATTTTTCTGCTCTTCTCGCGGCCACGTCTCGATTCGAACTCTCGCTTTTCCACTTCAATTATGACCCCCTCCAGGCGACAAATTGGCCGAACCACGTGCGGTACTGAACATAATTTTAGTGGAGTTGCCAAAATTTCAAGAGAGGTCATTGCACGCTTCAAGCATTCCAAATAAATTTGTAATTTCATCACAGATGAAAGTTCAGTACCGTGGAAATGCTTGAAACCTGCAATAATTTTGACTACTTCAATGCAAGTTAGCAAAACCTTATATGCAAAAAATAGGCAATTGTGAGACAGCCATTTCTTTAAAAAATTAACTTTCTCACAATTACGACAACATAGCAATCCAAAGTTCACTTGAGTCCATATTTAAAAATTTTTCAGCTTAATTCTAATCTGTTCAATGCACCTGAAAAAAAAACACTAGAGCACTAATAATTATCAATAATACCATTTAACACAATAATACAATAATAACAAATTAACACTCTCAATATTCCCCATATTACATAACCAATAGAAAATTAATAGAATATTGCAATGTCTATTTTTCAAATCTGGCACTTCACAGGAAAAAGTGTTCATATCTTGTCAGATAGAGCCCAGTCTGTAAGGGCGCTGTAGGGGGGGGGGAAGGGGTTGGAATTCTCTCTTCTTTGCTGAACAACTAGCCAATATTACTTCTGTTACTGTAGCATTCAACCAGTAGAGAATTAATAGAATATTGCAATGTCTATTATTTTTTAAATCTTGCACCTCACAGGTTACCAGTCCAGTCTGTAAATGCAGTCTGTGGGGGCCATGCACCCCCCCCCCTTAAAAAAATTACTGGTGAAGGGGTAAAAAGGTGGGGCAACTTTTTGTAACATTTTTTGTAACATCAACCTTTTTTTTTGTAACATTTTATTTCTTGTACATGATAGTTAAGTTGAACTAAGTATTTTTTTCTTTGTAACTTCTTGGTTTCTTGGATTGTTTTATAATTATTATTATTTTTTATCATGTATAACTTTTTTCCTGTGTATTTGTTTTTGCTTGTTTGTATTTCGGAAATAAAGATTATTATTATTATTATTACTATCCCACTTTGTGACCCTCCCTACCACAAGCAGGGACCTATTCCGAGTCTGTCCAGCAAAAACTTGAATAAATAAACTAAAAATAATTACAACCAAAATAAGCAACAACTCACAGAAAAATTGTAGACTTAAACTGGTGGAACTGAGTTTAGTCTGTCCAGCCAAAACTTGAATGATTAAACCAAAAATACTCTGACCAAATAAAGCTACAACTCACGAAAACTGTTTTAGACCTAAATTGGTGGAAAAATCAGATTTTCAACCCTTCAAAACCTGCGCACAATTTGGAAGAGGAGAAGGAGAAGGAAGAAAAAGAGGTGGGTGAGTAGGAGGAGGTGGTTGGGGAGAAGGCGGACGCTTAGCGGAGGAGAAAAAGAAGGAAGATTTAATATCAAGCAAGAGAGAATATTTTTGGCAGTTTTGGGGTGTAGAAGCGGGCTGCCTATTGTCAAAACTAGCGGGCTGTCCCTACATTGTCAAAACTAGATTTTTTGTCAGACTGAATTGTAGAATGCTTTGTTGTCCATCCAAACCCTTTGACAGACCATTTACAGATAAATGTGCAATGTTGGTCTCAAATCATAGAGAATCGCGTGAGAGCCGTAGCAGGTATCTGTTCAATCAGATAGAGATAAGCTGCGTTCTCCTGGGTCCTGTTTGTAACGGTGACCGATTAGATTGGCCAGCAAAAAAGACTGTTCTCTGCTGTAAAATCACTTCCCGGTGGTTCGGAACCCACCTAAAACTGTAGGTCCAACTCATCAATCACCATCATCCAATTCATTACCCACGCACAGGTCTCAGACCCATGTGGGTTCCAAAAGAAATCACTACTTCTTTGAATCTTATTGTGAAATTCTCCTCATTTTCTCATAGACTATAATTTATAGAGACCTATATTTAGAACTTTCATTGAATGAAGAAATCTCTAAAAGCTACAACTCTAGAATTTGAAAAAGTTTATAAACAGTTCTTTATAGACGGCAGTGGTACTTTTTGGATTGCGCCAATTGAAAACTTAGCTCAACTTTTAAGAGAAGAAGAATTTGTGTCACTTTCACCTATTCTAATAATTAGGGTATCTGGCCAATTAGATCGCTAATACAGTTTGAGCAAAGAAAAAGTCATTAATATTCAGTGGCGGATCTACGGGGGGGGGGGGGGGGGGGCTTTCGGGCTAAACCCCCCCCCCCCCCCCCCCCAAAAACCACCAAAAAGTTTTTTGTAAGAATGTAAATTTTTTACCAATATCAGTTTGAAGTTTGTAAAATATTCAATAGCAAATTTCCCTAATTCCACCACTACTAAGTCTTCAATTTATTGTATGAAATCCGTTAACGTTTCAATACAGAACAATGTTTTTAGTTACATTTACATTGCTTGCAACCAATCAACTCAAAGTGTTTAGATATTTTGCCGGGATGAACAGGAAAAGTAGTGCAACATAAAATTGCAGTAATTGAATCACGACAGTTTCAACTTGCTTTCAATGAAAAGTAATGAGGAACTACATCATTAACGTAACAACCAATGTTTTTTTTTAACTTTGTTTCTTAATGTTTTTTTTTTTTTTAACAGTGGTCGGCAAACCAGTGATCACCAGCTACTGGAATAGGTAATATCGTGGAAAAATTCCAGATACACCGCTTGCATTGGGTTTACTTATATATAATACTAGCTGGCTCGACGCGCATTGCTGCGTTCTCATAAAAATTCTCCTTGATTTTATTATTCGCCACCTCCCGCTGAGGTTACATTTCAAATTAGGAAAGAAGTTAGTCCTAGGGCTCTTCCAGTTGATCATAGAGGCTTCGTTGTTTTCCTGATCACCACCTCTGAATGAAGAAACATTTCAAATTTAAACCTCCTACGACTATAAAGGTAGAAGCTAGGTTTTTTATTTTATTATTCGCCACCTCCCGCTGAGGCTGCATTTCAAATTTCTAGCTAGCACTTCATTGGTTAACAGATGTCATCAACCTGGCATAATTACATTTCATCATACCCAGTCGTATGTTTCCTACATATTGCAAGGCTCCGACATGCAAGGCAAGGCACGGTAGCCTACATGCAAAATGCAAAGTCTCACTGTTCAAAGACAGTAAATAACGCCGCTAAGGGGCCTGCCATATGATTAAAAACTGTTGACTTCTATCAGCTGTTCCTTTAAGCTGTTTGGCCGGCAAGTTCATTGGGTTAGGTTTATAAAATGGATTAATTAATAGTAACTATTAGCTCTTCTATTAAAATTTATGGTCAGAAACCATCCTCAATATTCACACAACATATTCCCAAAGTTTCATGCCGATCTGTCAAGTAGTTTTGAAGTCTATAGGGAACATACATACATACATACATACATACATACATACATACAGACAGACATTCATTTTTATATATATAGATGGATCTAATACCATTTTAAGTGATTTCTCAAAGAGATTATACAGAAAATTTCTGGGTGAGTAACTTCAGATCCCATATTTCTAAAAGAGAAAAACTTTAGAAAATTGACTCTCTTTACAGTGTGGAATTCATACAAAGTTTATCTATTAAAGCTAGATGTAACATTAGTTAATTGAAAAAGGTGTAACTAATTAAAGCTCTCACATTGATTTTCATTATTAAAAATGGAATAATATGACCGGAATAACACTTTGTTCCTTGACAAACCGAACACACCAGATTCAGCCAAAATTCAATCAAAATTTTCCAATACACTTTAAATTTAAATTAATTTTATCGCTGCTACGGTTCAAAGCACTAGGAAAGCTATTTGTTATTTCCCAATAATATGAATAATTATATTTTCGGTTTGATTGAGTATGAAAAATTCAAAAACTTTCACAATACTTGTATTCAGTACACCTCTACCCCCCCCCCCCCCATCATCAGTAGCTACCAGCCAACCCCAAAAAAAATTTCTGGATTAACTGGTAATATCAACTTTTACACAAATGCGGCTGTTCAGACAGGACAAACAGTTATCAAGTATTACGGGTTGATTTAGGGTGTCTGCTTTTATTGGTGCATCATTGTTGCTAAACATTTATAGCTTTCTCGTAAATTGTTATTATAGTTAAGACTCTGTTACCTGTTTATAATTTTACTTGGTCTAGTTTATTATAAGTCAGGAATCAAGCAAGTTAGAGATGAGAAATAAATTCGTATAATATTTTAGATTCTCTTTTTCTTTGCAAAAAATATGAAGACTTTCTTCCTTGTCCGTTGCTTAATTCGATGATAATTTCGCCAAAATTGTACAATTGGGAAAATTTTGATAAATGAATGGGGTTGCAATTCCAATTGAGGGATTTTGTGGGTATTGATGTCAGTAACTAGGAAAAATAAGTTATTTTTTTTTATTTGAGACTTTTTGCGAATTTATCTCAAAATTTGTTCGAGTTAGAATAATTTAAACGTTCGAAAATCATCACTTTATAGAAGTTAACATTACAGATGTTCTTCTAGGTGGAATTGCAACTCGAATTTCACATACAATACATAAATCTGGTATGCCTTGCTGAGTATAATTAGCCGTCACACTATGAGGTACAACGCAAACCAAACGTCAACGCAACGCAAACGTCAAAAATGAGCCACCTCTCAGACCCTTATAATAACCCAATATTAACTAACTGCTTAGCAAGGAGGGGTTCTGGAAGGAAAAGGAAGTGTTTCAATGTTTATTAAAACCATTTTTAAAAATTAATCTTCTACTTTCTAATGTGCAATAGGCTTATAGCAGGTACTCCGACCCCTCCCACCAGCTATTTAATCATCATCTAGATTTTACTTCCAAAAACAATGATTTTTCAACCTTCCTAACTTTGAATTATACTATAACGAATCACATTCATGGTGAATTGGCTATGAAATAACATTTTTCCTGTGCCAAAATGTGATATAGTATGCAACCCCTTTTCTTGGGAAGCCCATAAGAACGCAATTGCGGTTGGTTCGATAAAAAAAAATCGAAACATCATTTTAGTAGAGAATTTTGACAGATTCAATGTAATAGTAACAAATAGATATTTGGTTCATTGCACCTGATTTGTAAAAAAAAGTTGATGGTGTGGAACAATTTGGAGGGAACTTTTACTTTGAATGCAAGAGTTTAGGTCTAACTGCATTGTACTATGAAGTCTCCATCTATTTTATCATTCCTTAATGATAAGAAACAATCCCAGCATAACATTGCATAATATTCACATCTATTTGCAGCTGCATGGACTTGAATAGTGCTCGCAAATATCTTTAAATAGAACTAGACGAGTTGTAAACTGATTACTCATCAATAGAGAAGAGAATCTCACATTCCCAGTTCTCAGTTCGCTGTAGACTAGTAGACTAAAATTGGGAGGAGACTTGCCATGAGGATCATTGCTGCCTATCGAACAATTTCAAAGGATGCTGCACATGTCATTGCTGGGACTCCACCTCTAGAACTCCGAGTCAAAGAGCAGGCCAGAATCCACTCTGGCATGACAAGAGAGGATGCTGCTGAGATGCTATGGCAGGAGTGGCAACAGCTGTGGGACACCTCAGATACTGGCCGCTGGACACATAGCCTCATCCCAGCAGTGAAGCCATGGTGTCTACGAAAGCATGGTGAGCTACATCATATGCTCACACAATCCTATTTCTCCTCCTATCTATACCGCATGAGGAGGCGTGCATCACCTGATTGCCCTTACTGTGGTGAGGAAGACACAGCAGAGCACACAGTCTTTGAGTGCACCAGATGGGCTGAAACTCGAGAGATGCACATCATGAATGTGACAAGTTTCAATAAGGAGAACATGATAGCTGCAATGCTCCAGAACAACCTCATATGGGATGAATTCTCTCATGCCATTCAAACAATTGTGGGTCACAAGCTGGCTGAAGAAAGAGAACTAGTGACAGAATAGCTAGGGCAATGAACCTAGTTAGGTAGGCAGCAAATAGCTAGGTATGGCTCATAGCTAATAGCCTATTAAGTAGCTAGTATAATAGGTTTTTAGTATAATCAGTATAGCCTTTTTAGTATAGTGTTAGTATAGTATAGACTTAAATATAGCCATTAAGTAGGTAGCATAGGATCTCTTCTAGCATATATCTAGTAGGTGTCTCTATTTTTTTTTTTTTTTTTTTTTTTTTTTTTTTTTTTTTTTTTTTTTTTGTTAGGGTGTACTCTCTTACAGAGGCTGATGAAGGATGATGCACCTGGTGGAATGGTATGGGGAGGGAGGCCCCTCCCTCTCCATACTGACTTACCAAGGTGGGAGGATGCAGGTCTATCTGTACTCCAGATGGCATATACTATGAGTAGACTGAAGCGGTTTCTCTTTGTGAGGATTCCAGTCTCACTCATGGGGTGAACACTAGGCAGTTTAGTGGGTATGCGCCCTGTTTTGCGAGTGTGGCTGTGCCGGAGATGCGCGACAATGTCAAACGCCTCCTACATTGCTAGGTTCCCAACTCAGAGAGAGTGAGTCCCACACATATCATGTGAGTTTAACTCACATCAGTGCGTAAAAGCATTCTGCCGTCCTCTTGGAAAAAAAAAAAAAAAGACTACACACGAGCATAGCAAAGCATCTGCTGTAACTGGAATGTCAGTAAATGTATCCCATATACCTGCGGCGTATCCCTCACCCCAACGAAACAAACAGATTGGTCGAATTGATCCAGTACAAATTTGCTTGTAAGCACGAAAAAATAATGTGAGCGTGGTAATGTAATATGCTCAAACTCAAAACTGATGGAGTGCATGTATTGTATTCTGTATACTTCCGATTTTTTTTTTTTTGTAATTGTAGCTCCTGCTTGCCCTCAAGTGATTATCAATCACTTTGCAAGTTAGTATTTTGTTTCACTTATTATTCAAGTTAAGTTATTTCCACTCATTGTAAGTAGACTACTTTACATTATAGTTTTCTCTTCATGCCCTTGTTATTAATCATATTAATCATGAGTTGAACTAACTATATTTATTCATGTTTGTAAAGAATATATCTCTGTAAAATTTCAAGTGTAATAAAAACATATTCTATTCTTTTCTAGACTAACCATTCAAGCGTTCAATGCTTTGTCTAAGATTCTACGATCTGAATAGTGTTTAGTATACAACAATGAAGATTTTGATTTTTCGCCTTTAACGCACAATAGTTTTTGCGAGTATCTTCAAAAATTAAAAATTGCTTAAGCTGGTCATTCACGTTCCAACTTGTAGTACGACTTGCAGTACTGCTAGATGGATAGTCGACTCTACTCACGCTTCTACTTGAAATCCAACTTTATTCCTAGTCAGCTATGAACGTCGCTCTCGAGCCGAGAAATGTAACCGAAGTTGCCCGAACTTGCCCGAAGGTCAAGCACTGACTGAGATAAGTTGGACGACTTTGATCCGACTCCCCCACGCTCCAACACCGTCGACAGTCGGAAGTCGTCCCTCTACAATTTTATTCCAACTATCCAACAAGCTCATTCACGTTCCGTTATCGGATCCAACCTTGGAGGTTGGACTGCAAGTCGTACTGCAAATCGGAACGTGAATGCCCAGCTTTAGAGACCTTCAAGAATATGTAATCAGGTTGAGGAAATTCGCTCACATTCAGGAGTTATGTGCATTCAAAATAATATAAATCGATTTATTCTCTAGTTAAATTAGTTCACCTGTGTGGTAGTTAGAAAGGGTCAATTTTTTGGTATCGACACTTTTCAGACCAGGCTCTGAAAATCAAAATCAACCAAAACCAATGGTTTTGCGACAATTGCATAATTAAAATTGCTCATACTGTGGTGGCTGATAGTACTTGAAGTTACCTTCAAGAATGTCTGATCAAATTAGGAAAACTCGCTCTCGTTCAGGAGTTATGAACATTTGAAAAAATATAATTTGTTCTTTCTTGTTTACTTGAGTTAGCAACGCCATATTTGGTGTAGAAACGTCTGAGATCAAGCTGTATTTGTATAGAAATTCTGAAAAATGTTACTTTTGTCTCGCATGATATATTTGTATTATTTGAATAATTTTAGGCCATGGGGTTGCAAGTATTTAAAAAAATAAATAAAAATTGCTTATACTGTGGTGGATGATACGTAGATATGACTTGTAATCACATTTGCCAGTCAAATACCTCATTTACACGTTGCGAGCAAGTGGTCAAGGACAGTTCTCATGGGGAATTTCGCTGTTTAATGAGTATAAAATGACTTTGTAGACTGGATTCTAAAAAAATTGATCACTTGCTCGCAACGTGTAAATAGTAGGTCATAATTTATTCTAGCTTGATTCGAATTTTTTAGATCATCCTCATAAAATATGTGTTCAAACGCAGTTATTCTTGTGCCACTTCCTTATAAGCTTAGTTAAGATTCTTTAAAGACCAGGTACATGTGAAATCTGCTATAAATCACTTCCTGATGGTTCGGAACCCACCTAAAACTGTAGGTCCAGCTCATCAATCACCATCATCCAATTCATTACCCACGCACAGGTCTCAGACCTACGTAGGCTTCACCCTTGAAAAAATGTACCTGACATTTTGTTTTTTGTTTCTGAATCAAATTCGAATTTATATAGGAAACTCTATATGCATCAATAGTATAGTGTCAGTTGCGTTATGGTGACATTACTTACTCACTTAGATTAAATGTGTGCTTTCAAACTTAAAATTAGAACCAAAATGGCAGGTACGTGGTCTTCAAAGAGCCTCTTAATCTAAGTACTCCATCCTCCAAAATGGATTCTTATATAATTATGGATCGAGAGAAAACATATAGGAGAGAAAACAAACCAATAAACACACCAGTTATTCCGTCAGCTGAGCTATGGTGACATTATTTACTCACTTAGGTTAAACGTGTGCTTTCAAACTGAGGATTAGAACCAAAATGGTTCCTGGTCTTTATAGAGCACTGCGTCATCCAGAACGGAATCTTATATAACTACTAGCTGGCCCGACGCGCGTTGCTGCGTTCTCATCAAAAATTCTTGATTTTATTATTTGCCACCTCCCACTGAGGTTACATTTCAAATTTCAACCTTTTAGGACTATTAGAAGAAGTTAGTCCTAAGGCTCTTCCAGCTGATCAGAGAGGCCTCCTTCGTTGTTTTCTTACACAGTAAGACCTAACTCACCACCTCTCAATGAACATTTCAAATTTAAACCTACTACGACTATAAGGGTAGAAGCTAGGTTTTTTATCTTATTATTCGCCACCTCCCACTGAGGCTGCATTTCAAATTTCTAGCTGCATTGGTTAACAAATTTCATCAACCCGGCATAATTATTACATTTCATCATACCCAGTCATATCTTTCCTACATACTGCAAGGCTACGACTGCATCCTACATGCAAAGTTTTTGCTTTCCAGACAGCGTAAATAACGCCGCTAAGGTGCCTGCCATATGATTAAAAACTGTTGACTTCTATCAGCTGTTCCTTTAAGCTGTTTGGCCGGCAAGTTCAGTAGGTTAGGTGAATGATGTTTTGTAAAACACACAAACAGCTTGTCCATCGAAACAGCGTGTACAGCAGATCGGAAAATTTCAAATTATTTTCCATATGATTAAAAGATCCCAGTAAGCTAGCTAGCCATTTACCTGTGCTTTGCATGGGCAAAACTTTAACCCCCTAAAATTGCGAATTATGAAAAATCCTTTCTTATTGCACGGTGAAATCCTATAAGGATTGTTCATACGAAATTTCAAGTTCATAGGCCTAGTAGTTTTGGCTCTGCGTTGATGAGTGAGTCAGGGTATCATCCTTTTATAGATAGAGAAGAAGATGTATCTAGCAGCTTCATAGGTACCTGGTCTTCAAAGAGCCTTTTAATCTAAGTACTCCATCCTCCAAAATGTATTCTTATATAGTTATGGATCGAGAAACTATGTAGGAGAGAAAATAAACCAATAAACACACAATTTTTTCAATTAAAGAGCACCTTTATGCTAATCGACTATTTACAAAATTTTACACATATGAAAATAAAATATCTAACAACGCTACAGTGGTACAGCAATATTCGGGAACCATATTGTCACCCCTAGATATCAATTTGTTAGGTACAAGCTATTAATTACAAATTACATCAGAGAACTTTACCAATAATCGTACACTTACTAACAATCACATTGAAAACAATTATAATAATTACACAAGGGAATTGGAAACAATATTACAGATTCTCATAAAACTATGGCTAAAATAATTCGGATATTAAATACCGTCAGTTTGTTATTCAAGTACATTGATTAAGTATTGCACTGAAAATATTAAACTTTCAATGCAAATGAACAGTTTCTGTTGAAATAATTCAAAAATTGCATATATTCAGTTATTTATTCAAGTACAATGATTGGATATTGCAATAAAAGTATTGAACTTCTAGAGCAATTGAAGTTCCTAATGAATTGATTCAAATGTTGCATACAATTAGTTAGTTATTCAAGTACAATGTTTAAATATTGCACTAAAACTATTAAATTTCTGGTTTAATTGAACAGTTTCTGTTAATCATTTATCAAGAGCAATTGAAGTTCTTAATGAATTGATTCAAATGTTGCATACAATTAGTTAGTTATTCAAGTACAATGTTTAAATATTGCACTAAAACTATTAAATTTCTGGTTCAATTGAACAGTCTATGTTAATCATTTATCAAGAAGGAAATAGTACTAGAGTATGTACTATAATAGAGTACTCAAATAGAATTACTCTTTCAGCTAAGTTAAAATAAATCCTGGGAATCACAAGAATAATTCTTAATGAATTTATTCACATTCATGAAGTACAAAGTATTAAAGAGGGAATGTTCAAGGTATCTTAAATAAACTAGTCCAATAATTAAAAAAAGTAAATTCGTATGGCTTTTCGTGGTGGGGAGACCCTTACGGGTAGTTCCACCTCGCCGCTTTTTTTTAACGACTGCTTTTTTTTATATGCAACCGGGACCGACGGCTTAACGTGTCCTCCGAAACACGGCCAATAAATCCAATAATTTATCTATGGGAAGTGGTTTCTCCATTTTAACGCGCTATAGCCTCGGTTTCCAACTACGGACAGGGTCGTAATACACTACAATTGAAGCTTTTGATGTAGGTTCCTATACTAAAAGCATCAATAGTAGTGTATTCCGGCCCTGTCTACTATACTGCCTGGAATACATTATAATTGATGCTTTTTATATAGGATTTTCATACTAAAAGCATCGATTTTAGTGTAATCCGGCCGCTGTTCATTCAGTCCAAATTTGGAAATTCAAGTGTTTTTTATTGGAAGCTACACGCAGTTAAACAGAGACTAAAGAAATGAGAAAATATGATATTTAATTGTGGCTGCGTTATTGAAGTCTAGTTTTAAACATTTATGACTTTAAATAATGGAAGAAAAAATCTGTTTGTTACTAATTTCGTAGTATCTGTATTCCTCATTCATTTATTTCTGTCTACAAAGATCCTAATTACTGATAAATTGTATCGTTTTCATATTTTTCTATTCATTTTACAAACAAACATTCCTTTTAAAAAGAATGCTTGTGTATATTCAATTAACTCTCCAGCACAACCGCCATCTTGGACATTTAAGACATAGCTTCGCGCCTTGCTGTCAAATGATAAGAGGAGTTGCTACCATGAAAGATGTACTCAATTTATGAAAACATAGAAATCAGCAAAAAATTCCTTCCACAGTTGAGTCGATTGAGAGTCAACGGGAAGAAAGTACTTGAAAGATATTATTTTTGAGGCGTATTTATGGACGTTCCTTCAGTGTCCCTTGACTCAAGGAGCCCTTGAATCACCTTTATAAATACATTACATTTCAAGAGTCCCTCGAGTCAGAAAAAACTGAAGGACGTTCATAAATATGGCTTTTAATGAAATTATTCATTACTTGAGAAAATAGTTGCTATTGATCTGTTAGAGTAACTGAAGATAATAATGTGTAATTTGGAGAACTGTAATATTATTTATAATTATTATACTTATTATTATTATAATTATTATTATTATAATATCAATTTGTTAGGTACAAGCTATTAATTACAAATTACATCAGAGAACTTTACCAATAATCGTACACTTACTAACAATCACATTGAAAACAATTATAATAATTACACAAGGGAATTGGAAACAATATTACAGATTCTCATAAAACTATGGCTAAAATAATTCGGATATTAAATACCGTCAGTTTGTTATTCAAGTACATTGATTAAGTATTGCACTGAAAATATTAAACTTTCAATGCAAATGAACAGTTTCTGTTGAAATAATTCAAAAATTGCATATATTCAGTTATTTATTCAAGTACAATGATTGGATATTGCAATAAAAGTATTGAACTTCTAGAGCAATTGAAGTTCCTAATGAATTGATTCAAATGTTGCATACAATTAGTTAGTTATTCAAGTACAATGTTTAAATATTGCACTAAAACTATTAAATTTCTGGTTTAATTGAACAGTTTCTGTTAATCATTTATCAAGAGCAATTGAAGTTCTTAATGAATTGATTCAAATGTTGCATACAATTAGTTAGTTATTCAAGTACAATGTTTAAATATTGCACTAAAACTATTAAATTTCTGGTTCAATTGAACAGTCTATGTTAATCATTTATCAAGAAGGAAATAGTACTAGAGTATGTACTATAATAGAGTACTCAAATAGAATTACTCTTTCAGCTAAGTTAAAATAAATCCTGGGAATCACAAGAATAATTCTTAATGAATTTATTCACATTCATGAAGTACAAAGTATTAAAGAGGGAATGTTCAAGGTATCTTAAATAAACTAGTCCAATAATTAAAAAAAGTAAATTCGTATGGCTTTTTGTGGTGGGGAGACCCTTACGGGTAGTTCCACCTCGCCGCTTTTTTTTAACGACTGCTTTTTTTTATATGCAACCGGGACCGACGGCTTAACGTGTCCTCCGAAACACGGCCAATAAATCCAATAATTTATCTATGGGAAGTGGTTTCTCCATTTTAACGCGCTATAGCCTCGGTTTCCAACTACGGACAGGGTCGTAATACACTACAATTGAAGCTTTTGATGTAGGTTCCTATACTAAAAGCATCAATAGTAGTGTATTCCGGCCCTGTCTACTATACTGCCTGGAATACATTATAATTGATGCTTTTTATATAGGATTTTCATACTAAAAGCATCGATTTTAGTGTAATCCGGCCGCTGTTCATTCAGTCCAAATTTGGAAATTCAAGTGTTTTTTATTGGAAGCTACACGCAGTTAAACAGAGACTAAAGAAATGAGAAAATATGATATTTAATTGTGGCTGCGTTATTGAAGTCTAGTTTTAAACATTTATGACTTTAAATAATGGAAGAAAAAATCTGTTTGTTACTAATTTCGTAGTATCTGTATTCCTCATTCATTTATTTCTGTCTACAAAGATCCTAATTACTGATAAATTGTATCGTTTTCATATTTTTCTATTCATTTTACAAACAAACATTCCTTTTAAAAAGAATGCTTGTGTATATTCAATTAACTCTCCAGCACAACCGCCATCTTGGACATTTAAGACATAGCTTCGCGCCTTGCTGTCAAATGATAAGAGGAGTTGCTACCATGAAAGATGTACTCAATTTATGAAAACATAGAAATCAGCAAAAAATTCCTTCCACAGTTGAGTCGATTGAGAGTCAACGGGAAGAAAGTACTTGAAAGATATTATTTTTGAGGCGTATTTATGGACGTTCCTTCAGTGTCCCTTGACTCAAGGAGCCCTTGAATCACCTTTATAAATACATTACATTTCAAGAGTCCCTCGAGTCAGAAAAAACTGAAGGACATTCATAAATATGGCTTTTAATGAAATTATTCATTACTTGAGAAAATAGTTGCTATTGATCTGTTAGAGTAACTGAAGATAATAATGTGTAATTTGGAGAACTGTAATATTATTTATAATTATTATACAATATTTATAATTAATTATTGTGTCCCTTCCCAAACGTCTCTGTCGAATAATGGCTTGGATGTAAGAAGTAGGTCAGAGGTGTCCTAGATGGTATACAAACTCACCTGTGCATCCATACCCTGTGTAAAGGTGGGAGTGGACTGTTTTGCATAGAGCTTCAGAATTTGTTTTGGTGGGCTTGGCATACTGATACAATTCTGTTAGCTCAGTGAGGAAAGTAACCTACCTCACTCCTCGTTTGCGTTTTCCTCCTCTTTTGACACAAAACAAAATTTTGAATTCTGAGGAGTCACTATACACACATTGATAGTAATGGTATTGATGGGTGCAATTTTGTGTAATATGTGTATGTGTATGATATAATATGTTCATATTTTGTTCGAACTATATACAGTACTATAACTGATTTCTACAGTAGGTGAATCTGCAGACCTAAAAATGATGTTTTGATCCTAAAAGCGTACTACGCAAACGAAGAGTGAGGTAGGTTGCAATAACTTTCCTCCTTCGCTGAGATAACAGAGTTTTATCTATGCCAAGCCCAACGAAACGAATTCTGAAGCTCTATGCTTAACAGTTAACTCTCACCTCTACCCAGGGTCTGGCTGCACAGGTGAATGTGTATACTATCTAGCACACCTTTGAGCTACTTCCTGCGTTCAAGCCATCATTTGACAGAGATTTTTGGAATGCAGTACATTTTGGTGTAGCCTTTTTTGCATCTGATATGAACAATACTTAATTCCTCATTCGTATCTGAGATGAACAAATTTGATTCACCAAAATAAGGGAGGCTCTACCTATAATGAATTTGAATTAGAAATCGAAATTCCTACCTGATGATGTTCCTCTTGGGAGACGAAAGCAGCTTCTAACAATTCCCGTCAGGAATGTCACAAGCACTGACTAAAGAATAACTTGAAACAGAAATATGGCCTCAAGTTATTCTTTACCCAGCCAATAAATTTTCTACACTATTTATTGACAATCTATAAATTTACCTGACTTTTATAGACAATCTATGAATTTACCCAGCGTTTTATAGGCATCTTCGTTCATTTCAAATTCAATACAATATTGTGTCATGAATAAAATGGTGATATTATTTGTAAATAAACTCTATTCATATATAAAGAATATATAATACATATATCTTTCGACAGTGGTACCCGTATACAAAATGATAATATGGAAATTGTATTGACTTCTGCAGCATGGAAATAGGCTGCAGAATTCTCCTTCACCCTCTCGTTCTTCTCCCTTCTTCTCTTTCTTCTCTTTCTTCTTGTTTTCTTTTCCCTTCTTCATCATCTTGCTCTTCTTCCTCTCCAAATTTCTCCTTTTCCTTCTTCTTTTACTACTCCTCCTTCTCAACCTCTTTCTCCTCCTCCTCCACCCCCACATCCTCTTCCTCCTTCTCCTCCTCCTCATCCTCTTCTTCCTCTTCTTCCTCTCCTCCTCCTCATCATCCTCTTCCCCTCCTCCTCCACCCCTACCACCTATTCCTCCTCCTCCAATTCCTCCCACTCTTTCTTCTT
This sequence comes from Conomelus anceps, assembly GCA_948455865.1. Taxonomy (NCBI): domain Eukaryota; kingdom Metazoa; phylum Arthropoda; class Insecta; order Hemiptera; family Delphacidae; genus Conomelus; species Conomelus anceps. The sequence continues at coordinate 56,906,738 of OX418223.1, read as the reverse complement.
CTCCCCAACCTCCTCATCCTCTTCCTCCTACTCCTCATCCTCTTTCTTTTACTCCTCATCCCCCTCTTCCTGCTCCAATCCTCCTCATCCTCTTTCTCCTCCTCATTCTCCTTTTCCTCCTTCTCTTCTTCCTCCTCCTCCTCCTCCTCATCTCCCCCTCCATCATCCCTTTCTCCACCACAACTTCCTTCTTCTTCTCCTCCTCCTCCTCCTCGTTCCACCTCCAATTCCTATCCCTAATCCTTCTCCTCCTCATCCTCTTTCTCTCCCTCTAATTCCTTCTTTTATTTCTCCTTTTCCCTCTTCATCCTCCTTCTAATCCTCTACCACCTCCTTCACCTCTTCCTTCTCCTCCTTCTTTTTCTTCTTCTCCTCCTTTTCTTTCCTTCATCGATTGCTATTGGAGAAGTTTGTCACAACATGCAAATGCATTGACTATATTTATTAAGGTCTATACAGTACCTCTATCCATATATAGATAGATATACTGTAGATAGAGCACAGTCATAACTGACAAACTTTATCATTTAGCTCCAGACATGGAGGCATTTACACACACACACTCAAACACTACCTACTATTATCCCCAATTCCTTCGATTTTGTAGCCTATAGCCTACAGAAGAAGATGGAGAAAAAAAAGGAGGAGGAATAGGAGGTGGTGAGGGGTGAGGAGGAGGAGGAAGAGGAGGTGGTAATGATGGAGAAGGAGAAGGAAGGGTGAAGGGGGGTTTGGAAGAAGGAGGAGGTGAAGGAGGAGGAGGTGAAGGAGGAGGAGGAGGAGGAGGAGGAGGATGAAGAGGAGAAGGAATAGTAGGAAAAGGAGGAGGAGGAGGGGCAGTATGAGTAAGAAGAAGAAGAAGGAATAGGTAGTGGAGGAGGAGTTGGTGGGTGAGTAGGAGGGGGTGTAGGAGGGGGAGTAGGAGGAGGAGGAGGAACAGGTGGAGAGGTAGAAAGAGTAGGAGGTGGTTGAGGAGGAAGAGATGAAGGAGAAGGAGAATGAAAAAGAAAAGAGAAGAAGTCAGAGAAAGAAGAAGAAGAAACGGAGGAAAGAGAATTGAAGGAGGGGGAGAAGAGGAGGAGGAGGAAGAGTAGAAAGATGAGGAGGACGAAGAAGATGAAGAAAAAGAAGAAGATGAGGAGAAGGTGAAAAAATAGGAAAAATAGGACTAGGCTACTAAAGCAATAAACATTGAAATAATTAAAAAATAAGAATGACTTTTTTATATCCTTGTTCATAATCTCAATATTATTATGGTATAAGGAAGGCTATCATAATATTTTTCCATCTCTATATATAAAAATGAATGTCTGTCTGTATGTATGTATGTATGTATGTGTGTTCCCTATAGACTCCAAAACTACTTGACAGATCGGCATGAAACTTTGGGAATATGTTGTGTGAATATTGGGGATGGTTTCTGACCATAAATTTCAATAGGGGAGCTAATCATTGTTATTAATTAATCCATTTTATAGACCTAACCTACTGAACTTGCCAGCCAAACAGCTTAAAGGAACAGCTGATATAAGTCAGTTTTTCAGTTTTTAATCATTATGGCAGGCCGCTTAGTGGCGTTATTTACGTTGTCTTTGAACAGCAAAAGACTTTGCACTTTGCATGTAGGCTACCGTGCAGTTGGAGCCTTGCAATATGTTATAAACATACGACTGGGTATGATGAAATGTAATTATGCCAGGTTGATGACATCTGTTAACCTATGCAGCTAGAAATTTAAAATGCAGCCTCAGCGGGAGGTGGCGAATAATAAAATAAAAAACCTAGCTTCTATACCCTTATAGGAGGTTTAAATTTGAAATGTTTCTTCATTCAGAGGTGGTGATTAAGAAAACAACGAAGCCTCTATGATCAGCTGGAAGAGCCCTAGGACTAACTTATTTCCTAATTTTAAATGTAACCTCAGCGGGAGGTGGCGAATAATAAAATCAAGGAGAATTTTTATGAGAATGCAGCAACGCGCGTTGGGCCAGCTAGTATTTAATAATGAGAATAATATTATTATCATACATTATATTATAATGATATGAAGAAGGCTATCATAATTTTCTTATATTTTCATGATATTTTTAAATAATATTATAATTATTATATTTCATCTATTGACAATAATATTGATGTATGTACAATGATAAAACTCACCTCATATTTACATTTCAAAGGAGAAAATTAGATTTCTCTATAACTATAATATGCAATAATCACTTGATTGAAAATAAACCCTGAATAAAAAATCCTATAAACGCCTATGTGACTGGCTTATATAAAATTATAAACCAAAAAATTATTAACCTAATAAAAGACACCGTATTCACATTTCAAAGTTCAATATCAAAGTTGCCTTCAATATGCTATAATTATTTTATTGATAATAAACCCTAAATAAATAAGAAATATAAATAAAACACCCCTGAATCTGACTTATAAAAAAATATTAATCAAGCACATGGTTTAGTCCAGACTTGATCAAGACTCTCCACAAGACTGAGACTAAAAACTCAGGCTCGAAGTCTTTATGACATAAAGAAAGCAGAAAAAATGAATTTATGACCTTCCATAAGAAGCAGGACACTAGTATTGACTCCCACAGTGACATCTTACAACCGTTTTACAGTTCACAAAGTTGACAAATTGCAGTCATTCATCTTTCTTTCACGTGTTTCATTCACAAAAGAATCTAGATCAGGCAACAAGCAGAAAAAGAATGCTCAAAAAAGCCATTCACTGACTTGGAATAATTGCAAGCATTGTCATAGGTTTTAAGTTATCAAACTGATGGAAGTAGATCAGTTATTTGAGCAGGTTTTATTACAGATAAAATATATTTTTATGATCAACTTCATCCTTGTATGAGTAAAGGTGAAATATTTTATCTATTTATTAATTTATGTAGACGCAAAAGCTCACAAAAAGAGAAAAAGAGAAATTGAAAAGAGATTGGAAGAGAAAAAAACCTATATTAAGCTAAATGTAGATGCATAATATTCATATAGAAAAATAATAACTTTTCATGAAGGAGATGTCAAAATAATGATTTTTAAAATTGCAATTTTTCTATACAAAGTCATGATGGCATACTGTACAAGATATTAACATTAATGTCAAAAATGACTGACATTCTAGTAAGTTCAAGACTGACAAAAAAAGATAAAATAATACAATAATTAATTTGAGAAATCAAAAATACAAGAGAAAACAATAAATGAATGGAAAAAATAGACAATAATATAAATAACTTGATAGAAAGTGAAAAATCTTAATTAGGTTAAGTATATAGTGCCTATATTCACATAGAAAAACAATAATTTTCCATGAAGAAGATGTCAAAATAATAATGTAAAAGCTGTAATTTTTCTATGTATGATTGTGCAAAAATATTGTACAAAATATTAACATTCATGGATATAATTCACATGTTCATGTCATATAAAACATAATTTATATTTGAAATGTAAGCAAGATTGGTAGATAAACGTTAATTGTAATAAATATGACAAATGGCAAACTACGAAAATGATGAATAACAATTTGAATAAAGCACACAAAACAATATGATTGATCCTATGAGTTACATGTTTAATAATATGTGATAAGTGATTATTAAATGGGATTTAAAGTGTAAGGTTTCCAGTTTTATTCAAGTTAAAAAGCAGATAAACTGGAAAAATCTGGAGTATAATGAATCATAATAAGATATAGATAATAGCAATGTTAAAGTTTCATCCAATGGGATATCCAGTGTAAGGTTCCAATATTTTCTTCAAGTTAAATAGACCAGATAAGCTGGAAAAATCTGGAGAAAAATTATTTATAATAAAAGATAAATAATAAACATGTTAAGGTTTTATCCAATAGGATTTCCAGTAGACATAATAAGTTTTTTAATTTTCAACGTGTTTAGGAGCAAAAAAATGAACTAAAAAAAGCAGGAGAAATGTTTTATAATAAAAGATAACAGTAGTTACCATGTTCAGGTTTAACCAATTATCAAATAGAATTTCAAGCACAGTTCTCTCCAATTTTCTTCGAGCTATAAGGAAGGAATAAACAAAGTTTATTTATTTATTTATAAATAAAAGTTGAAAAAATCTTTTATAACAAAAGACAAACAGTAATTACCATGTTGAAGCTTATCCAATACGATATCCAGTACAAGGTGTAACACTTCCAAAGTAGAATATAATATAGGAACTGTTAATCACACTTTTAAACCATTTGATCACGTGTAAATTGTAAAATAAAGGGTTTAGGGTTGTGGTAGTGCTAGCAGCGGGGTTTAGGCACGTGATTCTAACTGGGGGTTGACTAGGGGTAGTTGCCGTTGTTATAGGCCAGCCGGGGTGGTTCCGGAAACCCCAATAATAACAATAATAATATCAAAACAGCAGCAGCTGACAACAACCCTCTCGCTCCAACCCTTCTTCGTCTAAACTAGAGTCGCAAAGCTCAGCTGATAGAGAAGGGGTTGGGGTGGATCGTAAAGAGGAAGGGTTCAAGGAGTAGGAGGGTTTGGGTGATAGGAAATTGTGGAGTGATATGTGGTTGAATGACGAAGGGGTGGGAGGGAGAAGGAGTAGGTGGAGGAGGGTGATGAGGGGGCCGAGAAGGAGGAGAAGGTGGAGGAGAAAGAGGAGGAATAGGAGGAAGAGGAGGAAGAGGAGGAAGAGGAGGAAGAGGAGGAAGAGGAGGAAGAGGAGGAAGAGGAGGAAGAGGTAAAGGAGAAGGAGATGAGGAGGACGAGAAGGAGGAGGAGAAAGTGTAGGAAGAGGTGGAGGAAGAGAATGAGTAGGAGGAGGGTGAGGGGTAGAAGGAGGGGAAGGAGGAGAAGGAGGAAAAGGAGGAAAATGATGAGGAGGAGGAGGAGAAGAAGGAGAAGGAGGAGAAGGAGGAGTAGGAGGAGAAGGAGGAGAAGGAGGAGGATGAGGAGGAAGAGGAGGAGAAGAAGAAGAAGGAGGAAGTGGAGAGAAAGGTGGAGGAGAAAGAGTAGGAGGAGGTGAAGGAGAAGGAGATGAGGAGGACGAGAAGGAGGAGGAGAAAGTGTAGGAGGAGGTAGAGGAAAAGGAGATAGAGGAGAAGAAGGAGGAGAAGGAGGAAAATGATGAGGAAGAAGAGAATGAGTAGGAGGAGGGGGAGGGGTAGACGGAGGAGGAGGAGATTGATGAAGTGAAATAGGAGGTGGAAATGGAAGAGAAGGAGACGGAGGAGAAGGAGGAAAAGGAGGAAAAGGAGAAGGAGGAGAAGGAGAAGAAGGAGGAGGTGATGGATGAGGAGGAGGAGAAAGAGGAAAAGGAGAAGAGGAGGAGGTAATGGATTAGGAGCAAGAAGAGAAGGAGGAGAGGAAAGTGGAGGAGAAAGTGTAGGAGGAGGTGGAGATGAAGGAAGAGGTAGAAGAAGATGAGGAGGACGAGAAGGAGGTGGTGTGGAAGGAGATGGTGAAGGAGGAGGAGGAGGAGGAGGAGGAGGAGAAGGAGGTGGAGAATGAGGTGGTGGAGAAGGAGGTGAAGGAGGACGAGTAGAATGGTGGTGTGGTGGAGAAGAAGGTGGTAAAGGATGAGAAGGGTTGATGAGGAGGAGGAGTTGGAGGGAAAGGAGGAGGAGAAGGAGTAGAAGTACGAGGTGGTGAAGGAGGAGGATAAGAAGAAGACAAAGAAAACAGGTGGAAATGGAGAAAAAGAACAACAAAAATGAGAAGAAACTGAAGAAGAAGAAATGAAGGGAGAAGAAGAAATGAAGGGAGAAGAAGAAATGAAGTGAGAATAAGAAAAGGAGAAGAAGTTTGTGGAGAAGAAGAAGTAGAAATAAATGGGAAATAAGAAAAGAAGAAGAATAACAAGGAGAAGAAGATGGAGGAGAAAACGTAGAAGAATAAGAAGAAGGAAAGATGGAGAAAAAAAGAAGAGAGAGGATGGCGAAGAAGAATGAAGATGGTGACAGGTTAGGAAGAGGACGAGGAAGAAGAAAAATAGGAAGATGGAGAAGAAGACGAAGAAAGAGGTGTTGAAGAAGAAACTCTGTAGAGAAAGAGAAGAAAAAGGTAGTGGTGAAGTATCAGTAGGTTAGGTAGTAGGAGTAGAAATGGTATAAGAAGAAGATGGAGAAGGAAAGAGATAAAGATAGGTGTTTGGGGGAGTCAATGTTGAGAAGTAAGTCACTAGAGCCCCCCCCCCCTCCCTACGCATTCGAATCAAATAAATTATCTTGTATGAACCTATTGTAGGGGGAGGGGAGAGAGAGCTGCTTTTGAAAATGAGATTCTTAACCCCCCCACCACCCCACCACATCGTTTGTTATGTGAATGATGCGTGTTGCGTATGTCTTTCACTGATGGTGAGACCCTTACGGGGGTAGTTCCCCACCGTTCTATGAGGAAAATAGTGGTTCAAGTGGGTTCCGAACCATTGGGTAAGTGATACTAAGCGGATAACATCAAGTCATAGCAGCTTGGTCACCCATCCAAGAACACAATGTGTTATTAATAATTTGTAGTACTGTATCCGATTTCGACTGTTGGTGACACTTCAGACCACAGCATAATGTTTTGGGCCAAAGAGCGTACTACGCAAACGAGGAGTGAGATAGGTTGCAATAACTTGGTTAACAGAAATGTATTTAAGCCTAGCCCACCGAAACAAACAATACCAGATTTACACTGCACAGGTAAGTGTGTATACTATCTAGTTCACCTCTGAGTTACTGTGTTCAAGCCATTCATAATTCGACAGAGACTTAAGCTACTCTGTACTTTAGTTTTAGTTTGTTTGAGATTGATAACAACCGAAACTAGTATCTCACGGTTTTCAATAAATGTGGCTGTGACAACTTCCAGTCTTATTATGGATGTCTTCCACAATATCACCGTTGCTACTACAAAGAAAGAAAATAAAAAAATTATTGATGCTATTTTTAAAATAAATAAATAATAGCCGAAGAAAAACTATTCAAATCATAAAAAATAAATAGTAGTGCTCATCATTATCAATATAATACACTATTCGAGTTATTTTTGTTAGTTAATTAATTGCATTAGTGAAAATAAATGAAAAAGTTCAAGTAGAACATGTAGAAATACACCCGTTGCCTTGTTTGATACTCAACCGGCGGACATTTGTATCATATTTCTGTCAGCTTGACTAAATTTCTTGAAAACGTCATAAGAATAGCATTGACTGGGATAAAGTGCCTTGCAACGGAGCGCTGCACGATTGCAACAAAGCGTTGCACTTTTAAACAAGTTGCGTATCAGAAACCGTTTAAATGTTTCTTCGTGAAGTAAGAAAATTGACAATTGCATTGAAATGAATAACTTCAGTATGTTATCTCATGTATTTTAAAGCGCTGAACATGAATTTTGAGTCTTAAGACTTAAAAAAATGATGTTTCACGAGTTATTTTCAATATGGCTGACTAAAATAAAGGATTCCATTAGTTCTTTTATAGAATAAACAGGAAAAACGTTATTTATCAAGTGAGTTTGATGTATTTTGGGGCACTGGATTCAAATTAAAACTTTTATTACTTCGAAAAAGTCGTGCTCCAAATATTATTTCAAATGTGGCGACTAAATTAATGACTGGTTGTTATTGTTTTGTTGATAAATATATTAAAAATTATTAGTTTACTTCGATTTTTTTTTGAGGATGAAGCCCACATATATCTAAAACCAGTGCGTGGGTAATGAGTTGGATGATGGTGATTGATAAGTTGAACCTACAGTTTAAGGTGGGTTCCGAACCACCGGGAATTGATTTTACAGCAGAGAACAGTCTTTTTTCTGGCCAATCCAATCGGTCACCCTTACAAAGAAAGCTCAGGGGTTCGCACCTTATCTGTATCTGATACCTCCTACGGCTCACGGCTATCACTTCCCTTAAATTCTTATTTAGTAGTTTTCCATACGAATCTAGATGTCTTGATGCGTTTACTTTATATTGTGAAAATTTGAATAGCATTCTAGGCTTTAATAAATTAATAATGTCATGCATAAGAGTGGCCGATTGAATCGCCCAGCCAAAAGGACTCTGTTCTCTGCTGTAAAATGACTTCCCGGTGGTTCGGAACCCACCTAAAATTCACCATGTTTCCAATAAAATGCGGCGAGGTGGAACTACCCGTAAGGGTCTCCCCACCAACAAAGCCATACTTTTATAATACCATTTATTCATTGTTCTGACAAATATGTTCTTCTCAAGTGAAAGAGATAATTTTCAGACTTGATTTTGAATTCATCTTCCCTACCTAACTTATTTTCACTAATTTCGGATTCCTTTAAATGCGATTAATATATTCTGTTTCTGTATAAATATTTGTTACTTTGTTTAATTGTCAGTTACATCAAGCTAACTTATTTCTACTATACTTATTTTCTAACTAATTATATTCACCTTTATCGGCTTCTTCCTCTCCTTCTTATTCATAGTGTAAGAAATACAGTTAAACGTTAGTTAAAGCTAAATAAAAACACTACAATCACTCTTAAATATAACAAACAACCTTAAAAGGAACTGAAAGTCTGTAACTAAAAGCACTGAAGCAACTGAAAACTACAGGGAAATATCTGCGAAAACTTGTGAATTTCAACAAGTTTTAAAAATACTAAAAACCCAAATAATAAGTTAATAAAAGTAGGAAGAATAATATTTTAGCTGTTATTTGGATGCATTCAACTCACTGCAGCTGTAATAAATATTGATCCTCTTTTATGTGAAGTATTCACGCTTGCAGATGTAGAATTCTACTTTCTCTGATAAATAAAGAGCTTGATTAGTTTCTAGCAGGCGAGATCGACTGCGTCAGCGTTTTTATTCAATTATGCAGTAATTTGATCAAGAAAAGGCTTTAAAAGTCCCATGTGTTTGTATTGTTTCCCAAGAATGTGCTGAGATACTCTTTTCTATAGTTGATCCTCTTACAAATCTTTTTTGTTATTATTATACTATTCATAGGTATAAACTTGCTGTGCAGAACTGACCTTTTTTGAGTCGCGGCGGACGCGTTTCGAACTATGTGGTTCTTCATCGGCGCTTGGTTGCAGACTGACTTAATAAAATTATTATTTTATCAATTTAGATGCAAAGTTCTGAAGTACCGGACGCTGATGCTGAATTAGCGCAGGGTTTTTGTTCATAATTTTTTAACGAAGTTTATTGTATTGGATTTATTAGGGCTTTGAAATGTTCTGTAAGGAAAAAAACATTTTTCAATTATTTTGTGAAATATGTGGGATCAAATTTGAAATTTTTGGGGGGTTTTGGGGGCAATTGATCTCACCTATGAGTCTTTTCAAACTTTTGAGAAATTTTCCATAACTAAAAGGCACCTTGAGGAATAAAATTACATATTTTTTACTCTAATCAAACAAGCAGTTTTTTCAAAACTTTTTTAAATTGATAATTTTACAGATTAAAAAAAAAAATATTTTGGAAAAACTGCTTGTTTGATTGGAGTAAAAAATATGTAATTTTATTCCTCAAGGAGGTCTTTTAGTTATGGAAAATTTATCAAAATTTTGAAATCACTCATAGGTGAGATCAATTGCCCCCAAAATCCCCGAAAAAATTCAAATTTGATCCCCCATATTTCACTAAACAATTGAAGAAATTTTTTTTCCTTACAGCAATAGATATCATTTCAAAGCCTTAATAATATTCAATTCAAGAAACTTTGAAAACAAAATGTCCAAAAACCTTGCGCACAGCCCAGCGTAATGTTCGACTATGCAACGTTTGATCAAACGCTAAGAGCTGGAAAGGAAATAAATAATTCATTGGATTTATCTAACATATTATTTGTAGTGCTTGGTAATAGTATTTTTCGGATCTCTATTTTAAGAACATCTCATATTAATTATTCAATTGTTCACTCCAATTTTACAAGTCTCTCACAATTGTTAGTTGGTCTTTCAAATTTTGAAAATAAGTATTCTTCAAGCTCTCCATAATTGTATTTCTGTACCTCGGAGGTAGAGGACACTATGTCCAATTTCCCAATTTTTCAGGAGAGCAGTTTAAAGATTTTTTTCAAACTCCAATTGACAAACTGACAATTGAGTGAAAAGTAGGCAACATCATTGTGTCACAAAGTTATATCTATACTCTTCCTTCAATTTATCTTATTATATCATGAGGAAAATTGATTTTTTTTTCAATTATTTTTAAAGTGGACACAGTGTTGTGGTTAGATAGTGTTGTTTAAAAATGTATGTTTTTAAAGGTATTCTCAAAGTTTGATTACAGTATTGGCTTTGAAACAATCAAATCTTACAAATTCTATATGATTTCATTGAAAACAAACAATAATTCATTAGCAGCAGATAAAATGGCTACAAGAATTAATCTTATTTTGCTAGTTTCTAAAATCTGCAATGTTTGGACAACACTATGTCCAGCTGGTGAACCACATGAAAGAAATCTGAGAGGTTTTCAACATCAAGTCCACACATGGTGTTATTTATTTATTCAGTCATTCATTCATTTTTTTGTTGTTTGCCTCCAAGTGTTACTAAAATCAAATCAGATTTTATTCACATAGGTTATCTTGAATACAAAAAAAAAAATAAATGAATGAAATAATTTTTACAGTGAATATTCCCCACAAAAACAAGTCTGAGTGTGGAGAATGAAGTTTTTCAAATGTACTTTCAAATAGACTTGGAGCTCATTTAGAAAGCTGTATCTAGTCTTCCAATTGGTTGTGGAAATAGTTTCCTATATTCTTGGATTTCTTGGTCCATAACGATCTGCGTTGTTAATATTAACTTTTTGTTGTAAATTTAATTAGTTAGACTGTTTAACCGACTGCAAGTCGTTAAATTTACAACAAAAGTGACCTATATCTCTTTGCAGTTCATTAAAAACTACATACACTGTGCAATAATCATAGAATATCAAAAAATGGACATAGTGTTTACAGATTTATGTTTTCAACTCAAGTACTTGCACAGCAAACAGTGGCTATATAACAATTTACAAAATAAAATTAATTGAATCTACAAGTATGAACTTTATAAAAAAATTTAAGATAAAAAGTGAAATGTGGAGTAGTAAAGTGAAACAATCGCAAAAAGTAGTCATGATATTAGAACTGTCACTGTATTTCACTTTTAAATAATGTTTTACTCACATATATTGGAGATGCTTGAGGAATGCATTTCACTTCTGGAAAGAAGCTTCGTCAGCCTGCCGCCAGGGGTCATGCTTTGTTAAGGTTAGGATGAGCGGCCATTATGTATTTGAAAATTGCGTTTGATTTTAATTGTGTTTGGTCGTTGAGTAAGTTTGTTCTATCTTGTTTATGGTGTTTGAATATTTCATATTGTTCCAGTGTATTTAGTTTGTGGTTTTTTTGGAATGTGTGTAGGATTTCTAAGTCAGTTTGGATGTTATTGTGTGAGTGCCCAGTGTTGATTGAGTGATCTGCAAATGTTGAGTCAGAGTTGGAATGTAGTGCTTTGATGTGCTCTTTATATCTTGTGTCGAATGATCTGCCTGTTTGTCCTATGTAGTACTTGGGGCATGTGTTGCATTTGAGCTTATATATGCCTGGTTTGTTGAATTTGTGAATTGTGCTGTTTGTTAGGTGAGCTGGTTTTTGTTGGATCTGGTGTTTCAGGTTGTTTGTTGTTCTGAATGCTGTGTTAAATCCGGATTTTTGGAAGATTTAAGCTATTTTGTGTGATTTTTTGTTGAGCTATGTGAGTGTGACAAATCTGTATTGGTTTGCAGGTTTTGGAGCTCAAATGCAACACCCCAAGTACTACATAGGACAAACAGGCAGATCATTCAACATAAGATATAAAGAGCACATCAAAGCACTACATTCCAACTCTGACTCAACATTTTCAGATCACTCAATCAACACTAGGCACTCACACAATAACATCCAAACTGACTTAGAAATCCTACACACATTCCAAAAAAGCCACAAACTAAATACACTGGAACAATATGAAATATTCAAACACCATAAACAAGATAGAACAAACTTACTCAACGACCAAACACAATTAAAATCAAACGCAATTTTCAAATACATAATGGCCGCTCATCCTAACCTCAACAAAGCATGACCCCTGGCGGCAGGCTGACGAAGCTTCTTTTCAGAAGTGAAATGCATTTCTCAAGCATCTCCAATATATGTGAGTAAAACATTATTTAAAAGTGAAATACAGTGTCAGTTTTAATATTAGATTGTTCATTAAGTATTTCGTCATGAAAAACATTTCAGACAAAAGTTTCAAATGTGGGAAATGTAACTGTAAATATATTGCTTAAAAGTTATATCAGTAGACTATACTTATCTGGTTCATTGCATCATGCTGATGAATAATTGTGTTTTCTGGCTTTTAAATTTAAAATGGGGTTCGCCCTCGCAAGGTGCAACAAAAGGGCACATTGGGCCAGACACCACATGGACGCTCAATTGTCTTTAAAGTGGTGCATGCCTTTTGAGTGGCGGCGATCGTTGTTTAACGGAATTTCTACACATCAGCATGGTCATAGCTGCGCACACAAGTAGTTTTGTGGAGAATTGTTCAAGTGCTTACATATGTTTGGTTCTGGGTACTCAGCTGTTTATATTGAATAAACTAGCTTTTTTGATTGTATTTATATAATATAAAAAATATTCATTTCCATAAATAATTGTTTTTAAATGTTTTTCATTTAGACCTGGATAATATCAGCATAAAGTTATGTTTGTGTAAATACAAATTAGACCTGGATAATATCAGCATAAAGTCATATTCATTAAACCTGTTCCAGAGGACTGCGCATGCACAAAACACTGTTGTCAGTAAACATTTTCTAAACTCAAATTTCTCATGTTGATCTTTGATTCCTTAAAAACAATGACCAGCTGTTATTGGCATTTTTAAAAGATTTTTGATAGTGACCTGACAATATATACTCATTAATTCAATATGAATTATTCATTCATATATAATTATATAGTACATCAGAACTATTAATTTTTATAATCGTTTTTTGTTTTTGTAATGTGATGGTAATGAGATTTCTGCAAAACGTAAATCATGCAGCATTTATACATGCATTTGTACATGCCAGCATTTATGACAACAATGCTTCATTGCAGTATCCGGATTCTGAGCAACTTGTTTAGAAGATTTTTTAGATAACTTTTATTAGCAACAGTGTTCTAGCTGTGCATGCGCATGTCTCTGGAACTGGCTTGGTAGATATTATTGTTTTCAAATTTGTATATGATTTCTATTAATTAAAACAGACCTTTGTTAACACTGCACTATTATGATTGTTATTCACATATGTTTACAAATTTTAAAGTGTCAATGTTAATAGGCAGTTACATTATTGTTTTTTCAATCTATTATTATTTTTCCAGAAAACAAATGGCCTGCGACCGAGGATATTTGGGGATGACGGGTGCAACAGAAGCGCCCATTACGGATGATGATCAATTATTTTTTATTAATAAATATTTTTTATTCTAAAGGAATAATAAATTTTAATTTTCTATAAATTTTATTAAATGAATAATTTTTCTGGAAGATTTGAAACGAATTATTGCAATAAATTATTTTTGTAAATCAAGACATAAAAGTTTCATTTATTCACTTGATTTGATTTTCTACATAAAATGTTGTATAATTTCAGTAATTTAATAAGACAAACTAAACCGGCCATTATTATAAAGTTATAATCAACTTCACTAGATAAATCATTAATCTGTGGCTTGCACCTGCATATATGCTGCATTTTTGGATTTCCTATCACCTTTATTAACACTATATATATTAAATAACTTCAAACTTCGATTAAAGTTCTTGAAACGTGTCCCATTTCCCTTGGATATTCTAGAAGTGTATTGCTAGAATATCCTGATGGGTTGCTCACATTATTTTCTTAGGTCATCCTTGGGATATGATAGAATATACTTAAAGGGATATCACTAGTATATCCTGGAGGTGTGACCAGATGATATCTTCAGGACAACCCTAGCATATCCCAGGATATCCTAGAGAGATATCCTCAGAATATCCTAGAGTGATTTCCCCAGAATATCCTAGAGAGATATCTCCAGAATATCCTAGACAGATATCCCCAGAATATCCTTGAGAGATTTCCCCAGAATATCCTAGAGAGATATCCCCAGAATATCCTAGAGAGATATCCCCAGAATATCCTCGAGGGATATCCCCAGGATAGGGATATTGGCGGACATTCACATGTGCTAGGGACATCCTGAGGATATTCATATCCCACAACGGGATCTCCTCAGGATATTCCTGTCATCCCTATGGGACATTCTCAGGATATGCCAGGGATATTCTTGTGCTGTGTGGGTTGTTGGTGTCACTGTCAAGTCCCCTGACATGAATATATGAGTATTGGATGTTTTCACTCATTGAGATGTTGGGTAGGGCCTTGATTGCTTCTTGCAGCCATTTCTGGTTGTCCCTCACACGAATCTCAACTGTACCTGTTTTATTTTCCCTAATGGACAGTATGTCTACATCCTTAGCCTGTGGTATGTTGGTCTTTAGTCTCTTTAGAACTTCTGCAAAAGATTTACCTTTTTCTTCAATTAAATAAGTGTTTATGTGTGGGAGATTTTGCTGCCTTGTCTGGTGCTGTTTCTGCCAATCTTGAATTGAAGGCCACTGTTGCTTATATTGCTGTTCCTTTCGTCTCTGTTGTTGCTGTTGTGGCCGTCGTTGTGGTTGAGTCTGTGGCCGCTGCTGCCCTTGCTGCTCACAGTTTGTGGGCAGAGAGCTGTTTCTGTTTGCTTGGCTTTGGGGCTGTTTTTGTTGTGGATCAATAAACCTAACCTAACCTAACCTAACCATAACCTAACCTAACCATAACCTAACCTAACCATAACCTAACCTAACCATAACCTAACCTAACCATAACCTAACCTAACCATAACCTAACCATAACCTAACCTAACCATAACCTAACCTAACCATAACCTAACCTAACCATAACCTAACCTAACCATAACCTAACCTAACCATAACCTAACCTAACTATAACCCAACCTGACCGTACGCAACCGACCATCAGTTTGTCAGAAGAAACAACTCTAAGCTCAAGTTTTCCATTAGAAGAAGGAAATTTCTTACAGTTGATATTTTCACATAGACGACATGCAGAACTATTTAAAATTAATAAGAAATTGGAATATGTCTTTCTTACTTGAGGCAGAACATGTTTTCGGGCAGGATGTCCATCATCAATGCCTGGTTGATCTTACACCTCTATCTTTCCAACAGTGATTGGCGGGAAGTTCAGTTGAATGATTCGGTTTAGGAATTTACATGTGTAGGTGATTGAAGAGTGTGAGATTTTAAAAAGGTCTGTTCATGGTATGTATTTCAAATTGTTCCAGTGTGTTAAGTTTTGGGCCTTTACTGCCTTTACAACATGGACATCCTTCATAAACACAGTAAAGCCGGGTTCTTCCAGCTCCGCACGTTTTGCCAAGCACATTGCGCACCAGTATCGCCAGACACATGCTAAAGAACTGTGGGGGAATTGCCTTGAAACTACCGTACAGTAATTTTGAGATTAATCCCCCACAATTCTCTAGCTTGAAAATTATGTATCTATTCCCATATTGTCACTCAAGAGCTTACTTGAAAGTGAATCATAAGATCGCTTAACGCTAAATGAGTTGGCGAATGCACGGCGGTGATAAAAGCTAATGGCTCGCCTGACCTAACAAGACACTATTCAACTGGTTTTGAATATAACTCGCTGTCATACAATCAATAAACAAAAACTACAAGATAACTTACGGCTAAAAGCATTTGTAATTAAATGGAGGAATTTTTGTCCCGAACTGTTATCAAAAGATTCTTTTCTCACAACCAGTAAATGAAAAATGAGTGATTTGCAAGACAATCCTGAATTATTTACTAGTATTTCTTTGTATCATTGAAGTATTAGCATTTTTTGTCAATGAAAAATACAGAATGTATCTTCAAATAAGTTTGTCAATGCAATATGTGGGACCAGTGGCGTACCGATAATGGAGCGAGTGGAGCAGTCGCTCCAGGGCGCAAGGCTCTGAGGGGCGCACCGTTCTTAAGAGAAAATTGCCTTTTACTTACAAAAAATGTATTACTATAATGAAGGCCAAAAGGGGAAAATGCAACACAATTTAAAAAAACCGTATGTAGCCTATACATCGCTGCGCATTACTAAAAGGAACATTCATGTCAAATGAATGAAATCGGTTCATTGAATGAAAGAAATCGGTTCAATGAATGAAAGAAATTGGTTCATGAGTTTAGCCGTAAATGCTTTACTAGGCCTAATAGACAGAATGCAAAACGGTCGAATCAAAAGTAGTAAATAGTCTAAAGTAGCAAAGCCAAAACATTTTATATTGGGTGACAAAAGGTATAACAATTTCAAGTAATTGAATGAAGACGGAATTTATTCTGAAAAAATAAATCCACTAGAAGTTCAATGGTTTTTATATTAACAAGAACAGGACTGAAATACTTCACTTTTGAATCCTACATCCAAAATAAAAGAACATTTTTATAGGAATGACAAAATTCTAGAAAAATAACTGCAAATAAATTGATAGAAAAATGAAAAAAATCAAAAACAAGATGTTTGGAAATTGATTAAAGTAGAATCTGGCCTGGCAAAAAGTCCTTCATCGGAGATTCGTATCTCTGACAAATACGGCGTAGTTAGAGGAGGGATTCTTTAAATGACCACTATATTAAAAACAGTCCAATCGGGTGGTTGAGTGTGAGACCGAATTTTTTTTGTGGGGTGGGGGGGGGGGCATCGTAAGACACTTCCGCTCCAGGGCGCTTGAAACCTCGGTACGCCACTGTGTGGGACAACAATAACGCATTCTTGACTTTGAAACGGTTTTGTATACGAATAAGTTCATTGAGAAGAGAGCTTTCAAGGTCCAGAACAGGTGTATTGAACAGCACAAGGAATTCAGAATTAGGAATTTCACACCTACCTCTCGGAATGAAATTCTGGCACTGATAGGAATTTTATTCTACCTGGCCACCTGTAAGGGAAATCGTGCAAATGCTAAAAGTTTTTGGAAAACCGATGGTACTGGAATGGTATTGTTTCGTGCAGCTTTCAGTTATGACAGATTTTTCTTTCTATTACAGACCCTTCGATTTGATGATGTAGATACTCGTTTTGAAAGAGAAAAAACTGATAAGCTAGCAGCTATAAGAGAAATGTACACCTGCTTCAATGACAACTGCAAAAGAAACTATTCTCCTTCTGAATTTGTAACTATTGACGAAATGTTGTATGGTTTTAGAGGGAGATGCGGATTTATACAATACATGCCAGCCAAGCCTGCTAAGTATGGTCTAAAGATGTATGCATTATGCGACGCCAGAACATTTTATGTGCATAATTTTGAAATTTATTGCGGGACTCAAAAAGATGGCCCTTTTCGCCTCTCAAACAAACCACACGACATTGTTATGCGACTTATTGAGCCCCTGAAGAACTCAAAACGAAATTTAACAACCGGCAACTACTATGGTAGTTATCCCTTGGCACAAGAGCTACTTGAAAACGGTATAACCCTCATCACCACTTTGAAGAAAAATAAACCAGACATTCCCCCTGAATTCCTGCCTAATAAACAACGTGAAGTCAAATCTACACTTTTTGGATTTCAAGATGAATGCACATTAGTGTCTTTCATCCCTAAGAAGAACAAGGCCGTCATCCTGTTATCTACCATGCACGACACTGGTGAAATAAACCCAGACACAGGAAAGCCTGAAATCATTCATGACTACAACCGAACAAAGTCTGGAGTAGACACAGTAGACCAGAAGTGTTCGGTGGCTTCAACAGGTCGCAACACTAGAAGGTGGCCTCTTGCACTTTTCTTTCGGATTATGGACATGGCTGGGGTGAATTCTCATGTTTTGTACGTCGCCAACAACATGTCAGAGTATAATCGCGCGCAATTTCGAAGATTGAACTTCCTTCAAAGACTCAGCAAGGCCCTCTTACAAGAACGATTCAAAGAAAGAGCCGCAACCAAAGGCCTCCCCAAAGATGTCAAGTGCTTTCTCTCTTCATATCGAAATTCTGAAAATCCTCAACCATCTGGTAGTGAAAGAGACAACCTACCTAGAGCCGGGGCTTTCCACTCATGTGGCTCAAAACGAAACAACAAAACTACTGTGAGATGTTCCTTGTGTACTAAATTTACTTGTAAGCAACATTGTATTACTTCAACCAAGTGCTATTCATGCCAAAATGCTGAAGACTCTGATGCCAATATGGAATCATTTGATGAGGAAGTATAGAATTTGAAAATTATTTCCCCTGCCTAGAACTAGTTATCTACTTACTTTCTTATAAAGGAATAGGAAGGCCATTATTTTAGTTTGTCACAAAGTTTCCTTATTATGTAGATTTTTCATGAGCTACTTATTTGTATGTTTTGAAGCCTGAGTTCCTTCCATATTTGCAGTTCCTGAAGATGATGCCTGAATTTAATCTGTTATTTCCTGGATTCAAAAATTTAATCTGTTATTTCCTGGTTTCAAGGATTTAATGTACGAATCTATTTTACTTATAAACAACCAATTTGAAGTTTTAATTCTAAACAAAAACTGTGCAATAGGCACCAAAGTGTTGTTGATGGCTTAAATCTTTTCTACCTCATATTTTAGTAAATGTATATAGCCTAGTTCAAGTTTATTTTATTCAACTGAATTGTATTATTTTGAAGTTCCATTGAATTTCTAATTACAGTAAAAACGTTTATAAAATTTGCATGTTTTATATTATTTTGAACCTAATCAATAATACTTTAGCTGAAAATTTTAAGAAAAATTACTATCTACAAAAAAAAATGGTTTTTGCAATCTCTATAGATGCTATTTTCAATGGTAAACTAGGTGGTATATCTATTTTTGCAAAAAACTTCAAATAAATATTCCTACTATGGAACAAACTGTTAATTCTGTGTGGGCGGCACTCTATACCGCCCGCCGGCGATCTACATCACCTCGTACCCGCCTGTGCCCGAGGGTTAAGCAAGTAAAACTCGCCAGAATACTAAGAAAATCAATGAAAGTTTTTTTGAAATCTTTCTGATGCCAATCTTAAGTCTAGAGAATAATATAAATTAGAAAATAAAGGGATTACTGATATATTTGATCAAAACAAGACACTATCTTCATTCAGAAAGCAGCCACAGCTAAAACACTACAGCTGAATATCCTGTGGAAGAAAGGGCCAACTGCACCTACAGTTTTAGGTGGATTCCGAACTACAGGGTATAAATACTCACAGTTATTTGTAGCAGTATCAGGAATCAGCAATAGCAGCAATGACGGCAGTAGCATACATTTAAATAAATTAAATTCCAACAGAAACAATCCATTTTTGCTCTTCATCTGTCAGCTGCATAATTTCACTTAGTAAAGTCACATCCAAGTTGGAAATAGAAACCTGCAAATTACGAAATATTAATCCTACTCTTGTTGATTCTTGTGATAGTCAAGATATATTTCTAAATTATGAATATACAACTGAAGTAGCGGCCACCAAATGAGGTGGATGAATAGAATTACGGTAGAAATTTAGAATCTCAACACTTGAGTGAGAGCGCGCTACTGATAAAGCAAGTAGAACACACCATAGTATTGATAATATTGGGGAAGTGATAGCCGGGAGCCGTAGCAGGTATCTGTTCAATCAGATAGAGATAAGCTGCGTTCTCCTGGGTCCACTTTGTAACGGTGACCGATTAGATTGGCCAGCAAAAAAGACACTGTTCTCTGCTGTACGATCACTTCCCGGTGGTTCGGAACCCACCTTAAACTGTAGGTTCAACTCATCAATCATCATACTCATCCAGCTCATTACCCACGCACAGGTCTCAGACCTATGTGGACTTCATCCTAAAAAAAAAAGATTACTGTAGAAATTGAGAATCTCAACACTTGAGCTGATAGTCGAAAGCGCGCTGCGGATTAAGCAAGTAAAACACAACAATAGTATTGAAATAACCTTTGAAGCGGTAAGTTTAGTAAAACATCAGATATTCTACTCCATTGTTCAAGAACATAGAACGATTGATGAAAAAAGATGCAAAGATCACAGCATGCCTGTTCCTATATTCCAAAAACTTTCAGATGCCATTCTTAAATCTAGAGAATATGAATTGCTCAAAACAAGACACTGTCTACAGCCAGAAAGCAGCCACAGTAAAGGCAGTCCGCACACTAAGCGTTCGCCAAGCGTCATAAATAAATGACTGCCATTGGTTTTCATTGACTGTGACGGCCAGCCATTCACTTATGACGCCTGTGACGCTTGGCGAACGCCCCGCGAATGTGGACTACGTAAAATGTCACAGCTGTCTGATAGGTATTTAGAAAGCAGCCTTATAACAGACTGGACGTCTGTACACTAATAAAAGGTTATATTTCCTTCCCCAAAATCTCACAGCGTCTAGAATACCTGTAAATATATAAGAATATGGGAGGGAGACACTCCGAGGTAGCTTCGTTTCGCTGGGTTACGTAAAACACATTGGATCTACATTTTTAGGTGTATTCCGAACTACAGGGAATAAATAATAACAGTGTACTCACATTTATTTGAAGCAGTGTCAGAAAACAGCAATAGCAGACATGACATCGGTAGTATTCATTTATTTATTCAATTCCAACGGATTCAAACCATTTTCAAAGGCAGGCCACCAAATATCACTTTCCAAGTCACGTCTAGTATGCTCTTGATTATGTTGAAAATAAGAACCTGCAAATAAATATTAATTAACTTAAATTTGGAAAATAATAAAGAAGCAAGACCAATAATAAATAGTTGGTAGGGCGTAAATTTATCAAATTAATGAGGATTCGTACTGCATAGGCTGTGGAGAAAATGTCAAGGAAAAAACTAGGCCTACAGAAAAAGCATAATAACTCACAAAACTCGGACCCAACTGACTTACTATTGAAAACAATTTATGCAACAATTGATGAACCAAATTAATACTATTAATCTAGAGAATAATATAAATTGGAAAATAAAGGGAGTACTGATATATTTGTTCAAAACAAGAAACATCTTCGTTCATAAAACAGCAACAGTTTAGGTGGATTCAGAACAGGCGAACAGGTATAAATAATAACAACAGTGTACTCACAGTTATTTGAAGCAGTATTGGTAATCAGCAATAACGGCGGTAGCATTCATGAAAAATAATATCAATTCAATTCCAAAATAAACAATGCATTTTTTTCATCTGTTAGCCGCATAATTTCACTTAGTAAGCCAAGTCCAAGTTGGAAACAGGAACCTGCAAATTAAGAAATATTAATCCTTCAATTCAAGAAGTAAACAATAACTTGACACAGAAGAACAACAGAATGATTTGTAGACGACAAAAATTACGGAAGACCTACCAAATATCGGCCGGTTGAGAATAAATGCTCTAATATTTATATTTTAGATAAGTCTGACAAAGTTATCTGGGGTTATTTGAATAAATATCATTATTTTCTAGACTTATTCTCACTATTTATAACAATAAAAACCTTTGGAAATTAATAAGAATTTCTACTCAAGTCCATAATGACAAGCCTCCCTAATATCGTCTACCCATTAACAAACCTAAAGCGGACTAGTTTGATAAAAAAATTCATGACATAAAAAGAAAAAATATTTAGTTAGAATTTCGTTTCGCCTAGTCACCAAGAGTCGGAGCGTTCTGCGCATGCGCGAAGTCACGTGATCACCAATCAGCTTCTATCGAGTGTCCACTTTGCCAGAGGATCTGACGGCAACTCAACTATGAAACCACTCCTATCCATTTTGTGAATTATTCAGGGGTGCCTACAGGGGGGGAGCTATGTCGCAGACTGCGTTATTGAAATACTTGGGGGTTCCAAAAAAAGTTTGGTGGTGGGGGGGGGGAATATTTGATTGTTTAAAAACCATTTAGGTTCACATTCTTATTTAGCTATTTTGCAATTAAGTTTATTGAGCAGAAGTTCATACCATATATTCATTTCATTGATATTTCTTTTTTACCTTTACAAAAAAATGTAACCTATGTAAAGAATCTCAAAAAATATACATACATTTTGTATAATAATAATAATAATAATAATTCTTTATTGTTTCCTCAAAAGAGTTACAACAGGTGGTTGAGCAACATAACATTTTTTTCTTTTTTCTCTTAGATAATATAACATTAATAAATTAAATAAGAAATAAATACAGTATTAATGAACTGATACACTGTCGTTGAAGCTAGACATAATATTCCATATACCCTTTAGAGTTCTATCAAAAACAAAGCAAAGTATGATTCTTAATAACATTTTTCATAAATCACATCTGAAGAAAAAGAAAAAAAGCTAAAAAGTTGAATAAGCACAATATTAATTTACATTTTTACTATTACATTTTGTATATTATTGACTGGGTTTGAATTTTTTCAATACCTTTTTTAGTTTTACCCTTCAGTTTTATACCTTTTTTTAGTTTTAGATAGAATATGAGGGCTTATTTTTTCGCATTTTTTTTTTTTTTTTGTAGGGGTTGCCTAATTTATTGGTGGGCTGAATTTAGGGGGGTGAGGCTTGGGGGGGGTGAGCACACCTGATTATAGGGTGTACCCACATTCTTCTATTTTTCACATTGCGATCCAGCAACTGAATGAAATTTGACATCATTAAAACGATCTCTTCCTCGCTACTAGATACACTAGAAACTTCTATAATGAAACTACTGAAACTACTATAGTGAAACACTAGAACTGCTATATGTTCACTCTGCGAAAGCACAGTCGCGACTTGGCTGTGAAATCGAGCCAAATTTTGGCCATGACTTGCCTCGCCTTCTATTGTGTGTGTCCGCTTTGCCTCAAGGCAAGTCAAGCGTCTTGACGAAAGTCATTTGCCTCACCTCGACTGTTCATGTGTGTGGCCAAGGAACTTTGCCTGTGAACTTGGCCTGTGAATAAGGAACTTTCATTTGATGAATTAATGGCTTTCGGTTTATTATTATGTAACTTTATTAATTATTGTAACTTTAGCTTATTATTTTTTCACTCAAAATACAGTTGTTTTATGAAGTTCTTCAATCCGGCTTTATACTGCTGGTTAACCTAACCATAGCTGATATGGTTTCGCAATTTTACAAGCTTCAACTGGCGTGTAGTCTCATTTTTTATAATTTTTACTCCCATTTTGTTTAATTTTGAAATGCGAAATTATCAGTTTTTTAAGCAAAATATGATAAATTTGTTTTCTAAACATCTCCGCGTCAAATTAGGCTGTCATGATTCATTTCCGGTATTCTTATTAGTTTATAAGTATTTCTAACTCCAGAATTATTTGACTATCAGCTTAAGGGTAATTAAAATCGATATTTTTAGGTATAGGCCTATATTACAGATTATTCTATGTTGCAGCGCGTTATTTATCCTACAGTGTATTCTAATTGGATTTATCAAATTTTTCGATGTTGCGCGATTAGTTTTATATCTTTACCATACTTTTATCTCTGATATTTGGCGAATTTGATACCGACTTGAGGCATTCAACTGTTTATTCTGTATCAAATAATTAATGTTTTGTGTTGAACATGATATAATCGTATTCTTTTATCTTTTTTTTAAATGTTTGTGAAATGCTTCGATGCTGCATGATTGAATTCATATCTGCAATATTTTTAACTTTGGGAATTCAAATGTTTCTCATTGTATATAGTATTTATTTAATGTTTGTGTATCGAATATGGTTAGGTTAGAATAAAAGAGTTTAACGTCGTTTTCCTTAGTTATATTTAGATTTCTTGGTAATTTTCAGGTTGGTGGCAAACTGTTTGAAGCCGACATGGATATCGTCGTTGAGGTGCGGCATAATTTCTTCAAAGTTTTGAGGCGTGATGCCTGCTGATTACTGCTGCTTATAGCTGAATGTAAGTTTATAATACTTTTATTATTACAAATTCATATGAAGCTTTTTCTGTCTTATACGTTCACTTAATACATGATATCTTGAAAACGAGGTTCCAGACCAGTGCGCAATGCATTAGAAGTTTATACAGTAGTTTTTGAAGTTGAAAGTTATTCTGTACTTTGCGGATACGATGTATTTAGTTAATTGATTGTTACATAAATTGTTCTCAGTAATAGGTAGGTCTGGGTTTTGTGAGTTATGCTTTTTATGTAGTTTTTTTTTGAGATTATGTCATTGGCAAACTTTCTATACAAAATAATTTAAGTATACTTGAATATGACCTAATTCATTCTGGAATTTGATGAAAGCTATTGTTGTTTTCCAACCAACAGTTTATTGGTATACCAGTCCAATACACGTGACTTGATGATGCGCAAACTCAATTTAATTTTTGAAACGACACTTTCTAAATTATTATTATTACTTGTTCTCAATGGCAGATAAGCATTTTGCATTGAATTCATTAGCTCTGCTAGCCTCAAACAGGGCGTCGTCAGGTGAGACATTACTTAGGCTGATCTAGTCTCGTACAGTGAGCTTAATTATGTACTGCGCGCACCCACATGCCAGGCACCAAGAAAGGCTGCTTAATTATGTACTGCGCGCACCCACATGCCAGGCACCAAGAAAGGCTGGCCTAGGCCTACCTATATACTGAATTATATTTTTCAAATTTTGGTCATAATATACTCAACATAGAAATTCCAAATTATTCTTGTTTGAAAGCAATTGAATGAAATCATCAGCTAATGGGTTTTTAATATATGTTGTATGTAGTATTCAATAAATATTCAGTAGTTTATAGTTTGATGAGAGATTGTTTTTCATTTTTGTGAAGTTTTTTTTTCTAGAATTCTGTTCTTTTTTCAGTGTATTCAAATCTCGATTGCACGGAAGATGGATGATTGCGGAGGACTATATCAGTATGTGATTGGAGTCTCCAGTGGTGGATTTTCAAACTCGTGATGAATTGCCAAAGAACGAATTTTTTCAGGTTAGTCTCAGATGTGCAATATTTCCAATTTCTTCCATTTCCTTCACAAATCTTGTTTGTTGATGCCTTGGCCAATTTACAGTACTCAAACCTTGTTACTTGTAAGAATTTTAACCATACAATATTTTCTATAGCATACTTGCACTGACCGCTTATTGTGAATAATGTCTTGCACCGTGTAAATAGAATGTGTGGTCGTTTGCTTACCGAACTTATGGTTATTAGCCAACTAAACTCAATCTTGAAATAGATCTCTTTATTTCTGCGTCGTTTTTCATTATTCTGTAATGCTTGTGATGGCTGTTTCGTCTCTCTTATCTGGTCACTGATTTTCTTCCACTTGTTTGTCACACTTATGTCTGCGTCGTTCTCTTGACAGAGAACAGCATGAAGACGTTTGTATTATAGATGAGCTCTTGAAGTAGATAGCTCTCGTAGAATGCTCTATTGAAATTAGTGTCTTTTTTCGTAGGGCTTCATTGACAGCTTCGTTTTCTATAGATTTCTTTTGCACTTTTCCACAAGATAATTGTCTACTAATTAGCCCGACTATCTTCTTCTTATTTCTTAGTATCTTCTTTGTCATCTCCTTTTTCTCCTCTCCCTTTCCTCTTATTTTTCTTCTCTATATTATTTCTCCTCTTCTTTTTTCCTGCCTTTTTTTTATTCTTTTGCCTTTTGATACTACTACTACTACCCTTTCTTCTACTATAATACTACTTCTTCATTTTCTCCTCCTCATTCTTCTTCGCCTCCTCCCCTTCTCCTTCAATCTATTTCACTCCAGCACTAGAGCTTCGTCGACAGATAACAGCATAAATACGTTTATATATTAGATTGGTCTCTCTTGGCTGTCGTGATTCTTTTGGTGTGTTTGTGGTTATAATTTGATTGCTGTATGCCTGTAGTGTGTAATATAGTACTGTTTTTTTTAACTCATCCTCATTATTTTTGTTTGTTTTTATTTCATTCATTTTTTATTTTATTCACGCATCTTGTTTACAGTAGTGTGTGGCATGAGCACTACTAGTTGGCAGAGCACACTGTTGATGCTTGATGAAGCCAGAAGAGAAATTTCAAAACCCTAAAAATCGCCCCATTCTATGTTACAGGAAGGAATCAGGAGTCCTCATTATCACTGGGAAACTTAAATGATTATTTTAAAAATTGAATGTTTTAGATTAATAATATATGTTTTTTATTTCATTCTTTTGTTTTTTCATCTCATTTATTTTATTGTATCATTTTTACTGTAGAATAATTCATATATTGATTTATTTTTCATTTCATCATAATTTTGTCTCGTATACTCTTTTTTTATGAGTGAGAGTGATTGATTTAATTGAGTTGTAGATGGTCTTTCCTCATTATAAACTATAATTTTTTAAGTTATCAACAATTTAATAGCCGCGATGCGTTGTTATTTTATAAACTTGATTAAGGAAAAATTGTTCCGGGTTTTTATTGTTTGTGGACTCTGATCCCTCAATCTACGCCATGATTGAAAAGTGTCTTATACCCGAATTTTACATATTTAGTTCATTCATCGTCAATGTTTATAGAATTCAGAAGGGTAATCCTTCTAAGTGAATTAAATAATGAATTTAGACTATTGATCAAGGGCTGTTATTGATGGAATTATCCTCGAAGTACGTCCAAACGGAGAGGCACATTTGAGAGCTATCTTAGAGCAGTCTAGGCTCTGTAGTCGTGTCTGCACTCGTGAAGCAAGAATCTAGAGTACTCTACCGTTTGTCAGGATATTTAGCTGCTCAGGTGTTTTAGGTTGATTTCTTATTGAGTAGGCTTCAAGTGACCAATAAGACTGACTTTTATGTAGGAACTGCAGCATCTGTGCATTCTACTTTGACATAAATATTTGAAAAGTTTCTTGTGTCATTGAAATTTCATTTATAAAAACAATTTTTTCAACAATTTTATAGATAGCTGCTAGATGAGTAGTCTCTATTAAGGGTGGAGTTAGGACTCGAGGCCCTCTCTCCCACTCAACCCATAATGTGATGTTAATTTTTCTTGACAGGGAATCATCTCGCTACTAGGTGTGCTTACACAGTGGAGCATCCTATACTCGGTGATAGTCACAATCACAAATTCAAACACATGCTGTGGGATGGTGGTGTTCCAGTACCAGTCTGTGACAAACCATTTTACACCATGTTTTTGATTTTGCGATGCTGACCATCATCGAGTATTGGACGCTCCACTGTGCAAGCACCCGAAGAGTTGTCAGTGGTTTGTTTTGATAGAGAACATTGATATGGAATTGTAGTTTATATATCAACTGAAAGTTGGATATTTCTTTGTAATTTTTTATGAAATTATTTTTTCCCTCAAAATAGTTGGTGATTAACTTCCCCTAAAAATCAGGGATATTCCTCAAAAATATCTTTGAGTGCAATGAATAACATTCCATTAGCCTATTAGGCACCAAAACAAGATACTGAATAAAATAACTACTGCGAATATTGCGTCCACAGCCTTTTATTGATGATTTTTATTGTCAGTGTCCATATTCAATAATTTCAGTAGGACATTGTAGCACCAACACGGCACAGTTCGTCCGCAGACTATTGACAGAAGCGAGGAAAACGTCACATTTGAAATGCACACTTTCAATAAACCGCACATTGAAGCGAGGTGGTATTTCGTTTGATTGTGTATACTTCAATAGAAGAATTTTATTTTTAGCTTCTGTGGAGAGTCTGCTAAATGTGTCCTTCATACGCGGTGGGCTGGTTGTAGTTTATGCCATACAATTTTCGGAAGTGTTTAGTATTGAAATTTATTTTGAAAATGTGTTTTTCAAAATTTTTCATCAAGAGCATAATAAATTTCTATAGTATATTGTAGATTCCACAATTCATTGTTTGGTAGAGCATTCTTGATTTGGTGACCTAGGCTTCATATTTTGCATTGCTGGCTGGTTGAGGTCACTGAACCACGGTTTCTGTGCTCATGAATGTCTTGTGGAATCGACATTGTCTTTGTTTCAAAACAAGGCTCCTTTATCAACGTGAGGAAAGCTAATTCACAGGTTGGGCCTGTCAGTGAACTGTATTGTGTAAAATAAATAAAAACTTAGAAAACACTAAGTGAAAATTATAACTCATGTTATGGCGTGACGGCCGTTTCACTCTGTTGTCAAGAGCATCGTCAGACTACCCACAATAGTTCGTTTATCTTGTTTGATAGGAAACCCAGATTTATTAAGTTGAAGCAATTAATATTTTTTCTACAATTTCTAGCTGTATTTATAAATTTAAAATGCTAAATTTTTTCACTTCTCTATTATATTTGGGCCAAATTTGTCTTTGGGTCAGCTGCCGATGCCGACAAAGATAAGAATTTTTGCAAATCACTGAAAACTGAGATGCTTTCCATAGAAAAAAATTTAATATCAAAACTGACACTGTATTTCTATTTAAATTGAGATTTTTCTCACTTATATTGGAGGAATGCATTTCGCTTCTTAATAGAAGCTTCATCAGACTTCTACTTCAAGCTTCGCGTAATAAAGCTTCTCCTCTGAAGGGAAATGCATTCCTACAATACAAGTGGGTAAAATCACAACTAAAAAAAAATAAATTGTCAGTTTTGATATTAGTTTGAGATTGAGCTCTTCTAGTCTATAATTTTCATGTAGTTGATGAAACAAGGCAAGTTACTACTGAGCATCACTTGATGTGATCCTTTAAGATTTTCAGTCACAAATTCTATGTTGTAATATTTTTAAATTGTTCTAGGCCATGGTCCCTAGAGTAATTTCAGATTACTGCGATTTCAATATCATTTTTTGCAATAATTTTATTCTAAACTCCTTGATTTTAGACACACCCTTCCAGTTGCAGCAATCTTTACTTATTTTGAATTAGCAGGCAATAATCCAATTGAAAGATGGAAGAGTTTGAGGTTATGTTAGCTTAGATGGTCTCTTTGTGGATGACACTAAAAATTTCTACACATCAATGTATTTATCAGTAGAAAAATTGTGTTTTTATTATAAATATCTTTATTTATAATCCATTTAAGGCATGTATGATTATCGAATTTGTGTAGCAATGTTCTTCAAAAGATTTATATATATATATATATATATATATATATATATATATATATATATATATATATATATATAGTGATTCTATGTCTCTCAATTTCTTTGTGTTAAAAAGTCTCCCAAATATTATAAAATTCGAATAAGTATATCGTGATTCACATGAAAATTTTTAAAATTATTTTATACATTTTTCATGATATTTTATGCAATTTGTAGAGTGCCAATTGACAAAGAATGAACCCAGATTCGCACTAGTTGATACTTTGTTTGGATCGATCAGCTGACTTCAATGGCGGTTGTTACAAAAACCGTTACAAGGCCTTACCTTTCAAAATTAAATATTTCTTTAGCATTGATTCAACAAATTGCTTTGTTACCCTATGAAGCAGGAATAAAATACGGTATCAAAGTTTCAAATAAATTAATTTGAGGGCTAACATAGTTTATTTGACAATATCGATACGGTACAGATGGCTACTCTGCTAGATTATTATTGGTACAAAAAGATTGTGTACAAAATTTGTACAAGAAAACATTGATAATAAAAATAGCAACAGAAGACCAGAGAAATATTAAGACTCATACTGGGATGCCCCACTTGACCCAT
The DNA here is from genome assembly GCA_948455865.1 of Conomelus anceps. Lineage (NCBI taxonomy): Eukaryota > Metazoa > Arthropoda > Insecta > Hemiptera > Delphacidae > Conomelus > Conomelus anceps. Next base: position 56,877,058 of record OX418223.1, on the reverse strand, counting down.
TTTATTAATTCTTTATTTGAATGAATAAATTTTCAAACTGCTTCTTTTACTGGATTTATTCACAAAAAAAAAAAAATAAACTGATTAATTGAAGCCAACATAAATTGAATTAAATACTCAAAACTTACTCCTTTAACACTTTTTCTCCACAGTTTCATGAGAGGAGGCTTACGTGATCAATGAGGAAAAATTATCATTGAGCAAGCCACAATAAAGACATAATCTCTTCTGTCCTCTCCTGTGAAGCAGCTCACACACAAAAGTTGAGTACCGTACCTAATACTACATGTTTTACAACAGTTATTTTCACTTAGTTTCAATCTTTCACAACATTATTGTTGTATAACGATGGGGCAGACGTTTCAAAGAAAATTAATAAGTTACCAAAAATGAGCTGATGAAGTCTCTCTCATTAGATAGAGGCGAAAATGAATTCCTGATGAAGGTGTGGTGAATATTCATCCACAACCAATTTAAAAATACCCAACGCTAATGATTTAGAAGATTATCAGATAAAACTGTTATAGATTTGAATGTTAATCTATTATTTCATTAAGAAGGAATAATATGAACTGTATTTATGCAGTTCCTTATTATTTTGTGTGGATATCTTTGAAATCATTTCGAGGTAGTTCCACCTTGCTGGCTGAATTGTGTAATATTTAAATAGCATATGCAGTAAATAATTTGCTGGCAAATAATATTTCATTTTCATAAGCTCATGGTATCTACATGATTGAGGAACAGAAAACATTCAAAAAGTGAGATTACTTTCTATTTATTTATTATAAGAATAAAAATTACAAATAATAATTGTTACTAATATTAAGTTATCTAGCTATTATTCTGATGGCTTTCCTTGATGATGTGATCCTTTCGAGGTGGTTTAATCAAGCTGATTGAACTGTAAAATTATTAGAGCACGATGGATCCATCACTTTAGGTGGGATCCGAACCATGTGAAAAGGTTGTTTACCATCAATATGTGGTATACAACCGATATATGTCACTCAAGTGATAGGGGTGATATTTTTTCCATTTCATTCATTCATTTTATTTGAATTCATTCATTTTATTCCGATACAAGCAGCTCTATAGAAGTGAATGTATTTAATTCACAAAAAATATATATTGGGCAGAAGAAGACGAGCCTTTAAAAGCATCAGCATTCAGTTATATGGATCTATCAGTTTAGGTGTGATCCGAACCATGTGAACAGGTTGTTCACTACACAAGTGATATAAAATGCCACTCCTGTAATAAGGGTGCCACTCCAATAAAAGTATCTCTAAAAAAAATGAATTATGATTTTGAAACAATATCTGTATTCTATAATGGTAGTTGACTTGGAAGTGAGTGAATTATGTATTTAGTTCACTAATTAAATTATATTGGGAAGAAGAAGAGCCTATAAAAGCAGCATTGTAGTATCATATATTCTCATGGATCCATCACTTTAGGTGTGATCCGAACGATGTGAACAGTTTGTTTGCCATCAATATGTGCGGTATACAACTGTTATGTGTCACTCCTGTAACAGGGGTGCCATTTCCAATACAAGCAAATCTAAAAATGTGAATTATGATTTTGGAACATTATGTATTCTAATGGTAGTTGGCTTGGAAGTGAGTGAATTATGTATCTAGTTCACTGATAAAATTATATTGGGTAGAAGAAGACCCTATAAAACCAGTATTGTGTTATGAATTATCATGGAAACATGAGACTGTTTGTAACACTGTATCAAAAAAATAGAGAGTTTTCTACGATAGAGAGGAAATTCCTACACATTTTTATAATTTTTTTTGTAATTTCCATGTATTTGTGACTAATCAATTGTAATTTCTTTCAGCATAATTTCAATTTCAGGTGTAGAGTTGTCAATTTATTAACTTTGTGATGTGTGGGGACCCACTCTACCAATCAATCTATCGTATGTAATCGAATTACTTATAGCTAGATCTTGAACTCTAGCTTGAATCCGAACCATAGGGTTCAATTATTATTATTATGTCAATGAATATTTAGTGAATCACACTCTCAATACTAGCTTTGACTGTATAGAATAATGTTGACAATATTTCTGCTCTATATAGAGGCTTGAGATTTGATGACAGTGGTATACGGTACTGTCTCAATCTGTGTTTTAAATATGCATTCATGTGCATCTCTCATAAATAACTTCCTTCCAACTACAATTTTTAAACCAATGATAGTTTAAAACTTAAATTATAGGACAGATATATTGAAATAATTTATACCGTATTCAAATTGTGCAAACTGCCTCAAGAAGCATCTTAGCATCTTGTGGTAATAAAAATTGAAAATCCTAATAATTTGGAAAAAACTAACAGATTTTGTAAAGAGGATCATGAAACTCTGTAATTTATTAGTTAAATATTTTAGCTAGCTTCAAATTACTGAAGCTATAAAGTCTTGTAGAGCCATCAGATTGAGCTGATGCGCTGTCTAATTGAATTTTCATGAAATTCTGCTCATCATTGAACGATTGGGACTTGAAAGGAGTCTTCCTAGCAAGGAGATCTCTGGAGATAACTGAAGGAAATCATAAATCTTGGAAATAGGAATTTTTTAAGACGCTTGTTAGGTGGGAAAGAAATTTGCTCAATTATTGTAGTGACACATTGACTCATCAATTGATATGTAAAATATTTGATTTGTTGATGTGTCACCATTTCATTTTCTGTAAAAGTATTTTTTATATTTTTCAGCTCACACTGGCATCGTTCCCGCTTCTTGGAGGACATTCTAAACTCTGAACTAAAGTGATAGTGAAGTATATACCGTATCAAGTGTATGTAGTGCAGTGAGTGTGTATATATAGTGTGGACATCGACATCTAGTGCCCAAAATACTCTCTGGATCGTTCCTGGTTGCTGGGAGGGCGCATCCTAAATGAGTTCAAGGTGAGACATTCTACTTTTCTATGTTTTTATTCTTTATAATTTTACATCTCGTTGAATTAATTTTTTGTTTATAATTTTATTACATATTCCTAACCAGTCATATCTCTGTGCCAGTATTTTTACACATTCTTCTTCTCCTTCCAAGATCTGTTGACAGAAGTATTTGAATAAATAATGCAAGCCTTGTAGAAATAATTTGTCAATAAATCTTTGATCTGTTTGTTTACAGGTAACTGTGTATGGCGGTTTGGTGAGTCAAACATTATCAATTTATGCATGTCACAAAAGCACCCTCACACACTCAAAATTTACTAAATTTTTATTAAATCTGATTTCAAACATCCCAATGACTCCAAACATTATTTTTTCAAATTACAAGAAATTTAAAGTTTATGTCGTCATAGATTTTTTGTAAAAATCATCTAGATTATTCCAATAATAGTAATTAAAGTTTTAATAACTTTACTGGTGGGAAATTTTACAGCGTTGCCATTCTGTATTAAGATGATAGGGAAAACGTTAACAGGTTTTATAAAAATGACAACACCGCGGTTTTTCAGTTCTTCGCTTGCCAGTAAAGTTGTTCAGCACAACTAAGTACCGGTATTTGTATTAATACATCTAAAAATCTTCCTTTTGCATTTAATTAAAAAACGTTTATTCTTCTCTCCATAAAAATAATATGTTCTAGTGATGTGCAACCTTACTGGTGAATGTGATCTTGCAGCGTCGGTAGGTCTACTAGCATAAAATTTAATATTCAGAACTCGAGTTTGTGGAGAATTTGGTTAGCAGCGTTGCCATTTTGTAGTGTGGTAATAGGGAAAGCTGTAATAAATGTCATAAAAATGACAACATCGTGATTTTTAGCTTTCAGTAAGGTTGTATAGCACTAGAAAGTAGAATGTGTGTGAGGTTAAACTGAATGGTGTCAGCATGAGACACAGCATGATTTAAACACAGTACACCAACACATTACCAACAGCAGGAATTATTATTATGTTCTACTGACTGCGGAGATCTACTGCTTCTTCAATCCCCCATTTTAGAAATTCATATTAGACAATTAAGACTTTTATATCACTCAGATTTCTTTAATAGAACTTTTTAGTTATATTAGATTTTTCATTAAATTTATCTCATTAATTTTCAAGTTAGGAGTTTCTTTTTTTAGTATCCGGGTTCAATTAATTGAGACATTATTACAGTAATCTATAGAAACATAAGGAATATTTTGCTTCTTCAACGAATTTTCATAAATTTGTCTTTTAATTTGACTGAATAAATTTAGATTAGTTTTTTGTTTAGATTATAATTATGACAGAGTTAAAAATATTAGAATTCAGAGATCTTTTAATTCATTATTTTTATTTACATTCTGATTAATCTTAAAGATAGTGTAATGATTGAGTATAATGATAGAGCTAGATAAATTCAATTAGAGCAGGATAATTTTCAGAGCCCTCTTCATCTTCTGGATCATCAAGTCATCATCGACATCATCATCATCAACAAGGATTCCCTGACCATGGCCCTGACCCCAATACCGTACTCTGTTGTTCATTATAAATCTTTCAAATCTTAACTTTTCTTGGAGTTTATTTGCTATGTTTACTCAAAATTTGCAGTGTTTGTAGATGAACAAATATATTTTCAAACTCATAAATTTTTTAAAATATTATCAAAATTTGACTTTGATAATTATTATCGTCATTATATGGTAAACCAAAAGACGGTGTCAACTAAAGATTACAATTTATCCTTTCTTTTGATCGCGCCCCTCCATCGTTTTGTATCAAGATGAATAAAATTATCATTTGATACAAATCAAAAGCCAAGGAAGTTGCAATTGGAAACCTACGGTGACAACTAAAGATTGCAATTTATCTTGTCTTTTGCTCGCGCCCCTTATTTAGTTTCTTTATTAAAAATACATATTAATTTTATATAAACTTCAATAGTTACTCTCACCAACACAGCCAGTGCTGTGGTGTTTGTAAATGTTTCAAATTTTCAAGATTAGGGTTTTCAGCGCCCCTTCGACCTCCAAGATCTTCAGCTTCATGATTTCCCTGGCCCAGGGTTCAGTTTAGCAATTGAAAGGGGAATAAGGGAATGGGGAATTGTAGGGAATAGTTTGGAAATAGGCGGGGTTTGCAAGACAGTATCCACTCACACCAATACAGCCAGTCCCTGTGGTGTTGACGGTACTGTCGATCCCTGAGCTGGACTCCATTTCGGCGGGCTTGGCATGCTGATATGTGGTTACAGTTCACCTAGGATCCTTTGTAATAGATTAATCTCTCATTTTTGGGGAGAATCAAATTTTCAGAACTATTTTAAATAGTTTGTTTTTCAATTTAGCGATGGATCTTTTCTTCTTACAATCTATATGATTGTAAATGATAATTGTTTTTCTTGTAATTCAGTAAGCTAGTTATTTTTGGGGAATATTTTTTGGTTTGCAAGACAGTATCCACTCACACCAATACAGCCAGTCCCTGTGGTGTTGACGGTACTGTTGATCCCTGAGCTGGACTCCATTTCGGCGGGCTTGGCATGCTGATATGTGGTTGCAGTTCTCCTAGGAGTGCTAGCGTCCCTTTTAGAGGATGATGTGTAGTGTAGGGATGTATAATATTTAGTAATAGGTATTAGTTTGATTGATTTTTCTAGGTTAAAATAGGTTTCAGCTTTTAGTTTAGCTTATTAGGTCCCTGATGGTAAAAATACCAATTGTGCTACAAATAGTAGTACAATTTATTCAAATTTTCTCGCTTTTTGCAGTAGTTTTGATGTGAAAATCTCAGCATGTGTAGAATTTTGCCATTATTATATTTATTGTATGATTTCTGTGTGCGAATATATAACTGCATATATTCCACAATGTGTATAAAATAATTATAGGCTCGAAGCTCGACCTTGACGGTGAGCTGGGTAAATCTAGTTTTAAAGCGTTCCCCTCTTCAACAAATAATCCCTTCTAGATGTAAGTCATGATAATTTAAGATTTATTCAATTTCTAAATGAGATTTTCACGCTTATTGCAGTAGTTTTGGTGTTTGACAATCGCCATTGCATGCGTAGATGCTTCAATATTTTTGCCATATATATTATTATTATGATTATTATTGTGTATTGAATGATTTCGATTTGTGAATATATTATAACTGCATATATTCCACAATGTTTATATAAAATACAGTATTGAAGATCAACCTTCATGGTGAGCTGGTTAGATTTTTTTTCAAAGCGGTCGCGTTTCTTAACAATTTGCTCATCATCTGCATCTTTTTGGGAGAAAGCTTGTTTTAAAACAATAAAATGTCTCCATATTGAAAAAAACTCAAAATTAGTTGAATTTTTTTTATTCTTCAGAATGTTCCGAACTTCAACTTATTTCCACTTTTTGAAGACAATTCAACATTATATGGATGTGAGTATAATAGTTCAAAATAAATTCAATTTTTAAGAGTTTTAAGTAGTTACTATCTATAATTCACGATAGATGTAAGACATGTTTAAGATAGCCCATATTCAATTTTAAATATGTTTGAGTGGTTGAAAATCGAAAATTGAATTCACTTTTTCATACAACAAGTAGGGCAATATCTTTCCTGATCTGTGTCTAAACGTTTTAACATGAAAATCAAAATATATTTTTTAAATATTTTCAAAATAATAATAATATCGTGTGAACTGGCTGGCTCAGGCTCAGGTCTGGTGTCAGAGTTATCAGGTCACACATGAACAGGTTTAGTATTTTCATTCATAATGAAACCATGTTAGTTTGAAATATACATTCAAATTTTGTGACCATTGAGTAGTTTCATGTCTATTTGTCTAAATTTCTATTGTATATTTTTCCATGTACTGATGAATTTCTTCCTTCCTCTTAGCATTTGATGGAGTTAAGGTTGATCCTATCATTTTTCCATCACTTTCTCGGTGGTTCGGAGCCCACATAAAACTGGAGGTCCACTATGTTTCTGAAAACATGTTTCTAAACATCAAATCAAAACCATTTCTGGTTTAATATAACTGAGAATTAGATTTAAAAAATAAATGAATTCGATTTACAATAATAAATAATACAAAATTGTTTTGAAGGATTACAGTACGTTATTTCAATAACTTGTCAGGAATGAAAGGATGGGTTCATCAATTGAAGCCATTAACATACAGCTAAAAAAACCACTAAAAATTTGTGAATAGGAAATCTTATACAGAAATATACTAGATGAAATCATTATGTGATTTGAAAAATTAAGATTTTCTCTGATAAATTGAAAATGAACTTTTCATTATTCAGGTTAAAAAATAATATATTGTAAACTTTAAAAATGTGAGTCATTATGAACTGTAAAATTAAAATAATAAATATCTCAATTTAAAATTACTAATGAAAATAACTAACGAAGAATAATCATAAAAACAAATAAAAATTGCTTACTTATAACTAATGGAAAAACTAACAAAAAATAACGATAAAAAACAAATAAAAATAGTAGTATAAAGCTTAACTATTAATAAATATAATTTTGGATATTTTATTTTAATAACTTCTATAATTATTTTAAGATAAAAATGATATTTTGCTTTTGGAGGCTTGGGATGGCTGTAAGGGGTAGTGAGGAGGCCATCAAGGCAGTTAATTCCTTTTAAAAATTATTCAAAATTCAGTTTCAAAAATAAAAATATTTCACTTAAGTTTGATTTCAAAATAATAAAACAAAATGATAAATAGCTCACTTAAAACTAAGAAATAAACATAATAAACAAATAAAAATTGCTCTTATAACTTCCAATAAAAAACTAACAAAAAATAATCAATAAAAATTGTAGTATAAAGCTTAACTATAAATAAAAATAATTTTGGATTTTTCATTTTTATAACTTCTATAATTCTTTAACGAGAAAAATGATATTTTGCTTTTGGAGGCTTGGGATGGCTGTAAGGAGTAGTGAGGAGGCCATCAAGGCAGTTAATGCCTTTAAATTATTCAAAATTCAGTTTAAAAAAAAAAACAATATTTCACTTGAAAAGTATGATTTCAAAATAATAAATAAAAATGATAAATAGCCCACTTATAACTGAGAAATAAACATAATAAACAAATAAAAATTGCTCTTATAACTTCTAAAAGAAAACTATCAATAAATAATCAATAAAAACAAATAAAAATTGTAGTATAAAGCTTAACTATAAATAAAAATAATTTTGGACTTTTCATTTTTATATCTTCTATAATTCTTTAACGAGAAAAATGATATTTTGCTTTTGGAGGCTTGGGATGGCTGTAAGGGGTAGTGAGGAGGCCATCCAGGCAGTCAATGCCTTTTAAAAAGTATTCAAAATTTAGTTTCAAAAATAAAAATATTTCACTCGAAAAGTATGATTTCAAAATAATAAATCAAAATGATATATAGCTCACTCATAACTAAGAAATAAAAATAATAAACAAATTAAAATTGCTCTTAAAACTTCTAATAAAAAACTAACAAAAAATAATCAATAAAAACAAATAAAAATTGTAGTATAAAGCTTAACTATTAATAAAAATAATTTTGGATTTTTCATTTTTAAAACTTCTATAATTCATGCAAGAGAAATTGATATTTTGCTTTTGGATGCTTGGGATGGCTGTAAGGGGTAGTGAGGAGGCCATCAAGGCAGTTAATGCCTTTTAAAATGTATTCAAAATTTAGTTTCAAAAATAAAAATATTTCACTTGAAGAGTATGATTTCAAAATAATAAATCAAAATGATAAATAGCTCACTTATAACTAAGAAATGAACATAATAAACAAATAAAAATTGCTCTTATAACTTCCAATAAGAAACTAACAAAAAATGATCAATAAAAACAAATAATAATTGTAGTATAAAACTTAACTATTAATAAATATAATTTTGGATTTTTCATTTTTATAATTTTCAAGATAAAAATTATATTTTGCTATTGGTGGCTTGGGTTGGCTGTAAGGGGTAGTGAGGAGGCCATTAAGGCAACTATAATGCCTTCAAGTAATAATTCTAACTTTGTTTCAAAATTAAAAATATTCATCTTTAAAAATAAATCTTATTTTGAATGGTAACATGAAAATAATATATAACACAATTTTCACTTAATAATATACATGAAAAAGTAATGAAATTACTCCTAAAAATAAAAGTATAAAGTTCAACTAATGATAATAATAGTTCTAGAATCTCATATTTATCATTTTTAAAGTAATAATGATAATTTTTTGATCATGAATAATTTTTTTTAGTCCAACTTGAATAATTATTCTAAATTTTCAGTTTAAAAAATAAAAGTATCACACAAATGATATATCATTTCAAATTGTAACTTGAAAATAACTCATGTCATGCACTGGTTAAATTGATGCAATACCCAACAAGCATAAGAGCTGAAAAAATGATATAAAATTTAAGTGTTAGTAATCATTATTAATTTTTAATTTTAATAATTCTAATAAAAAGGCTATCTTATCAACTGATCCTATAATTTTTTTTCCACTTCCCAGTGGTTTAGAGCCCACCTAAAACAGTAGGCTAACTATATGCTTTCAACAATTGTCATAAATCAAAGCCATTGCAATGTATAAAACAATTAAATTTAAAAAAAAAAATGAATAGATTTACAAAAATTAATAATATTGAACTAAAAAAATAGTTTGATTAGTAGTAATATTTTTTCCAATAGTTGGAGAAAATAGAAAGATGATCCCAGTGATCAGTCATTGGAAATACAGTCGCTTTTATAGTTCAATTTCACTTTGAAAATAAATATTAATTATGATAAATTTTGGATTCTTCATAAAATATGTTTAAAAAATTCAACAATAATAATTTCTTGCCTTTTGAATTTTTTGAAAATATATTTTTAAAAATAAAAAAATTAAACCGTTATAAGGAGTCTCATTTTTAACTGTAAAATTAAAATAATAAAAAAATCTTTATTTTAACTTACTAATAAAAACGAACAAAAAATATGCATTAAAAACAAATAAAAATTGTATTATAAAGTTTAATTATTAATAAAAATAATTTTGGATGTTTCATTTTACTAATTTTTCAAGATGAAAACGATATTTTGCTTTTGGGATGGCTGTAAGGGGTTGTGAGGAGACTATGAAGGCACTCAATGCCTTATGAAAATCATTCAAAATTTCATGAATTGTAAAATAAATAATAAAAATCTGAATTTTAAATTTTTAATGAAAATAACAATAAAAATCATAAAATTAACAAAAATGACAAACAAATAATGGCATAAAGTTTAACTATTAAACATTATTTTTGGATTTTCCTTTTGAATGCTTGAAAATAGTTATTAATAAAAAATACACTTTTATGAGTCTTATTTTGAATTGAAAAATTAAAATAACATACCTCAATTTTAACTTATTAAAGAAAAATCTATAAAAAATAATCAGAAAAAATAAAGTAACAGTATAAAGTTTAACTATTAATAAAATAATTCTTTGATTTTCAATTTAAATAATTTTTATAATTCTTTAGAGAAAAATGATATTTTGCTTTTGAAGGCTTGCGGCAGCTGTAAGGGGTTGTGAGGAGGCTTCAAAGCACTTAATGTATTTGAAAAATTATTCAAAATTTAGTTTCAAAAATAAAAATATTTCACCTAAAAAGTATGAATTCAAAATAATAAATAGCTCCCTTATAACTTATTAATAAAAAAACTGACAAAAAATTATTATAATGAACAATTAAAAATTGCTCACTTATAACAGTAATAAAAAACTAAAAAAAAAATTATTGAAAACAAAAATTTATTGTATTTTAAAGTTTAACTATTGATAAAATGATTTTGGATTTTTCATGTTAATAATTTTCTAAGATAAAAATGATATTCTGCTTTTGGAGGCTTAGGATGGCTGTAAAATAATAGTATAAAATTCAATTAATAATAATAATTTTAGAATCTCATATCTATTATTTTTAAAATAATAATAATTTTTTGATTATGAATAATTTTTTAAGTACACCTTGAATATTTATTCAAAATTATCAGTTTAAAAATTAAAAATATTACATAAAATATTATATAATTTCACAGTGTAACATAAAAATAACTCACTTGTCATCCACTAATCAAATTAATGCAACACCTAACAAGCCTAGGAGCTGCAAAAACGATATAAAATTAAGGTGTTCGCAGTCATTTTAATAATTAAAAATAAATAAAATGATATTTTGCTTTTGGAGGCTTGGGATGGCTGTAAGGGGTAGTGAGGAGGCCATCAAGGCACGTAATGCCTTTGAATAGTTATTTAAATTTTTAGTGGTTTTTCTTGGCCAAGAAGACAAGTGAAGCAGGTGTCCTAAAAATTCATGAGCTGCTTTAAGGTGAAATACAATTATTGTTGCATACAATAATTATTTTATCTCTAACTACTAGTAAAATACATTTTATTTAACATACCAATCGATAGGATAACTTACCCCACCCATGATAAGATATCATAGAATGCATGTTTGTTGTTGTTGTTGGGCTCTGAATTGAAATTCAACATGATTTCGAAATGTTTAAATCAGCTGGAGTGTGACTATTGCATAATATCAATTTCGACAATGCTTTGAAGAAATTCGAAATTCTAATTGGTCTAGATTTATTCTGTAATACAACAGTAATGTTTAAATGGCTTCATTGTGCAGCTAGTTTGATAAGGCGTGAATAAAGTAAGCTGTATTGGTATCACTTTTTAAGCTCTACTTTATAATCTACTTTATAGAGTAGCTGCAGTAAATTATTTGTATGTTAGCACTATAGATTTGTCTTTTTCATCTTCAAATATCATATTACCTTTAACTTGTTCTTTTTTTCTCTTATGTGTCTAAATATTCTGTGCAACATTATATACTACAGTATTTCTATATCTATAAAATATATTTTTACAAATATAGTATATGATGTAATACAATATAACTGTATTCAAGTTTTTGAAATATAAGTACAATAATTGGGCTCATTGTAGAACTATAACAGTTTTTTTACAATATATAAATGAGTGAGATTGACCAGTCTATTTCAGGAGCTGTATGTTCAATACTTATATTTAAGATGGCTATTTTTGCATTTATGAAGGGGAAAAAACAATGAAAATTGGAAAATACTATACGGAGAGACAGTACTCAAAAGCTATTTTTGAAAAAGGTATGAGAAAAGAATATAAAAAGGTCTGTTCTAAAAAGATATGTTTCAATATACCGGTACCTAGTCAATTTTAATATAATATTTACCTTTTTAGTAATTTTAGTGATAAAAGCACAAACATAATGATGTGTTTCAAAAAGGTATGAAAAAGGTAAAAAGGTCTGTTTTATAAAGGTATGTTTTCAATATTAAGGCTGTGCGCCAGCCACCGTGACTCTGACCAAGTCTTGGGTCCCGACTCAAGGCAACAAACAAACGAGTCTACAATTGAGTCAATAGAGTTTGGTCCGGTTTCGAATCACTCTGGTGGATTAGTTTGTAACTAGCTTTCCATACCCCTGAAACGTTGCCAGATCTCTCGGCTCCCGTCTGCTCCACTCTTCGATTGGTCTGATTGGGAGGGAGGCAGTGTCGTTCTACTACTCATAATCTAGTAAAGCAAATATAGTTTCCAAGACTGAGCCACAGATATTCTAATACCTGAGCTTTCATTCACAAGAATAATCCAATATGTCTGACGGCTAGAGAGCCTGGTCAGTTTGAGCTCTCTGTTCACTTCAGGTGGCTTGAGTAGTTTGCACATTGTTTTGTGCCATGTTTCATTCTTAACCTAATATTGTACAGAATTCTACAATAATAAAACTAATTTTTGTTTTATGACATTAATGTAAGGAGTTTTTTCTTGTGTTAATAATGGCAAAGCAAAGCATTAGTTGGGTCATGACTTTCAATATTTTGTTTTTTATTTTTCAATTCACCCAGGGTTACATCCAATCATATCCTCTCTAATTTCCTTAATTATCTTCTTAATTTGAAATAATTTTAGTTATTTTTTCAATTATATTATACATTTATTTCCAAAGAATCACTTGTCTTTCAATTTTTGTATGTCTTTCAATTTTTTGAACAAACATACAGTAAAGATACACCTAATAATTTCATGATTATAAAAAAATAGTTTCAGATTGAGTAGAAACGGGGGACATCGCGTGAGTTTTTGGCGCCCGAGGCAAATATTTTAGATTTTGGGGAAATTTATTAAATTTGCTAAAATAACTAATATAAGAATAAAATTGATTATTATAATTTGGAGAAGGCCTTTTCACAAATAACACTTTATTACCTCATATTCAAAACATACTATAATATTTTTTGTAATTTTCAAAGCCAATTCAGAGCTGAAAAATCTTGGAAAAACCAATATATATAATAAAAAACCTTTATTGCAGCAACTCCTGAGGTTGTCAGAAGCATTACTAATTGTCATATTTCACATCAAAATAATTTTCTCATACAACATTGCTAAAACGTTAAAACAGATAAAAACACAAAATCACATTCAAAATTAGCCTACCTATCTATAGCAGTGTGTCATTTAAAGCTGTCTATAAATTGACTACAAAGTCTTGGCCCTTTCATAAAAATCCTCAAACCTATATAATAATATGTTATTCATCAAAAAGATTTCAGTCTGTGCTTAAAAATTGGATATGGCAGATTTTTGAAGGTCTCTGGACTGGCATTAAAGAGTTTTACACTTATAAAAAGAAAAGTCTTTTGTGTGCTTGAATAATTGTAACAGTGAGTAATCAAGTTATTTCTTGTGCGTGTGTTGTGAGTATGTATCATCCCCTGTATAGTAAAGTTTTCCAAATTATCTTTCACATAGATCAAACATTGTAAAACAAAGAGGGAAGGTATAGGGTCAAAATTTGAAGCAGTCTAATTTGAAGCATTCCATGTGGAAATGTAATAATTTCCACGGGCCCCTGGACCCACTATTCGGTTGTGGGGGGGGGGGGGTTACTATTCCTTGCTTGAAAACTGAAAACCCCCAACCTTTTATGTGGACAATGCAACATTAAAAATATTTTTGCTCATTAGTCAGCTAAAATTAGCTGACTATTATAGCCAATTTTTATTTTTTTAAGTTTTTCATCTCATAATTTGTAGTAAATTTCTGTTTGTAAAGCACCTTTTCAACCGACTTCCAAAAAGAACAAGGTTCTATATTCGACCTGTTTTTTTTTTATGTTTGTACATCAATCATTCGGACAATATTGAACCGATTTCGATGAAGTTTTAAATTACAGTTCCACTACAGTTTTTATTGAAAGGCTCTCTGTTATCTATCAAAGAAGTCCTATAATATAATTCCATTCACAATGTAAGCTCTCCAATAATGTAATCATATTTTATGATTAAGATGCAGTATATGGAACAATCGCTAGAATTTTCTATAAAGAAAAATTTGTTTCCTTCGATTGACACTAGAGCCCACTCAAATTTTGTCCACTCTTTTGATGGACAAAAATTGGTACAAAGCTGGAAGTTTATTTAATCCACTCTAGGTATTCTAAAAGAGAGTTCTCTGAGTTTTCAAAAGTTGAAATTGAAGAATATGAAATTCTACGTCGATTGATGTATAACAATATATCCGTTCAATCGTTCATTCACAATCAATTTTCAAAAATCAGGTATTTTTATCTCCTTTGTGAAAAATAAGTCACCTAATTTTTCGTTGCATTTATCATGTAAATGCTTACTCCAACACATAAAAGTTAGAGGTAAGAAGTTTTGGATCATTGAATTTACTTTCAGAAGAGTTCTCAATTTGAAAATTTGGCCACTTTGTCGATATGTAGAAAAACCTGAATCAATTAGGACAGTAACCAAGTTTCATAAACAAGTGATATCAGGAAAACATTTAGTAGTTATTTTCTCAACGAATTCAAATGTAGTTGGTGATTATAGAATAATTAAGATAAAGTGTATTTATTCAGCCAGAGAACGAATTTGCTGAAGAAGTCAGTATTGTCAGATAAATTATAGTCAGTCAGACAAATGTAGAGTAGGTAGGTAAAAATATCGATAGTAAATGTTAAAAGTGCATATTCGTTTTATTGCTGATGATGCACATATGAGTCCGAGACTTGTGCGTGTAAAATGAGGTGAATGATAACACATAAATGCCAGATGGAGGAGCGGGATTCGAATCCACGAAGCTGAAGTTGCGACGCCCCAATCAACTGCGCTAAGCGGCCCGCCAAATAAGTGCAATTATGTGTCTTTCAAAGTGCACTAATATTAAAAAAGCTAAAATTGATGGATTTATAATGATAATAATTATTATTTTGCTTTTTTTCTCATTTTCATTTTATACTTTTATACTAAGATCATTTCGTTATGAAATTGTATTTTATTTTATAGTATAATATGTTCACATATTTTTTTGTTGAAACTGATTTTGAAATGTGAAGGTATGTATGTGATAAGTTGATTGATGAATTGTATAATAATCACAGCAAGATATCAAAGACGATGACATTGAATGTTCGTTTTTTGTTGAATAAATGTTTTTTTGTTTAAATAAAATTGAAGGAGAAGGAGAAGGAAAATGAGAAAAAGAAGTAATTCGTAGTGTTTCTAATCATTAAAAATCTTGTTAGTCTGATTATTCAGCTTCGCTGTAATACAATACTTGGCTCGTTACGGTTTGATGATCTTACGTGTATTTCATTAAGGATTGAAAAACAATAAATCAATCAGGCAATCAATCTGGTCTTAGATTGTAGGAGCATCAAATCGTTTTTGGCAATCTCCTGTACTAGTTCTTATTGCCATAAGAATATTATTTTCATATTGTCTACAGTCATGACCCTCCACATCACTCCTCTATTGATTTTTCTTTTGGCGTTTGTAAGTATAATAGGCCTATTCATGAAAAATATGAGTATAATATTCATCAGTTCAATACTATTTGAACGATTTCCATTTTCCGAAATCTGCGCATTAATCCACATCGACACCTATTTGCATTTAAAGTTTTAAGAATTTTCTTCGTAGTGGTAACAATGGATTTTCCAGACCCAGTTTTTCCAAAGGACCTCATTTCACGTCTACCAAGAATAATTTTTTTTACAAAATCATTTCTATACCTGGATCCAAAATAATTCAATATTATTCAAAACTATTCAGTATTCCTAATGAGGGTAGAAGAAGTAGATTGCAGACTTTATAAAATTTATAAAATACTGGTTATTACCAAAACAAGAAATTGATAATATGCTGCAAGCTAATTATTTAATTATAATTAATTTAATGAAATAATTATAACAAAAAATAATTAATCTGTAATAAATTATATCCTGAAACATAGTTGTTTGTTTTGTCTTATTTAACATGATCATTATTATTTGATGTAATAGTTGATCATATCAACATTTTTTTGTCATAAATGTATGAAATATTATTTTATGTTATTTTCAATATTCATAATTTCAATTATTATTTTGAACATCGATCTTGTACAAAACAAAGCGTATGTGTATTTTCATATTTTATTACTGAGCTTTTAATTTTGCTTCACTTTTTATTTTTTCAAAGAATTTGCACTGAAAAAGCCGAAAACAATGGTAATAAAAATAGTGTAGTTTAGTAATTGGGAAGTGATAGCCACGAGCCGTCGCAGGTATCTGTTCAATCAGAGAAATAAGCTGCGTTCTCGTAGGTCCTGTTTGTAACGGTGACCGATTAGATTGGCCAGCAAAAAAGACACTGTTCTCTGCTGTAAAATCACTTCCCGGTGGTTCGAAACCCACCTAAAACTGTAGGTCCAACTCATCAATCACCATCATCCAACTCATTACCCACGCACAGGTCTCAGACCTATGTGGGCTTCATCCTCAAAAAAAAAAAAAAAAATTATTCAATTATTTGCTTCTGAATTATGAAGAATTTATCAAGGTGACAATAAATGTTGTAACAGCCTCCACAAACACATATGCCTTTATGAACGTTCCTTCAGAATCTCCTGCCGGACTCTTGAAGTTCCAATATAAATAAATATTAACCTTTCAAGTGAATTAAACGACTTGCAGTCAAATTTTCAAGCAAGAAGATGGGTTTCAACAACCCGAAAACGTTCGGCCTACAAAGTAAGTGAAATACTACTTATTTTAAATAAAATTTGACTGCAAGTCGTTTAATTCACTTGAAAAGTTAATATTAACAACGCAGTTCGTCATGGAACAAGAAATCCAGGAATAAATAAATGCATTACATCTCAAGAGTCCCTCGAGTCAAGAGAAACTGAAGGAACGGCCCATATATATACCAATGATGGTTTGTACAACTTCATAATATAGTCGGTTTAGGTGGTTATGGTTTAGATTCTTTTAAATTCGTAGGTAAAAAAATTTCATTCTTCGACAAATGGATTTTAAATGCAAGCCGCATCCCATCTATTCATCTATTAAAACCTGGAAGCTAAAAAATATTATATATATATATATATATATATTTATTATAAGCTATAATACCTATTTAGAGTTGATAACTTTCTTTAAATTGGGTCAGGTACAAGTGTTACTGTCAAGGTTGCACTTGAGTGGAGTTTTATAACTAAATTATTACCTAATTTTTCCAGTTATATCAAGTTGGAAAGTGATGTAATTAGTTTTATCTATGTTCAAGCTTGGTTCGTTCTTATGTAGTCACATTTTTATTTTAAAAATATTCTTCAAAATTTAACTCACCCAATGATTTATCGAATCAACTCCTATGAGTTGATTTTCAAACTTTTTCAAATATTTTGTTGTGAATTTAAATGAGAAATAAATTCATCATTTGTTATTTATTATATTTTTAATATAATTTTCTGTTCATTTGAAGGCCATTCAAGATTCCTTACAAATGCAGGACGTGGCCGACTGGGTGAGTGAAATATTTTAAAGTTTCAATATTGTTATGGGTACCACTAAAATAATGCTAGCAACACTTGAAAGCGGCAGAAAAAATTCTTATCAACTAAATTCAATTAATAGCAGACATCATTAAGTAACTATCACACAATAAATCAATTTAAACAAACAAACAGTTTAATAACTTTGATTGTTTAAACAATAACAGTTCAATAACTTGAAGAATATCTCAATAGCAAGAATGATAACAATAATTAATAAATGCCAAATAAAATATTTAATATCACAATAATAACCAATATACTAGCCCAAAATAAATTCTGTTATCACTAAAAAATCTTATCACAATTTCAGTAGACATTTATCCACAATGTGTTACCGATAGGTAGGTTGCTGATATAACTGTAGTATACACTCTCACCTGTGCAGCCATACCCTGTGGGAGTAGATTGATAAGCATAGATCTTCAGCGCTTGTTTCGGTGGGATTGGCATTGATACAACTAAGTTATTAGCTCAGTAAGGAAAGTTATCACAACCTACCTTAATCATTGTTTGCATAGTCCGCTTTCTTGACCAAAACATAATGTTAAAAGGTCTGAAGAGTCACCTACAGTCGAAATCGGCTATGGTACTATACATACAATTCTAAAAGTGAATTATTGATATAACATATACTGTATTTATCAAGTTTAACTATAAGGATTTTGTAATTATTTTCTCTAATAAATTTTTATTTAATTTAAATTATTAATCATTATTAACAATACAATATATCAATGCAATTTCTTCAACCAAACGTTTCTGGAGCTATGTTTATATGAACGTTCTTCTCTATTAAGGACCTGACAGGGCCTTATTGAAATCCTTCTGTTGTCTGAGCTCTAGGGCTTGAAAGAAAGATTCTAGACTCTTGAAGCTTGGTATATATATAGCTTCCTCATAGACCAAGTGAGATCGATATTGATTTTGGAATTTTGGGGATCGAATATAAAAATAATTATAAAGTAAAACAGATTTTCCATTGTAGGCTCTAAGTTAATTTTTGACAGCTGATCCAACTAAAAAAAATTGAATATTACAAAGCCTGATGCTTGGCCCAATTATCCACTTTATTTTTACAGTGCTAGCGTTGAAATTTTTTCTTAAATTATTTTAAATCGTCGAACTGAAGAAAAAAACCTAAGAGAAAATATTAAGGCACAATATATGAGATGTGTTGAAAGAGTAGAAGAAGAAACAAAACTCTGTCACTGTCACTATAATAAACTGGCACTGGATGTGAACGTTGAAGAGCAAATGACAACTGACTCCTGCTTACATGGTCTACTCCTTATATAGTGTTTGAAAGTATTCCAGAAACTGGTAGCACAATCTAGAACATTTTTCATTGTGCATGAATGTGCTCGAAAATGCACTCACTAAACAGGAGCGAGAGAGACATTATTGGGAGAAAGAAGAAACAAGAGTCAATTTACAATCTCTTTGAAGAACGTGTCGTCAACGAATGGAAGCGATGTTTACAAAAACATGTAGTATTGATTATTATTGTTGTTTTTGCATTCGTAACAAGAGGAATAAGTTTGAGAGGTTTGGCAGATTTCTCCTGAAACACTCTGTATAAATATGTTGGCTCTGGTATTATAGTGCATATATGTGTATAAATTATAACAATGTATTGACACTATGTAACTGTTCTACAGTCATCATTCCAAACTATAATGTTGAAGGGACAGCCGTGTATGCTGTATGTTTCTGACAACAAATCTGGTGAAGATTTCTCTACTTTACAGGTAAAATTATTCATTTATAATAGTAGTTTATGCAACGATTTTATTTTGACCCTTATTAAGGCACGAGTTAGATGTAAGTTATAACATGAGCGAATGCGAGTGTTATAAATATCTCACGAGTGCTTTAATGGCCAAATAAAATCGTTGCATACACTATTTTATCTATGACCACTAGTATACATTTAATTAAAACAATTTCATTTTACCTGTGACTGTCAGAGATACCTAACCTCTCATCTCAAATACGAGAAGTTATAGTAGATTTTGTTAGGTTAGCAGCTTAGTTAGCAGTTTGATCAAATCAGCTGATAGTTTCACAATATTGAATAATGATATTGATTCCATCAAAAATGCTTCTGATTGGTCCAGAACCCGTGTTATAATGTAGAACCTGTACTATAATGAGCTCATTATGCAACGGGTTTCAAAAAGCATTTCGAAAAGACAGCTGTTTTGGCATCAATTGTGAAACTGTAATGTATACATTATGACATGGTCGTAGATAAATTTATTTTTTAATTCATCTACTGATTATTTATCTTTTTTTTTTGTGTACAGGCCTACCAAGGACCGTATTCGTCTTTCTTCAGACCAAGTTTCAATTTTTGGTTTGCCTGGGAGAATTTTCTTTTTTCATTTCTAAGCTCTACTCTATTTTGCAAAAGTGTCATTGTTATATCTAAATTTTTTATATCCTTTTTAACCAGCCGAATTTGGATTTTCTACTGTTTATTATAATTATTCATTTATTTATTTTGTATTCATCTATTTGTGACTATGATGCTCTCCTACTATATTATAGCTCATTACTAGGGAATACAAAGTGCTTCATCGTTTAAATTGCACTTCGTAATTGTGTTTTCCAGAATATTCGAATTTTATTTCCATCAAAACGTTAAGATAACCTATTTGGACTCTTGTAAAAATGTAGTACCTAATAAAGACAGTTTTGGGCTAGAATAGTCTGTTGTTTCTTTACAATAAGCTGTATTTTGACTGTATCAATAAATAAATAAATAAATACAAATTTGAATGGAGCCTAAACAATTCAAAATGTTAAATAGAGACAAGAATAACGTCAATAGTCCAATTTTAAAAGAAATTAATTGCTGTGAAGTTCTGTAAATTGAAAATCACTAAAATGTAAACAGGAAATTAATCGAAAATAATATAGGCCTATTATTGAACCACTAAACTAGGCCGCAATAATATTTTCAAGTAATTAAGAGGTTTGACAATCCCTGACTTTTTTATTCATGATGAACAACTTCCACAATATAGCTTTTATTATAAAAAAATTCTGAAAATAGGAAACTTGAAAATGAAGAGGAAAAGTATGCTTTCTTTAGTATGGGGTAATTTATCAAAAAAACCTTGATAGGGTGTTTAAAATTCAAAAGAAAGCGGTTAGGTGATGGAAAGAGTAAATAGATTAGATTCATGTAGGCCGTTGCTCAAGAGACTTGGGTCTCCTAACTGTACCCTGCTTATATGTGTATGAAGTTACTTTATATGTTGTAAAAAAGAGTGATATTAACCAAAATCTTGACGTACGTGTACACGATTATAATAGAAGAAGTGGAGGATATTATCATTTCGTGAGTAAAAGTAGTAGCTTATTCGAAAAAACCTTGTTATATCGGTAGGAAACTCTGCAACAAGCTATTGCAGTTTTTAGAGTCTTGAAAATAAAGAAATATTTAAAAAACAATTGAAAAAATATTTAGTTGATAGCTTGTTATAGTGTACAAGAGCCTCACCTCAACTAATTGACATTGTAATTAAGTAGTGTATAAGATTGTATGCAAATTGATCTGACTTTTATTTCTGAAGACATAATCTACAAAAGAGAATTATTAATTTTTTCCAGTCTCTGTGCGATAAATATTCCAAGGTTTCATGCTACTTTGGCTTGCTACCATTGGACTCTACATATGAAACAAATTCATTTGAAAAACAATTCTCACCAAAGTACACTCCGCTCTTTGCCTTCTATAATAATGGACATCATGTAAGTTGTGCTGAGTGCCAAATCCACTTTTGCTATATCATAATTATTATGATCAGTTTTAGTTGTGAAATGATCTGTGTTGTTTTAGATGACGAAATACTTGATGAACAATCTAATATAAAAACTGACACTGTATTTCTATTAAATTATGATTCTACTCATACTGGATATACTAGAGGGATGCATTTCACAAGTTAGTTTTAAAGTAACTGACAATTTAACAAATATTCAGAAACAGAATTTATCAATTTCGAAGTCCTTCAAGTGCTATTGATTTATACTGAAGACTTCCACTATGGCGGATATTGACAACAGCATTGAATAGCTGACGGAGATCGATGAATGCTACTGTACAAAAATAAACGCCGGGAATCGAACCGCGGACCTCCCAATTGCCGGTCGGACGCCTTAACGTCTAGACCAGACCACACTACCCTAGACTACAGTGACCCAGGGTTTTTTATGCATTTCACTCATCTAAAGAGAAGCTTCATCAGCCTCAGCTGTTAAGTGAGATGCATCCCTCCAGTATAAGTGAGGAAAAATCATAATTTAAATAGAAATACAGTGTCAGTTTTGATATCAGGTTATAAAATGAGTTTGACTCGTATTAGTATGAATTTAATTTTTCAAATATTCTGTAACATATCCTCTTCTTTCATATTTTTCTATTTCTTCTTCACCAACTTCTCCTTCTTCTTCCTGTTATTTTTATTATTGCAATTGATAATATTGCTCTTCCTCTTCCTCCTCCACTTCCTCTGCTTTTCATTTCTCTTCCTCTTTCTTCTTTCTTCTTGTACCTTTTCCTCCTTTTTTCATCATCTATTTTTCAACGCCCTTCTTCTTCTTTTTCCTGATATTTTTACTAATATAATTAATGACAGTCTCTTCCTCTTCCTTTTTCCTTCCTCTTTCTTTTTTCTTCATCTTCCTTTCACTCTTCCTTTTCGTCTTTTTCTTCCTCTTCCTCCAGTTCCTCCTCCTCTTCCTCTCATGTTATCAGCTTCCTGTATCTCAACAAATTCAAAACAGTAATAGTGAATGTAAGTGAAATTTGAACATTAATTTTGAAAAGTGAAAGAGGAACAAATATCGGGCTTCGAGGTGCACTGAATCGAGTTTAGATGAAGCTGTGAGCCACACACACGCACGCACGAACGCACACCTCCTCTCCTTATATAATGATACGGTACTGTAACTGATCTATTTGATATAACTAATCATATTATTAAATATAACTTTCTCTGTAGTGTTGAAGGTAATATTGCAGAAGATATTCATAATGATATTCACAAGACTTGAAGTTGTCACAACCACATTTATTGAAAACCGTGAGAAACAAGTTTCAGTTGCTACACCATTAACAATTTCAAACAAACTTAAACTAAAGTACAGAGTAGCTTTATATATACTAAACACAGAATGTTACTATTGGCTGAGGCACGATTGTTCTTGATTGCATTTAATAAATTTAGCTTAGTTTATTTCATTTCATTTTTCAATTGTTCAATTCTAGCCTACTTGAGTATTGTTCTTGTATGTTCCTTTTTTGTTCCTGATTTTGACACTGATTATTCCTTGTTGCTCCTCCCTCCAGTGGGCGTGACTTGTTGGGGCTTTCACCCAATCACAGACCTCCAATGAAGGTCAGCCTGTGAGAGGCACTTTCATCTCCAGCCAATAGTAACATCGTGTGTTTAGTATAATTATATTAAGCTACTCTGTATTTTAGTTTGAGATTGATGTGGTGTAACAACCAAAACTAGAATCTTACGGCTCTCAATAAATAATGTGGTTGTGACAGCTTCAAGTCTTATTATTCATTATGGATATCTTTCACAATATCACCTTTGACACTACAAAGAAATATTAAATATAACAATCATTATTAACTCTAATTTTCATTTCAGATCAAAACGATACAGTTCACGGATCATGCCCCTAGGGTACAAATACCTGATATAGAGGATGCTTTTAAAAAAATCAGCCAATAATTTGGGAAAAAATCTACATAATAAAATTGAGTCAATAATAGAAACTTACAGCATACAAATGTATTGTTGATCTGAAATTAATTAAAGATCTTTTGTGATAGTTATTTTCTATAGTTTTTAATTGCGAGAAGTTGAAACATTTAAATTTTCCAAATAATAATATGTACAATAATTGTAAGTTTTACATTTAGACATATACATAATAGGTCCACAAATGCTTCGTCACATAATTATAGTGGGCGAAAGGTTTATTCATTTAGAAATTTGTAGTACAGTAAAGTAAAGTAAATTCGTATGGCTTTTCGTGGTGGGGAGACCCTTACGGGTAGTACAGTAAAACTTCCCAATAACGGACACCGTCGGGACCTCGTAAAATGTCCGCTATTGAGAAAAATGACCAAAATAAATACGTATATTATGACATATGTATAATGACGCATTTTAATTGCACAGTACATTACTACATAACTAAAAAAAGAAACAAAAATTACTGAAAATTAGGTACTGTAGAATATCTCTGTCCTTTTTTAACGATGAGTACTGTCCCACTTTCTAATCAACGTTTTTTGAAAAAATTGTTAATTGATGCGGTCAGGTACTTCCGTCATCTTCAACTCTGAAACGAAGCATTTCCCCACCTATGTACTTTTTTCATTATTTCGAAGGGAACAATGTAACTGCCTACCTCTCTCGGTCATATTGATTTGCTAATTTGGTAAATATTTTATAATGTATAAACAATTTCTCTTGTTTCCAAGTTTAAATATTCAACTAAAAAGCTGAAAACAAGAAAAATTAAAACAAAAAAGAAACCGACTTCGAAGAAATGTTAATCAGAAATTAAATACACACAGCTCATGTACTAAAATTTTAAGTATTCACTTTAAACAGAGTCGGCGCCTAATATTTTGAGTTTATAAAAAATTCTATGTAGTATTTTAGTTCATGAAAAATTTGGCGCCTACTTCAAAAGGTTACTTGTATTGGATTTAAAATTTTCTGTTTAAAGTGAAATTTTATAACGTGAATGAGTATTCAATTTTCGTTTAACATTTCATTGAAGTCGGTTTCATTTTTGTTTTAAATTTGTTGTGATAAATAAATAAATGGAAGGATAAATAAATAAATTTGAAAAATGGGAGCTTTCATTTGATTAATAAGACTGACAATTGAACAAAATTGTTTATTAACTTACAAATTCAACAAAACTATGACAATAAAAATTTCAACAAGTAGAATAAATGTAGTACACAGCCATAACCAGGTGAAACATACTATACAAACCTCAACCAGAATGAGATGAGGAACCAAGTGCTTAGAAAATTAATAATTATATTCTAAACAATGAACAGTAGCAATATATAACCTGGAAATTTACCCTAAATTACGCCACTTAAGAGAAAATACTAAATCCACAAGTTATTTTGATAAATTTACAAAAAAAATTACAGAAAACATGATGTACAAGATTATCGAAATAATTTATTTATGGAATATTCTGAACATAAAGATAATTAAGCAGAAAAGATAATTTATCACTAGTTCTCGACTATTAAAGAATTCACCTTGTTTATAATTATTGCTATAAATTCCAATACTTGGTTATTTCGAGAATAAAATTAGATGTAGTTCCATTATTTCTCTTGATATTTGGACATGAATAATTGTTGACTTTACTGGTGAATTTAGCACTTACTCATTCGTGTGATAGCTATTTCACATTGTTGTAAAGCTTCCTCGGACAAGGTTGGACGTCTACTGAATCAGGCACTGAAAATTGGGGTTCATAGGGAATGCCCCAATTTTCAAAACCTGATTCAGTAGACGTCCAACCTTGTCCGAGGAAGCGTCACAACAATGCGAAATAGCTATCACACGAATGAGTAAGTGCTGAATTCACCAGTAAAGTATTTTCAACGATCATTTATATTAAAATAAAATAGTTATATCTTTTTTCCACTGGTATGATAAAACTTTGGTTAAAAATAAATTTGACACAAAATTATATTAATTTATACAAATAACATTCATTAAAATAATTTAAATAGAATTTATTTATCCACAATTCTTTACAATGGTAATTACAAAATAAACAGAATCATACAACATAATATATATTTTTTACACAAGCGATTTAAAAATAATAATAATAATAATGAAATGTAGAAAAATTGTTAAAAATTAAAGAAAAACGCGTAAAGATTTCACTTTGAAATAATAAAAACAGATTGTAACTAATAAATGTTTCTGTATTTATGTTTTATATTTACAAGTAACTGAAGATGCTCATGAAATAGAATGATAAAATAAAATGTCACACGTTAGTTCGAGTGTTCCCTAGCTATTTATTATTATTATTTCTTATTATAATATATAATTATTTTTAGCTTAGTATTCAATAAAATGTCTTGCTCGTACAAATAACATGAATTACAAATTCAACAGTTTGATAAATTGGAAATCTTCAAACACAAACTATATAGAACAAAAAATTAAGGACTATGATTAGACGCACATAAATATTATTGTATGTTACAGTATGTAGCAGCATAGTTTCCTTTTTTAAAACTTAATAATACCCGTTGTATGGATCAGAAAATTTTTATTTGGTTTTTTTAAACGTAGGGACTTAATTTTTTTTTAAATTTAGTTTTGAGGATCAAATTAGGTAGGTAACGTTTCCCATTCCCATACACTGTTTTGTGGGAACACATCCCAGAGCGCCCCACCTCAATTAGGGGCTATTTCAAGTGACTCTCCCAATTTGGCTTGATATTTTTCTGTTTCTTTTTCAAATCTCGTCTTTATGTAAACCGTTCAAGGACCCTTCAAGATTTAGCGCCGTATCTGTGAACGTTCCTTCAGTGTCTCTTGACTCGAGAGACTCTTTAAATGTGAATTATGTAATATATAGACATTTCAAGAGTCCCTCGAGTCAAGAGAAAGTGAAGGAACGTTCATAAATAAAGGCATAAAAGTGAATATCAAGGAAGAAATTGCCAGAAATCGGTGTACTCAGTGTAATGGAGGACGTTACCTACCTGATTTGATTTTCAAACTAAGTGAAACTAAACTTTAAATTAATCTGTGTCTATACATTATAAAAACAGAATAAAGAATTTTTGTTTCATAAAATTGATTTTATTAAGTTTATAAAGGAAATTATGCGGCCGCAACCTGTAGAAAAATCGCAATTTATAATATTATTATCTTACACCTTTCAATATGCCAGTTATTTGATTGTATGATAATTATTTAATTAATTTGTATAACTTCAACAATGGCTACTCATGTTCATCTGCAACATGGAGGAAGACTCTCAGAATGTACTTTTGATTTCATCATTCAAATTATACGAATATTTACAAAAATGTTTTGGCCTATCAGCTACTTTATAATGGCAGAGAGGAAGTTTTAATACTAGATACGAGCCAAACATAATCCATTTCACTGAAATATAGGAGGCAGATCGGCCATGTTTATTTTTTGTAGGGAAGTAAGTGTGACTGAACTGATTATTTTAGCGTTAACGGTTTTTAACCACCGGTTAGTAATTTTTTGTGATGTTGAAGATCCATCTTGTTTCCACTAATATGTATTATAAACTTAAAAAACACTTTTAAATGGAAATTGACTCACGTTATGGCGTGACGGCCGTTTCGCTCTGTTGTCTAGAGCATCATCAGACGACCCACAGTACACACTGAGTGTACTGTGGGTCGTCTGATGATGCTCTAGACAACAGAGCGAAACGGCCGTCACGCTATAACGTGAGTCAATTTCCATTTAAAAGTGTTTTTTAAGTTTATAATACATAGTAATTTTTTGTCATACTCATACATATTCACCACTTTACCGAGCATTGAATCGAGGCGGTAGACGTCTTTTTACAGAAAGAACAGCTGATTTTCATTACTGCATCCCTTTTCAGTGCGGTATTGGATATTACCGCATTCCAGCTAATTCAGAATTTGGAAAAACAGCTGATCACAGAAGAATTTTAAGTGTTTCACTGCTGTAATGGATTTTGAGGCTATGTTTGATGATGCTTGTTGTACATGCTCAAAGTTTATCTTTTTCTATATTTTAGTCTGGTATGACGAGAAATGTCGTACTTAACTCGCCCGGGAAGATATTTACCATACTTGTATGATAATACCGCACTCGACTTTGTCTTGTGCGTTAACTTATCATACTCATATGGTAAACACCATTTCCCGCACTAGTAAGGTAATGTACTATCACAGCAGAGAAAAGCCTTTTTTGCTGGCCAATCTAATCGGACACCCTTACTAAGAGGACCCCGGAGTTTGTAGCTTATCTTCATCTGACTGGACAGGAACCCACTATGGCCCACGGCTATTATGTTTCTAATTTTTAGTTTGAAAGAAATGAAATTTTTAGCCAATAGGATGATAGTGAGTGAATACTGAGTGAATTGTTGGCCTACTCGAAGACCATGGGTATGGTGGTGTAGGGCAGAATGGGAGAGGCCATTTCCACCTGCAGGGCAGTCGCCATACAGTCGCTGGCTCGGCTGCAATCACCAAGTGCCTCAAGAACTTTTCCCAGATTGTACCTGCAGCCAACACATTACAATATTAAACAAATATTTTCTCAAAAATTCCCGATTCCAAAATTAATGAAATTAACTAGTAGTTCTGTGAACACAAGACCTCGTGCTCAAGAAGAGGGTGCTTGCACAGAGGAACATACTCCAGGTACTCAATGATAATTAACATCCCAAAATTGAACACAGTCATCAGACCTAACCCTTGATTCAATTCGCGTAGTCTATTTCATGTCTGTTTTTCTTCAAAAGGTCACTCTGTATTAGGGTTAATAGAAACAAAGTTGTTCCAAATGTTGCTCAAATTAGCAGAATAGAAAAGTCGTGACGTCACTCTCTTCAGAATTACCCCTAACTTGCAAATTTCAGCTCTATTTGTACACTTTTTCATCATAAAATTTAAGTTTTTTGCCCAGCTGATGGTTCTCAAGATGTTATTGCCCTCATGTACTTTGACATTGTTGAACTCGGTCAGCTGATGTAATTTAGCCTAAATTGGGGCTTGCGACCGCGACTGAAGTGGCTCTGTATAATGAGGGCCTTAGCAAAAAATGAAAATCATTATAGTTTTTTCCAAAAAGTTTTACAGTAAATAAAAATGGTATTGCTAAAAGTGATACCACGAGTGAGATGAAAATCAGGACACGAGAGGTGCAAGTGTTCCTAAACATCTTACAAATGACTTTTAAAGGCAAAATACAATATTTGATCTCCAACTACCAATAAATCCAACAGCTTGCCAAATTATAACCCGACCATCTGTACTGACATCACTTTCTTACCTCTAATATCTACTTTATAATGTTTTCGTAAATAAAATAGTGTATGCAACATTTGTATTCAGTCCTTGAGCAATATTTAGGACACATTTCTCACTTGCGGCTTAAAGGCATCCAAAATACAATCGTTGCATAAACTACTATTATGATATGATTTATATAATCTACTTTTAGAGCGCAGAATTTGATCGTCGATCAGTGGTTTGATTATCAAAAATTGACCGGAGATCAGTTTTGATTGGGAATCATCTCTTTAATGAATGTCCAATGCTACTGATCTAAGATCAGATTGACCAGTGATTGGGTATCAAATTTTGATCGGCGTTCATGCAACCATCTTTCGTAATTGTTGAATTTAGGTTGTTCAATTAGTTAATTTAGTAGTTGAATTAATTACCAAGTGTCCGGCGCATGTGGATCAATTTTAGCCGCATCGCGCAATGTCTTTTCAGCCAATCTGTGACTTCCTAGGTAATGGTGCATCAAGCCCTGTTTAAAGTACACATCAAAATTAACATGAATGATTATTGCAATGTATAATATCAATGATTTGTGTTCTAAGAATTGGTTATTCAATCTCAAGACAATAAATTCTTCCTTGAAATCACTTCCCGGTGGCTCGGAACCCAACTAAAACTGTGGGTCAAATTCATCAGTCACCAACTCATTACCCACGCACTGGTCTCATACCTGTGTGGGCTTCATCTTGAAAAAATTGAACCAATCAATAGAATAATCCATTCAGTGATTTTTTATCATTGTTTGTTTATATTATTTATAAGTGAACTATTGTGCAAATTCTTTGTGAAATGTGTACAAGCTTTTCAAATTGAAATATTTCTATTGTTTTGCGGACTACTATATCTTCTATGTTTTCTTCTCATATATTTTACATTCTCATATAATATGCGAATATATATATATTATTCCTTTATTTTCTTTTTAACTGTATTCTCTTAAAACTTTTTAGTACTTTATTACTACGTTTGGAATACGGTGTTACAATCTTTACGTTTTTCTCAATATTTCTCAAATTGTGTCGACCAGTCTTTGAGGTCAATGAGGATTGTTTTGGCGTTAAGCTGTAAGCCTCTATTTGTTGTGAATGTATATATTATATTCAATAAATGAATAGGTAAACTAACAACAAAAATCAAGTTTGACTTAACACTGTATTCAATTAGGTTTGTAATAAATAGATAAATTAATCATTAATGTGAACGTGGATTTCAATTAATCTTTTACTGGATACTCTCAACTATATTGCGTAATTAGGTGAAAATATAGATTTGAAGATGGGATTTTTAAAATACTAAGAAACATTTTTAACAGCAATTTATTTGCAATGCCGCAATTGAATTAAAGTAAAAACTGAATTGAATTTGGCTTCATATGTTTTATTATTGTCCGCATTACATATAGTGGGGAATCATATTTTTTCCAAATTTAGCAATTAAATCACTGTGTTTTATATTCAATAATATATTGTCATGTTTGAGCTTATATCAATAAACTCCTCTGGATGTGTTCTCCATCATCCAGAGAAATTATTATTATTATTATTATTACAGAAGGCATACCATATTACTACATACTACTTGTAATAGATATTTGAATAACATGACTTAACATCTGATATTATTTTATCAATTATTCAATTTTGTTCAATTATTACCGCATTATTCCATATTATCATGTATTACTTGTATTAGATTTGAATAACATGATTTAACATCTGATATTTTATCAATTTTCGCTTATTTCAAACACTTAACCAAGTGTTGACACGAGATATTGTGAAAGTTAGCAAAATAGAATTGAATTTGAAATACAGAGTGAGCATAAGTTATTTAGAGCATTTTATAGGTGAATAATAAATAGCTAGTCAATGTGAATGTGAATTCAGTGAAAAGGCAATTTTAAACATTTCTATTTACTACAACTGACAAATTTAATGCATTAATATATTCAACTGTTTATTGTATTATATGCGGTGTTGAATAAATAAATTATCTTATCTATTGAAACATTCATTTTTAATGATAAAACTTTTGCAAATAAATCTACATTCATGTAAGTACACCAATTTGTTCACCTATGGTAAACAATTTATGCTGTCTGTAGAATTGAAACGTGATCTTATGCCTGTTATGTACTTACTAAATGCTGGAGACTTTTAATGTGATTTGGATTGATTGAGACAGCATTCTGGTAGCACTGTTTCGCTTCAACGAATTCATGCTTCTGCTCGTGAACCAGTCCTCGCTAAAAAAAGACAAAGACAAAACCACAAAAAATAAATATAATACAGTTGAACCTCTATATAACGAACCTCCAAATAACGAAATCCTCTACATAACGAATCTTTACCTTGTCCTGAGACATTTTAATATTTTTACTGCTTATTTACCTCTATGTAACGAATTTCGGACCTCTCAAAAACGAAGTTTTTTCTTCATTTCACCTTGAGAAATGTAGTGTGTATAGGAAGCCCACAAAGTCATTTCCAAGGAATTGTTTATTTTCAGCAGGAAGGTCAATAAAACAAAAAAATTAGAGATTCAGGTAGGTAGAAAATAGTAGAGGTTGAAACACATGTCGGAAATTGAATTCAGGTTACTAAAAATAGAATTTTAAGAACTCGGTCATTTATAGACTCGTTATTGTGTAGGTTCCTATAAAAGTTCCTCTACGAAGTTATTTACAGAAGTATGTTGTGTTTAATCTGATAGTTTCGTGTGTAAAAGTATTGAAATAAATTTAGTAAAGGCAGTTGAAAAATTTTGCTATTGAGAAAACTTTGATTAAATTCCACTACGTTCAAGTCATGCTGTCTGGAAATGAATTGGTGGGTGTACTTGCTTATTACATTCTATACATGTTCATAAAACATGTTTTTTATTGTTTTCAACAGCATGAATTTTCAAATTTCTTTATTAACGTTGGCCTATTACCCTACCTATTACATCTCGCGATATTATACTGTATTGTGTAAATTTAATATATTATAAGATCTGTAAGATGGGGTGGTAGTATTCTTGACACAACAACCTCTTAATAACGAATACCTCTCTACAGCGAATTTTTCTCAGGATAATCGACTTCGTTATAAAGAGGTTCCAACTGTATAATAATAATAATAATAATAATAATTAATAATTTCTCTGGATGATACTGCAAAACATCCAGAGGAGTTTATTCAAAAAACAAACATACAGATATCAAAGAGAATCCCGACTCTTAAAATTGCTACTAAATAATATAATTTTATTCCTAATTATGATACCCCACTATAATATGTATAAGTATATCTTACTGTTTCTTGTATTTCAATAGAGGCGTTTTTTTAGATGGTTGCCTACTCGCCTGAAATATAATGATAATCACCATTGCAAAATCAAACACATGCTGTAGAATGATGTATGCCAGATTGGAGCCACGTGAATACCACCATTTCACAGCATGTGTTAGATTTTGCGATGGTGACTATCATCGAGTAATGCATGCTCCACTGTGCAAGCACCCTATTCTTGGGCGTGAGGTCTACTGCTCAAAGAGCTAATTGTTATAAAAACATATGTAGGACTCTAAATACAAATAATAATAATATCGCGTAACCTGGCTAGCTTAGGTCTGGTGTCAAGAGGCCTCT
The DNA here is from genome assembly GCA_948455865.1 of Conomelus anceps. Classification (NCBI taxonomy): domain Eukaryota; kingdom Metazoa; phylum Arthropoda; class Insecta; order Hemiptera; family Delphacidae; genus Conomelus; species Conomelus anceps. Next base: position 56,844,440 of record OX418223.1, on the reverse strand, counting down.
GACGTGTCTTAACAACTGTTTTTCAGTCAGCCGAGACTGACAGGCTTAACGTGGCCTTTTAATTCAACCCTATAATAATGAATGTATGAATTTTATTTCGCCAAAAAATAATTACAGAATATGTAATTCTCAAAATACAAACCATCAAAATAAACCCAACTACTAAACAGCTTACTGTACTAATTTATAATTCAAAATAAATTAAAATTTTAATAGAAAATAAATCAGAATAAAGGAGAAACGAAAAAATACAATATTAGATACAAAATTATATCAATTACGGGAAGTGATACCCGAGTGCCGTAGCAGGACAATCTGGTATCTGTTCAATCTGATAGAGATAAGCTACGAACTCCTACGATCGGGCCTCTTTGTAACGGTAACCGATTGGATTGGCCAGCAAAAAAGACTCTGTTCTCTGCTGTAAAATCACTTCCCGTTGGTTCGGAACCCACCTAAAACTGTAGGTCCAACTCATCAATCACCATCATCCTACTCATTACCCACGCACAGGTATCAGACCTATGTGGGCTTCATCCTCTGAAAAAAATTAAGGTATGGTGTAGTCTAAAATGGCAAAACAACAGCAAAAGGAAAAATATCCTTGTGCCCTAGTGCGAGTCGTACATAAAGCCTTTTTATTATATTTCACTTAGTTTACTACAATTCTATTATTTTTAGATGAAGTTCAGTGATGAGAAGTAACTTGATTTTTCATGGCTTTTTTTCTGTGCTTCAAGTTTCTATAGCTATTTATTGGGAACTCATTTCTAGCATGTTTATAAACTTACTACTGATGCAAAGGAGTTGTCTTCTGAGAAGGGTCAAATTTGTGTCACACACCCATATTTTTTTTTATTGAATTCGGAGTTTCTGTGTGAATATACACTTATCACATTCTCTCAGGCTCTATTTTAGAACACATTCAAAATACATATTATTATGATAAAATATTATTATTATATATATATTTTATATCTAGGTTTTCATTTAGATTTATGTATGTTACGGAGACTCCTCCCCGCTCACTTACACGTCGTTCATGCCGTAATACAATATCATGAAAATATACTTATTCGGTATATTCATGATATTTTTTTCTGATTATCAAAAAATTGTATTTATATTTGAATAAATAAATTTGAATTTGATCTTAATCTGTAAGAATGCAGGAATCAACTGTTTTGCATATTGCAATAGTGCATAAATAGCTGCTTCATTGAGTAACGGAACGAAAACAATAATAATAAAATAGAATGTCTTCGGACCTCGTTTAGTGTCAGGATATTCAGATATAGTAAACGTGATCTGCTTAGCGTCTTCAAGTGAAATAACGTATGATTAGATAAAAAAATGAATAAATAACAAGATACAATATTAATAATAATAATGATAATGATAATGATAATAATAACAATAATAACAATAATAATAATAATAATAATAATAATAATAATAATAATAATAATAATAATAATAATAATAATAATAATAATAATGATGACAATGATAATAATAAAAATAAAAATAAAAATAAATAAATAATAATAATAATAATAATAATAATAATTTATTCGATCAACAGAGCATCCTCAGTATATCAACAATTTTTGGTCTGGATATTAATATACATCAAACACTAATTATTACTATGTCGACTATACAATAAACTGTCTATTGTTTAATTACGGCAACCCCGAAGGTATTCCTGTGTGGGGCACCTTCTATCTTATATAATTTCGATGGAGAATGAAAAAGTACTAAAAACCTATAAAAAATAAAATAAAGGTAATAAATGTAGCCTAATATTATTTCAAAGAGAAGCAAACCATAGAAATGAATCATACTTGCTAAAGTAAGCGGAAAAACATAAATGCCTGAGATAAAAAAAAAACGAAAGAAACCATAAATTGTTTAGAATTAATTGGAAAATACTATATTAGTAGAATATTTATACTTATTCAAATTTACATTCTTTTGTGCGGGAAATCTATTTAAAACATTTCTTGCTAAATGAGAGGAAAACAGTTTGTCACTTATAATTGTAATATATTTGCTAAGAAGATTCCGATCAAATTGACTAATTAAAAAATTACTGGTGCTACATGAGGAAATACATATCTGGGTTTAAAATACACATTTACTAAAAATCTACCTTACGTCTGACACAATTAAAAGACAACTAAATCGAATAAAATATTCACATAATTACAGCATAAGGTCTGTTATTAGAATTTTGGTTGTCAAGTAGTATTGTAAACTCAAAAATCCATAATGCGACACATCCGTCAATATTAAAATACTGTCAATAGTAACCGTCAATAGTAATAGTAATACCGTCAATAGTAAAATAGTTGTTATATTATTTTTTTTTAACCTGTTGAGTATTTCACCCAGAAAAACTGTTCTAAATTTAAAATGAAGAAGAAAGTCGATTGTTGTGTGGTCTCTGTATATTGTAAATATAAATTTTTTGCTTTTAACCAGATTGTTTTAACCTTTTGTTGTAAATTTAACGACTTGCAGTCAGCTTTATATTGTGAATGGAATCGTAATGGCAAATCGTTATCGAACAAGAAATCCAAGAATCAGATTGTTTATGTCTTTCAATTAATATTGTATTTTTTTTTATTGCGGATGATTCCTACATGAGTTCGGAGACTTGTGCGTGGGTAATGAGGTGAATCGGTGAATGATGAGAAATATCCATGGCTGAATGAGATTCGAGCCCAAGGCTGTAGGAAACAAAGCCGGCCAGAGCCCCTTATCTTATCACAGACAAGCGCTCCAACCAACTGGACTAATTATTTCATGAACTAAATAAGTGGAACCACACAACTAATGAACAGAATAAGTGGAATTGACGAATATTGACCGTAATCATTTAAAAAAATATATGATTATAGTTATAATGGTGGCGCCACTCACAGTGTACATGATGTGATGCGACAGTGGAAATATGTTGGTGGCTTCCTGTATACAGGCAACCGCCGACGGCAGCTGATCAATGGCCAGATAGATTTCGGCCAGCAGCAACCAGATCTGCAACTGCAGTTGCCAGGCGCGCTGTGGCCTGGGGTCCCCACCGCAACCTGCCTGGCGACCGCCACCCAGTGGCCCCACTTGTGACGAGATACTCGACGCCACTTCCGACAACGCCTGCTCCACTCGGCTAGTGGCCAGTGAGTGTCCACCATGCAGAGAACCTACGGCACAGCGCAACGGATCAATTTGTTTATTGAAATTATCATATGTGAGAAATAATCGTATGTGAAATAATCATATGAAATAATCATAAAATAATCAAAATATGAAATAATCATATGTGAGAGCATGGGGTAAACCTATTACTGGACTCATGATACAATGGTTTCAACACAAACCTTTTATGGTTACCTGGTTTATCTGGTCTATTTATTTTATTGTATTTGAGAGCCTTGGTGATGAAGCTTATGTACTCAAGTATTAAGCTTTTTATAGTGTACAAGAGTTCCTTCCAAATCAAATTAAGCCTCACCTCAACTAATTGATTTAGTAATTATTATGGTAACTAGTGTATAAGATTACACAATTGTTAATCTGACTTGTCTTATACTCTTTAAATGTAGTATCCAAAACGTAATCTACAAAAAAAGTTGATTCAGTAATTGACGGAATGTTTTTATCCATTAAAAAAATGTTCACAGATTCGCGATAAGAATGTAAGAAATTTTCACAAAAATATTTCAAAATTTGAGCTTTTCCTAGCGTTTTTGCGATCTTGTGTATTTAGTGGCCGAAAAATTTGAAAATTTGGTTTCGAATTCTGTATAATTTGTCCCCCAGGGGGGTTCACGGGGGAGAGGACGGGTAGACGGTTAAGACGAGCCTGCCGGATAGTGTATTGATTCATGATGTTTCGACACCAAATTTGGCGCTTAGCTATCACACAGTGGGATTAATTAGAATAGAAAAATAATAATAATATTTTTTCAATTGATCATAACTCCTGAATGGGAGCGAATTTCATCAATCTGATTATATATTCTGGCAGTTCTCTTCCAGGACTATCAATCATGGCAGTATGAGTGATTTTTTATTTTTTGTTTAATTATTGAAAATTTTTGTATGTATGAAAATATCATATCAGATTTCGGCTGTAGGTGACACGTCAGACATCAACATTATGTGTTGGTCCAAAGAGCGTACTACGCAAACGTGCGATTACTTTCCTCACTGAGCTAGTTGTGTTTATATCTATGCAAAGCGCACCGAAACAAATACTGAAGCTCTATGTTTATCAGTCCACTCCCACCTTTACATGGGGTCTGGCTGCACAGGTGAGTGTGTATACTATCCAACACACTTCTGAGCTACTTCCTGCGTTCATGCCATCATTTGCCAGAGACATTTGTAAAGCATCACAATTGATGTAGCTTTTTTGTATCTACGATGAATAAATTAATTTATTTGTTCAAGCAAGGTTATCACATAAATAGAGTTGCGCCGGAAAAAAGAAAAACACAGAACAAACAGTGCAAACAAGCATTGTGTATAGGATACGCCAATATATAATTCCAGTATAATATAGGATTTGAGGCTCTCAACAAAGCTCACACAACATTTGACTTATTTCTAAGGCTTTCACAACGTAAAGAAAAACTCTATTTATTTTCTCCTCAGTCAGATTCGACAACAATACCATCAACCTGTCCTCGTAATTGAATATATTTTGGCAAAACGTATAAAAAAATTGAATTCTACAGACTCTATACACAAGACAGCGCAACAAAAATTGCTCCAGAGTTTCTAAATCTCTGCAATTACAGATAGGGCAATTTCTAGAAGAATTTATCCGATTCCCATGTCTGTTGCTAGTCGCAGCTGGGTTAGCATTCCAGTTCTAGCAAATGGTATTCTCACGCTAAACTGCTCACCCAGATTGAAAGTGGGATTCATTTTTCTATAAAGAGGACAAGTTGCCGAAACTACAACTCCTGAATATTTCTCCAAAATATCTGACTTCAAAGTTTCAAGATAATTCATCCCCTATTTCAACTCCTATCACTTCTGCGATGAATAAAACTTGAGATATGAAGTGAAATGAATTATATTTATCATTCTGAAAAAACAAGATACAAGTGAGAGAAAAAAACTATGAATATACTCCTCACCTAGACAGGTCTGAGTGTGAGGAGGGTCGTTTTTATAATAGTTCATTTATTGTCATGGCATAATAGCTTTTTATCTATGACTATGTCATAATGTATACATTACAGTTTCACAATTGATGCCAAAACAGCTGTCTTTTCGAAATGCTTTTTGAAACCCGTTGCATAATGAGCTCATTATAGTACAGGTTCTACATTATAACACGGGTTCTGGACCAATCAGAAGCATTTTTGATGGAATCAATATCGTAATTCAATATTGTGAAACTATCAGCTGATTTGATCAAACTGCTAACTAAGCTGCTAACCTAACAAAATCTACTATAACTTCTCGTATTTGAGATGAGAGGTTAGGTATCTGTGACAGTCACAGGTAAAATGAAATTGTTTTAATTAAATGTATACTAGTGGTCGTAGATAAAATAGTGTATGCAACAATTTCATTTGGCCATTAAAGCACTCGTGAGATATTTATAACACTCGCATTCGCTCGTGTTATAACTTACATCTAACTCATGCCTTAATAAGGGTCAAAATAAAATCGTTGCATAAACTACTTCATACACAATAGAATCAAATAAATTTTCATATAAACTCAAAAGTCACTTATATAAACAAAAAATCTAAACTATCTAAGTTTATAATATAAATTTAAAAAATAAATTATTATGAATAATTTTAAATAAGTGGAAATTATGACTCCGTGTTTTTCAAGTTTATATCATATATTAGTGGAAACAAGATGGATCTTCAACTAAATAATTTCGCTATCTAAGTTTATTCATTATAATTCATTTTTTGAAATGCTATCTAATTTTACCCAGCAGAACAAGAAGAAAAAAGGGGGGAAAAAGGAAGAAATAAAACAGCAGATATCAAGAAGCATGAAAAACTTGAAAAGCAGCAACTATTAAGAAAAAAGACTATAATTATGTATGGTGACCTGATCAGCTCCTCGCAGGCTTCATGTCCAATGCTGAGCAAACCCCCCCCCCCCCCAACTTAGGCTTGAAGACAGCAATGCTGGCTCCCTCGGTTTGTAAGATATCCCAATATCCCAAGGAAGACTATGGTAGAGTATGTGAACCAAGTAAAACGAGTTTTTTGTGTCGAGGGAATGACTGAGTCTAGGAAATTGAATACCCAAATGCAACCTATTAATGCAACTTAATTCACCTCAAGCCACAATAAGGCATATAACATTTTTGCAGAATTATTTAATAGTAGGAGGGTGTACTTGAGTCGGACATTATAGTAAATTGGTAGGACATACTTGAGTCTTTATCGGACATTTCAGACGTGTATAGCTGGAATACGCTGCGCGTGTCAGCATTGTGCTGACCCACTTGGTCGCCGGTCAGCCTTTGATCAGAGGCCGACTGATTGGTGTGCTCCTCATAGAGTGTCTTCCATAGAGTCAGCATGTGCTTGCCGGTCAGCAGGGCCACTTCACCTCCCTCCATTGCCAGCTCCAAGTAGGCCTAAAACACAACAAAAGCATTCATTATATTAAACGAGAAATTTTCAAATCAAATCAAAATATTTTTATTGTCGTCCCGCTCAAGAGCATTGACATAGTCATATCTTACAATAGTCAACAAACATACATAAATTAATAGTCTTACATATATTAACAAATTACATTTACATAGAATATGTAACAATAATATCAAACATTGATATCATTAGTACTTCCAGAGAAAAAATCTTGTACTGAATAAAAGGCTTTCTCTTTTAGCCATTTTGTAATAGCAGTTTTAAACATTTTTATACTTGTCTCTTTAACACTCACGGGTAATTTATTGAATAATTTTATTCCAATGTGGGAATATGCGTTTTGAGTCTTTGTAAGCCTAGCGTATTTTGAATCTATTAGGTTTCGATTTCTTGTGCTGTAATTTAATTATATATATGTGTATGCATGTCTGACGGATCTCAAATGATTTTGATTAAATTACGAATGTAGGGGCTTCCTGGTGAAGGAGACAAAAACGGAGAAATCTATCCTTGAAGGAACAGAGGCGTTATTTACGCTGCATGGAACACGAACACTTACATGCGTACAGTGTAGTCGGAGCCTTGCAGTTATTCAGGAAACATATTACTGAAGAATCGAAGCTAAATATAACATGGTTTATACATTTTAGCTCTCACTGTAAGAAGTACATAGGGGGAGAGCATTATGCGCAGGCTCTGTCTGTCCGTAAGCATAAAACTTCAGAGCAGAAACTACAAGTTTTCAGGAGGTAATAGGCACCTGATAAGAAGAAAAAATAAATTAAAATTAAGTTTGTCAGTCCTCGCTGAAGGACACAAAAAGGAAACATCTATCCTTAAAGGAACAGCTGGTAGAAGTTAACAGTTTTTAATCATAAGGCAGACCCCTTAGCGGCGTTATTTACGCTGTCTGGAACGCAAAGCCTTTGCATGTACCGTGTAGTCGGAGCCTTGCAGTCATGTTGCTATGGGAATATAAAATAAACATTCAAGTGCTGAAGTTGGGTTGGTTATAATTAATTTTATTCTATAAAATTTTGCGTTCTTCTTTTTACCCCTCGTTATCTATTGCAATACGGTTGGGACAGTGAGAGCGTCCCCTTTGAATTTACCGTAAAGTAGTTTTTTTTTGTGAAATAGAAAACTGAACTTTTCTAATTACTTTGGTTACAGTAACTTCACTTTGATTCATCATTGCACTCTCGGCCGTTTTTTCTCTATAATTTATCAAGGACTTTCTATGAATTTTATAATTTACCCGATAATGCATAGACAAAAGCAACAAATATGTTACAGCTACCTTCAATATGCGCTCCTCCCTGCAAACAGTAGTCGACACCGTACAAATGTGTCTATTTCTCTGAATTTTAACAAAAAAAAAAAATCGTCTGCAACTGTTTTCTTTGAACAGGAAACCATGTAAAAACAGTGATGAATTTGACTGAAAAAAATCAAAACTATGAGCCATTGGCTACCCCCAAGCGAAGCTCGGCCCCTTGATATTTCACTTTTCAAAAGAAAATACCCGTTTTACGATTTATACGAATACGAGTTTAAACGATTTGTAGTATTTATAATATACAACTTACAATTAAAATGAATACACCAAATGAAAGAGCAACTAAAACAGTATAACGTACAAGCTTTGAAGGAACTGGCAATTTATCAAACTGACAAATAGTTAGAAGCAGTGACTAAATATTTTTGTGCAGTAGCGTTCATCGATCTCAATCAGCTATTCAATGCTGTTGTCAACATCCGCTATTGCGGAAGTCTCCTGTCATATTATTGATAGCAATATGAGGAATTCGAAATTAATAAATTATGAAGAATAATGTTCTCTCAGACGAACCAAAAAATGAAACTTGGTCTCAAGAAAGACGTATTAATGAATGAATGAGTTAATTTTTTTATTGCCAATAAAATTACATTTCAATAATAATTTAGTTAAATAAATAAACGACTTCTGCAGTCTAGATATTGGCTTCACATTAGTTTTATATGTACTACGCACCCAGCATATTTTAATCAAAGCATTAGGATGAAGGAGTATCGGACGGTAAAAAAGGAGACCAACATGACTTGAATTGTAAATGAGTGGTCCTTAGCAGTAGCGTAGCGAAAATCTTTTCATGAGGGGGTTTATCGAAGATTCTGGGGCCCCGGGGGGTCTGGGGGGTATGGAATACCCCCCAGGGAAATGGGGGGTCCAGGGGCCCTCCCCCGGGAAAATGTTGATTAAAAGTCCCTCTAAAATCGTATTCCAAGAGATTCTAGACCCATGTCTAGAAAAACTTAAATCGATTCATTTTAGTCTACATTATTATTTTTTTTTTTTCAATTCAATTCAATTTTATTCACTCAAACGGTACAAAAAAACCAATAACTTACAAAGTTGTGACAAAATTTAAATTGGGTACAGTGAAAGCTTGAATTCAATAAATCATTGCGTTTATGAATCGTTTGCCCAAGAGCTTGAACCCACTTTTCATATATTGTTACTTCATTAATTAATTAGTCGTGAACAAATTTTAATGTTATGATGTTGAAGATCCATCTTGTTTCCACTAATATGCATTATAAACTTAAAAAACATTTTTGAATGGAAATTGACTCACGTTATGGCGTGACGGCCGTTTCGCTCTGTTGTCTAGAGCATCATCAGACGACCCACAGTACACTCAACACAGAGTGTACTGTGGGTCGTCTGATGATGGTCTAGACAACAGAGCGAAACGGCCGTCACGCCATAACGTGAGTCAATTTCCATTCAAAAGTGTTTTTTAAGGTTATAATAAATTTTAATGTATAAAATCCAAAAAATACTACTTTTATAGTCAATTTAACAATTTATAGTTACAAACAAAGTAACAAATTAGTAACAAATTATTATTATTAGACTCAGGGCCACCCAGAGACATTATAGGGCCTTAGTAGGCCTGGACAAACGCAAAATTAAAATAATACTTTGCCTTGACATAGTGCAGATTGAGATTGTCGGGAAAGTCCTGCAGAGCAGAGTCGAGCAGCGAGCGCGCTTCGGTGAGCTGTTTTTGCGCGGACAGCAGCAGAACTAGCAGATGCAGAGAGGCGGTGTGCTCCGGACAGAGTTTGAGTGCCGCACGCGCATGCGCAACAGCCTCGGCCACGTGTCCGCGCGCACCCGCGCTCAGTGCCACGTAGTACTCGACCAGGTGGTCGTTGGCATCGCACTGCTGGGCCCTAAAAAGCAGAGATATGTTATAAATACCTTGAACCTGCTCACTGCATATTGTATGCCGATGACAACAGTATTTTATTGAAGAGTAACTGCCAGCAAAACATAGAGCCAGATTGCAAAATTGCTCTTAAAAAATTAGAGAAATGGCTAGCTGCTAACATGTTGATATTAAATCACAACAAAACTAAACAGATACCATTTAGAACGGCTAGAGAAACTACATTAGATAAGAGACGGCACAATAGAATCTGTAAAAGACATGAAGGTGCTCGGGGTGGTGATGAATTCTGAACTTTCCTGGAGGCCTCACCTTGAATACGTAGAAAACAAACTTTATTTAGTAGTCTTTGTCCTTAGAAACTTAAAAAACTATATTAGACTCAAGAACTCTTAAAGACGTTTATTTTGCACTGTTTCGTTCTCTGCTTGCTTATGGCATTGTTCAATTCATGTCAAATGATTGAGATATTTCGAATTCAAAAGTAGGCATTACGAGTAATGATAGGGGAATCCATTCGCACAAGTTGTAGACAATATTTTAAGGAATTAAGAATACTCCCACTTCCAAGCCTGTATATTTTTGAAGTCATCTGCTTTATTAAAAAAAAAAAATAGGGATAAATTCAAAACAGGTGAATTTTTTCACTGCTATAAAAACAGGTACAGACAAGACCTACAAGACGACTTACATCGAACAACATTGTATGAGAGAGGAGTAAAAAGTGCAGGGATCCGTCTACATAATTCTCTAACAGCGCGTTTAAAGGCAATCATAGGCGATAAATTTAGAATTAAAATAAAGGAAGAATTGTTAATAGGTATTTGTGTAACTAGAGTGCAAAATAGCGTTTTTCTGCATCGAGAGAAACAATACTTTGCACTCGTATTACACATCGAGTGCAGAAACAATACTTTGCACTCGTATTACACATTAAATTTTTCCTACAGTAATTTAAAGAGAACAAAACAGGACATACATAACCTGACAATTCCTCACATAACCTATCTTTGAATCAAATCGATGTCAACAACAACAACTACAACAACAATTTCGCAGCTGAAGCAGAGTAGCCAACCTATTTTTGAATGCAGAATAGGGAACCTGCGTACTACATGCTCACTATTTTGTGTTAGGTTGCAAATTTGGAGTGCGGAAAAGTACTTTTCCTACAACTGCTCGTAAAGTAGTTCTTTACGTACTGAAAACTAATTGTAAAATACCTCTTTACTGCTCCGCAAGCGGTAAAGTACTTTACGCTCGCCAGCTGTTTTCTTTACACTTCTGTTTTGATTTTGATGTCTTCTCATTGGTGGATCACAGAATCCGTGAATTCTCATAACCTCAAAAATGGCGCACGCTAACCAAATCCGCGCACGGTCTGTGATGTTACAAACTACAAGCTTTTATTGTTTTGGAATCCAGAACTGCAGTTGTAGGAAAAATATTGTATGTATTTCGCGCGTGAAGCTTCTTTATCGCTCTCGCAAATTACTGTGCTCCGCTGTGCGTCGCGCAGTAAATGTTTTGGCTCGAGCGATAAAGTCGCGCTTCACGCTCTTAATACATAAATAACTATTCCCGCACTGGAATTTACTTTCCCGCATTGGTGCAGGAATAGACTGTTTTGCGTACTACAGTTAGTGCAAAAATAGGCACTTTCTCGGGTCTCTGTAGGAAAATATAATTATATACATACTCAAATGAGGAATTCCCCGCTCATTATGACATGCAACACAGATGACAGGGTTTTATTTTAATGACTTAAATTTATTGACAAATCTATACACCCCTTTACAGGAGGTCAGTGGATGAATATTAATAATAATAATAAATCGATAAATAAATGCAATGTTTTCTTCCAGGTCTAGTTGATTATCATTTACAAACACGTTTATAGCTCTATCTTCATTTGAATTATGTTTGTTTTTTAATTGAAAATAATGGAATTTTTTACTATTTATTGTTAATTTCAACTGATTTAAGAATTGGACAATGGACTGTGAATTTGAAGAATAAGAAGACAGTTGATGTATATGAGCACTAGATTCATAAAAATAATTCCTTTTGATATTCAACAAAGAATTGATATGAAAACAATAGAAACTTTTAAGGAAAAATATTTCTTTTCTCTGGGAGCTGAATGGTGGTAATATATTTTTGACTTTTTATGCCTTACTCTCTACTCTTTCTTTGTTATTTGAGCACGCTAATATCAGTATGTCTATTTTATATTCTTTCAGGAAGTATTTATGTTTTGTTTTTCTCTCAAAATATTTTTTTCTCTTTTGTTATTTGTATACAGTGTAATAGAATAGGATTGGTTCATTCTCTATTTAATTCTATAAGTTGAATGGCTAAACTTCCAATACCAAAATTGTTATCTTGAATATCATTTGAATCGGACTTTTTGCGACTCTCGCCAGCGGTCAAAGACTTTTCTTTTGCTGGTGGTAACTGAACCAAAAATTTTAGTTTTTTATTTCTGGTTAGTTAGGTTTCTTTCATTTCCTTTATGTTAATTTGTAACCTTTAAATTTTTGTTTTGCAAAGTTATGGCAACAAACAATTGAATTGAAAAATGGAATAAATTCAATTTCAATTCAATTCTTTATTTTTTTTCTCACCAAAGTCATTACAACTGACAATATACATTTAAGAAAATACAATAAAATATAGAAATTCTAACACATTAACAAAATAAAAGTAACATATGGAGTGAGAAATGACCTAACCAACTATGGTTACATGTACTAGGATAGGTCAAGTTGGGGAATTGGTAAGGATAAGGATGGGATCAAAAAGGTTGGATTGTATGGGGAAAACTATTCATCTTGGAAGAAAGCTCACAATCTGAAAAAGTATCAATGTCTAATCCAATTTTCAATTATCATTTTAGTAATTTTTGACTTTGACTATGATGCAAGAAATCTTCTGGAACTTCATTGATGATTTTTGTGCTTATATAAATTAATTGTCTCCTAATTGATTCTATGTTCGCATTGTAAACTTTGTACTGATTTGTTGAAGGCCTACCATGTCCTACCATGTTATTGTTTGTGAGTGGAAAACTTATTTTATATTTAACTATGTACTTGATAACATTTTTAACGTATAACTGCCTTAGAGTCAAAACTTGAAACTCCGAAAAAAGAAATTTTGTAGGAAAAAGTGTAGGTTTATTTAATATGCTTTTTATTATCAACTTTTGTGTGGTAAATAATTCATTCAGGTGATTATTGAAACATCCACCCCAGATTGCTATAGCATACTGTAAAAGAGATTGAACTATTGCATAATAAAGCATTTTCAATTGATTAAAACTCGAATTTTTTTAACTTGATATAATTTGTAGGAGAGGAATTTCATTTTTTTGCACAAGAATTTAGTATGAGCATCCCATTTGAGATATTCATCTATTATGATACCTAGGTATTTTGTACTTGCAACTCTCTTTAAACAAGGACAGTTACAAGAGTTGGGATCAGAATTGCAACCTTTGTGAAGTTCAAGTTAAAAGTAAATAGTAAATAACTTGGTGTTACTTGTGAAACGAGTCGGTTGCAAGCGTGTGCAGCCGTTGCTTTTCCTGTTTGAGGTGCGAAGTGATGGCTGCGTAGTGCGCGCCTATACCCACCATCAGGTGACAGCGGCTCAGCATGTTCTGTGGATGAGCCAACTCACGGCGCAAAGCCATCTGGCTCCATTCGAGGCCTTCGTTCAACTGCAACACATAATACATAACATTGAAAGGAAAAGGCTCCAACTATATTGATAGAAAGATTGATATACTAGTAGTTCTGTAAACAGTAGACCTCGCGCCCAAAGATAAGGATGCTTGCACAGAGGAACAACATACTTGATGTACTCACATGGGAAGTGATAGCCGCGAGCCGTAGCAGGTATCTGTTCAATCAGAGAGATAAGCTACGTTCTCGTAGGTTTGTAACGGTGACCGATTAGATTGGCCAGCAAAAAAGACACTGTTCTCTGCTGAAAATCACTTCCTGGTGGTTCGGAACCCACCTAAAACTGTAGGTCCAACTCATAAATCACCATCATCCAGCTCATTACCTACGCACTGGTTTCAGACCTATGTGGGCTTCATCCTCAAACAAAAAAAAAACAAAAAAAAATCACCATCGCAAAATTCAACACAACCATAACCCTTCAATTAGCGTAGTCTATTTCATGTTTGCCTTCCACAAAAAGGAACTTTGTTTTTCACCACCAAGACTGTGTTTCTATTTTCCATACAGCTGATTGCTCAAATCAGATCAGATTTCACATGTCTGATGAATGAATTACAGAACAATATTAATTAAATTTGTGTTATCATAATTTGCTTGTTAATCACTGGTTATTATACTTAATTAGAATATTAAAAATTATTTTTTCTCTCAAACAAATATATAATGAATATTAACTTAATTCAGATGAAGGCTCAACCAGATGAATAAGAGGGAATAACAAAAATATATTATATAAATTTTTGGAATTTATTATAAAGTACTGGACTCATTGACCCACAAACTGCAGAAACAGGTTAATGTGGGCAATTAATATCTCATTGATCGGAGTATAAGTGTGCTGCACAGTATTTAACCGATGATTACTGTAAATAAATAAATAATTTTATTTCTCAATAAACAACGGTACAACAATCTTAAACTTACACAAGTACATAAGAAATACATTGTGATATTAATTGAGAAAGTAGGCACTCCCGAGAATAGCCTATAAGGGAGTTGCCATCAAAATATTAAATATCTCATATTTTTAGTGATAACAATAAAAAAAGTTAAAAAATTAATAAATAAAGGCCTTTATTGAAGCAGAATTCACAAATATATAACATTTCCAAAAAACAACATATTTTCGGCCATTTACCCCATAGATCAAATCCGTCCGGGGGAATAACAATAATATACTTGATGAACATAGTATACAAGCAACAGAACTCAGAAATCGAAATGAAAAATAATCTAATATAAATTGAAATGAAAAAATGAACTTGAATAATAAAATGTAATTATTAAATAGAAACTTAAAATAAATAGAAAAATAAAAATGAAGATACTTTAATGAGAATAATGATAATAATATGAATGAAGAAAGATGAATGAAACACGATTTAATACAATACATATTCCTATCAAAATTAAATTTTAGATGAAGGAAGAGAAAAGAGGAATCGTCCGTTCCGTACTAAAAGCTTTTTCAATGATTTTATAATTCTGTTTAAATTTATTATTGTTTTTTTAATATGAATTATTATTTTTATATAACTTATTATATTCATATAATTACTTTTATTCATACTTTATGTTTTGTATGATTAGGCTATATTGTACCCTGAACAAATGTATTATGTAATCTGTATGTTTAAATTTGTTGAAATGAATGAATGAATTGAATGATTTAATTGCCATAAAAAACAATACAATATATACACTTCATAGATGTTACATTCACATACTGTGGCACTACTGGCATAAGCGAACTTGTTCGCCAGCAGTGAGTTCAAAATCGTACAACATTTGGTATAAAAAACAAACGAATTAATATACATAATTGAAATAAGATGTAATATAGACAATAAAATATATCTAAATAAATATAATATAGATAAATTGATATTCTTAACCTTAACTATGAAACCATCAATAGATAAATTAATAGTTTGACGTAAATTATGTAAAATTAAAATTACAAAAAAATAAATTACGAAACAGTAACATTGCCAGTATTAAAATAAAATTCAAATTCAAATTAAATACCGTACATGTAATATGCAACTTTTTATTTCCAAATCAAATCCAATTTATTTATTTGCCATAATACATAATAATTTCCAAACAAAAACAGTAGAAAAAATATACTTAATGCTAATAAATACATGAAATAGAATATCTTCTCCGTAACGGCGTTGCACGCAAAACCAAATTCAACTATAAGTAGGCTAAATAAAACACAATGACGTGCTACATACTGCAGCTTGGATCAGTTTTGAGGCTTTATGTAACAAATTGATTGAAATAAAATGAATAAATATTTGTATTTAGTGGGGATTGTAGTCTACTCACCTGATTGAGATGCAGGTAGGAGATGCGCGCGGCTATGAGACAGGGCACCACTTTGTGCGGCAGCAGACGGACCACCTCCCTGATGACGGCCACTGCATGCAAATGGTGGCCCATCGACTCCAGGCACAGCGCCTGCTGCAGCCACACGTGCGCCTCCTCGTAAGAGAACTTCAGCGCCCTCTCCAGCGACTAGAAACAAACAGGCAACGGCAATCAATTCAACCATAACTATAAATACCAATAGAAAAAAGAAGAAAAAGAAGCTAACAAACAGCAATCAATACTAATCTTTTTTCCGGAAGATGAAGCCCACTTAGGTCTGAGACCTGTACGTGTGTAATAAATTGGATGATGGTGATTGATGAGTTGGACCTACAGTTTTTGGTGGGTTCCGAACCACCGGGAAGTGATTTTACAGCAGAGAACAGTGTCTTTTTGCTGGCCAATCTAATCGGTCGCCGTTACAAAGAGAACCCAGGAGAACGCAGTTTATCTCTATCTGAACAGATACCTGCTACGGCTCACGGCTATCACTTCCCACAAGTCACATAGAATATAATATCTAATATCTAGCCTAAATAGTTATACAATAAAATATAAAATGGATACAATATTGCGGCGGCTTGATACAATGGCCGCACTGTCTCTATGAAGTCACTGCAATTGGCAGTTCTTGAAAAAGAGGTTTGTTTCTTCTTCTTCTTCTAGTTCAACAGATCACATGATATTTCATGCATAAATATTCTCTCTTTTTTCAAATCTACAATTTTAAATAGTTTTAGAAAAGATTTCACACAATCAAAAATGAGAACGACTACCCTAGCACTGTAAAAATAAAGTGGATAATTAAGCCAAGCATGAGCCTTCGTAATATTCTTCAAATTTTTATTCAAAACTAGCTGGCTCGACGCGCGCTGCTGCGTTCTAATAAAAATTCTCCTTGATTTTATTATTCGCCACCTCCCGCTGAGGTTACATTTCAAATTAGGAAAGAATTTAGTCCTAGTGCTCTTCCAGCTGATCATAGAGGCTTCGTTGTTTTCTTAATCACCACCTCTGAATGAAGAAACATTTCAAATTTAAACCTCCTATAAGGGTAGAAGCTAGTTTTTATTTTATTATTCGCCACCTCCCGCTGAGGCTGCATTTCAAATTTCTAGCTGCATTGGTTAACAGATGTCATCAACCTGGCATAATTACATTTCATCATACCCATTCGTATGTTTCCTACATATTGCAAGGCTCCAACTGCACGGTAGCCTATATGCAAAGTCTTTTGCTGTTCAAAGACATCTTAAATAACGCCGCCAAGGGGCCTGCCATATGATTAAAAACTGTTGACTTCTATCAGCTGTTCCTTTAAGCTGTTTGGCCGGCAAGTTCAGTAGGTTATGTCTATAAAATGGATTAATTAATAGTAATTATTAGCTCTTCTATTAAAATTTATGGTCAGAAATCATCCTCAATATTCACACAACATATTCCCAAAGTTTCATGCTAATCTGTCAAGTGGTTTTGAAGTCTATAGGGAACATACATACATACATACATACATACAGATATTCATTTTTATATATTCAAAATGAGCCAGCTGTAGGACTGCTAGTTGGATAGTCGACTCCACTCACTCCCCCACACATGCTCCAACTCTATCGACAGTCGGAAGTCGGACCTTCCAGTCGTCCCTCTGGATGTTCCAAGTCGACCATCTACGACTGTCCATCTACGACCAACAAGCCCATTCACGTTCCGTTTTCAGATCCAACCTTGGAGGTTGGACTGCAAGTGGTACTGCAAATCGGAACGTGAATGCCCAGCTTAAGGCACTCAAATATGTAGATATCTGGAACTCAGAACTGTCAGAATCCTGAATTTTTTTAATAATTCCTTACAATGAAAACGACTATGCACATTGGCAATGAACCTTACAGCTCGTTTCTGCAGAACAAATAGCTTTCTTCCATTAGCATCATTCCTCCAGGCGACAATGCCATAACACAGCATGCCATACGGCCTTGTTGGGTCCTTGATAAATAGCCATTCTTGTTATTAGATAACGTGTTATTTTTTATAACTGTTCCTAGAAATTACCCTGTTGGGTCCTTGATAAATAGCCGTTCTTGTTATTAAATAACTAGTTATTTTTTATAACTGTTACTAGAAATTAATGATTACCTCATGTAGAAGTGTGGCCTGTCCCCACCTCATCAGTGTGACACTCAGCAGATCGTAGATCGTGATGGCATTGGACAGAGCCCGGATTCGCGCCTCTTTGAATTCCGGAGACTGGCTCAACACTGCATCTCTAACGGCCATTGCTTCACTGGAAAAACAAAAACACATTGTCGTGCCATTTGTCCACACAATAAAGCAACAGTTTTTTATGAGAGCCAACTGCCCTCACAAATCAACTATCAAGTCTAAATTCGAGTGGACTCATGTCCAAGTTCTCAGCCGTTCAGTAGATTCAAAGTTTAAAATTTTAACTTTTTATTGTAAATTTAACGACTTGCAGTCAGTTTTGAATTGCGGATATATAATAATTGTACTCACACTTGGACGAACGTTTTCGAGTTATGGAAACTCATCTTCAAGGCAATCAAGATCGGCGATGTTGGTTAGTTGGTTAGACGAATTGTGGTTTTTGAATAATGTGGTCAAAAAGTTTGTGTGAAACCAACATCGCCGATCTAGGATGCCTTGAAAATGAGCTTCCATAACTCGAAAACGTTCGGCCAAGTGTGAGTACCATTATTATACCGGGTGTTTCAAAAAGGACTTTACAACTTTGAAAACTCAAACAGTGCTGGTTTTAGTGTTGTTTGAAAGGAAAACACATAAAGTTTTTTGTGTGTTAACCTTGCCACTCAAGTGAAAAGTCATCTTGTCAGAAAATATTTTGTAGTCCAACATCATCATCATGCACTCAATTTAACATATCCGCACAGAAGTTCTTATAAGCAATGTTATCAGTGTCTTTAATTGCTTGTAAAATCGTAAATTTGCATGGTTTTATATTATGCAAACGTTTCTTCAACACAAGCCAAACAGTCATGTGCGGGACTTGCAGCTCGCGAGATGCACGTCAGGTCGATTTTGTAGGGCTGTTCACAAAACTTTGTCTCACTTGTTAAACGACTTCATCAGATGTGCTTGGACGACCCAACATTTTCTTATGTCTTACCAAACAGCCTGTTTCTACAAAACATTTATACCACTCATAAATTGTAGGCCTACTAGGAGCATCTTTAGCGTACTTGGTATGGAAATTACGCTGAACTTTTGACGCCGACTTTGACTCTTCAAACCAAAGCCACAGCAAGCACGCTTAGGTCCAGTGAAGGTCCATCTTTGACGCAACTGCCGCTAGCGCTCCTGACGGTGCGATTCTGAACTAGCTAACAACGAAAGTCAAAACTTGAGGTGTTTCCTTTCAAACTACACTAAAATCAGTACTGTACCTTCATTGAATAAATTTATATGAATTTTCAAAGTTGTAAAGTCCTTTTTGAAACACCCGGTATATTCACAATTTATACGGACTGCAAGTCGTTAAATTTACCATAAAAAGCTAATATTAACAACGCAGATCGTTGTGGAACAAGAAATCCAAGAATTTAAAATTTTTATTAGACTAACTGATTTTCATGGACTAATTTCTATTCATATAAATCTATATAAGCGAAAGTACGGCTGCGTGTCAGTCTAACGCATTTCACAAAAACGGCAACGATTTGGCACTAAGCTTCCTCTAAATTTAATTCAGGTACCTCGAAGCCAAATTTCTCATTTTCTATTTACCTTTTTCAAAATTAATGTATGAACTTCAATAATTTTGTAGAATGGGTTAGATGCAGGAAACTCATAGAGCAGCTGATACATTATACGTCACTATGATGCTGAAATAGATGATACGCCGTTATGTCATAAACCAAAGCAATAGATCAGTTCTGTATCAATATTGCAGCTGCTAAATACCCAGCGTCAAAAAACACAGCCTATTTTGTGCAATTCTGTTTTCCATCAGTTGAACTGTATGGCTAGCAATTTCACTCACTCTTTCCAATTTCGTAATAACAAAAGTTATCGACCAGAAAAGAAAAACTCCAAACTGGATTCCCGGGCAAGTGCTAGTGTTAGTGAGGAAAAGAATTACCTAAAATTTCCGTTCAAGCCCAAATTACATAAAATTGAGTTGAATTGGAAATTTTTATTAGTGACAAAAAAAACTACAGATTTATTTATTATGCTGATTAGAATGGAAATAATAGCTACTCATGCCTGGTTTTTCAGCCATTAAATTAATCATTCTGTAGCTATTGATTCAGTAGAAGGTCTAAGGCTTGTTTCACACATACCCGACTAATTTCTTGACGAGATTTCACACTTGGAGTATTCTTCTATGCTATATAGAAACCTTTATTTTTAATAATTCCTTCATCTCATAAAATTCTATTTTGGGCAGATTTCATGTTTCCAAAGACAATTTATTAAACAAAATAAGCTGCTGATGTTTGTGGCGTTTGAAAAATTTCTGCACTTTGATGCTTGATTTCAAAGTATTTTTTAACAATATTAGCACAACTGACCTGATAAGGAGTAGGAGAATTATTTCTTCACACTCATTGCGAGGTACAAAAAGGTTCAGCCCTGTGTAGAGCCGTGGCTTCCATGGACTGCCAGTCGATCCGGTTTTCTTCTGACCTAAAATAACAAAAATATTTCAAACTCGAAACAAAATCGGCATACAGCAATAAAAAATAAAATAAAATACTTCATCATAAAGTCCTTGTGGCCGTAATTAGACAAGATCGCCTGCCAGCAACTGCAGTAGCAAATGTCTTCCAAAAATAAAAATAATATTATTATTGTACGACTTGGCTGGCTCAGGTCTGGTGTCAGGGTTCTCAGGTCGCACCTCAACCGAGTTCAATACTTCCAATAATCACCTTAAAAATCTCTTGAAATGCCTATATAAGTAGTTTACATTTCAAGAGTCCCTCAAGTAAAGAGGCATTGAAAGAAATTCTTTTTGTAGTTTACGTCTTGGAAACTCCAGTTAAGGAGTATAAGACAAGTCAGATCAACAATTATACACTAGATACCAAAATTAATATATCAATTAGTTGGGGTGAGGATTAATTTTGATGTGAAAGGAACTCTTGTACACTATAAAAAGCTTGACAAACTAAATATTTTTTCAATTGTTTTTTGGCTACATACATTGAGAAAATTATGTAGTAAACTTTCATCTGGGGTATTTGTCCTGCGACAGCTTGCTAGATTAAATGACAGAAAGTTACTTTTTACATCTTACAATGGGCTCTCAAAGGTCCTGGGTTCGATCCCAGTTGAGTACAAGATATTTTTCTCGAGCCACTCCCGTGTTTCGGAGGACACGTTGAGCCGTCGGTCCCGGTTGCATATAAAAAAAGCGGCGAGGTGGAACTACCCGTAAGGGTCTCCCCACCACGAAAAGCCATACGAATTTACTTTACCATGGGCTCTTAGTGTCACATATTAGGTATGCTATCTTAGTGAGGGGTAATTCTCAAAACAAAACCTTCATAGGGTGTTTAAGATTCAAATAAAGCTGTTGGGTGTATGGAAAGAGGAAATAGATTAGATTCATGTAGGCCGTTGTTCAAGAGACTCGCTCTCCTAACTATACTCTGCTTACATGTGTATAAAGCTACTTTATATGCGAAAAAGAGTGATATTAACCAAAATCTTGACGTACACGATTATAATACAAGAAGCCGAGGAGATTATCACTCAATAGAGGAGGTGAGTCTCAATAGTAGCTTATTTGAACAAAAACCTAGTTATATTGGTAGGAAACTCTACAACAAGCTACCACAGTTTTTAGAGTCTTGAAAATATTTAAAAAAAAAACAATTGAAAAAATATTTAGTTTAGCTTTTTATAGTGTCCAAGAATTCCTTTCACATCAAGATTGAGCCTCACGACAACTAATTGATATAGTATTTATGATATCTAGAGTATAATTGTTGATCTGACTTGTCTTATAATCCTTGACTGGAGTCTCCAAGACGTAATCTACAAAACAATAATAATAATTATTATTCTGATCACCCGCCTTATTTGGTGGCCGCTACGAACCTTGTCCAGCAGGTGGTGAGTAGCGCGTTCCTGTGAATCCCCGCAACAGCAGTTCTGCCAACTGTCTAGTCAAAGCCAGTCTCAGGCCATGCGTGCCACTAGACTCTACTGCACACAGCATGTTCCTGAAAAATGCACATTTATTCAAATTAAAACTATCAAAGTCAATATATTTTACTGTTCAATAATCAATATTAGATAACTTACAACGTCATGTTTACAAAAATACAGAATGTTTCAAAAATTATGCAATCCATGAAGTATGATAAATAACATATTAAACAAGAACATGATAAAAATTCAATCTTGTACTGATGTTACGAAGTTAGATGTTGGATTTGATCTCCTGTTACTTCAAAACAGATTTGCGTCAATTTCAACACATTCACTTCAAATTTACTTTGTTACTCCACTCAAACTAATCTTTTGAATGTTGTTTGAGTTTCAAGTCAATCAATTGTATATATAATAATTTTGTTATCAACTTCATAATGCAAAGAGCCCTATTGGAAAAGATAAGACAGGAAAAGTTCCAAGGACATGA
Organism: Conomelus anceps; assembly: GCA_948455865.1. NCBI lineage: Eukaryota > Metazoa > Arthropoda > Insecta > Hemiptera > Delphacidae > Conomelus > Conomelus anceps. Next base: position 56,821,822 of record OX418223.1, on the reverse strand, counting down.
AGAATAAAATTATATTGAAAAAAAATACATTTGACAAAATTCATTGAAAAGACTGCTGTGACTAAACAAATTGTCAACTAGTAAATTTCGGTTGACATTGAATTAATAGTTGCTCAAATATCGATTGGGGCACTGCAAATTCACCGCAGCCCCCCCCCCTGCATGACTTCCGGCATTTGATCTCAGGGTTGCGTCATTTTTTAAATATCCGTTACATTATATTTAAATTACATTTATACTATCATTACATTATATTTAAATTACATTTATACTATCATTACATTATATTTAAATTACATTTATACTATCATTACATTTTATTTATATTATCTTTCTTTATAGGTCACACTCAAGAAATTCATCCTACATAATAAAACGCTATTTGCTGTTATCTGTCGATGATACTCTGACGCTGGAGAATACGGGAATGAAGGAGGAGAGGAAGAAGAAAAACGAAGTAAAAGGAGAAGGGAAAAGAGAGGGAGGAGACGAATGACAAGGAGGAGGATAAGAAGATGGAGGAGGACACAATACAAATTTTACTGAAAAATAATCGATATTTGATACAGTAATTTATTGTATCATGTGTAAAGTCATGTTTACAAAAATACCACCTATATTATCTATCTTTTATAATAAATAGCTACTTGCTGTTATCTGTCCAAGATAATTTGAAGCTGGAAATAAGGGATTGGAGGGGGAGAGGAAGAAGAATGAGGAAGAAATACAGATAAAGAAGAAGAGAAAAGGGAAGAAGAAAAAAAGAGGAGGAGAAGGAGAAGAAGAAAGTTGAGGAGGAGGAGGGTGATGACGAAAAAAAGGAGAAGGATGAGGGAGATGAGGAGGAGAAGGAAGAGGAGGATGGGGAGAAGCTTTTTAAATATGTTGAGCTGAAATTTCAGCTAATTATTTTATGCTATGCTGCGGTTCCATAATACTTTTTTAAATATTTAAACATAAGCATAAATAATTGTTGTAAATACTCTGCAGGTGAATTTAACACTTACTTATTTATGTGATAGCTATTTCGCATTATTGCAATGCTTCTTCAGACACGGTTGGAGGTCTAATTGAGTTTTATAACAGGTTTTGAAATGGTTGTGGGTTAATGAGAAGGCGGAGATTTGGAATTATGTAATGAAAACTTTACTGGTGAATTTAAGACTTATAAATTCGTGTAATAGCCATTTCGCATTGTTGTAATGCTTCTCTGGCACAGTTGGAGGTTTACTCTTTACTGTGCAGACTCTCTAATGAGTAGACATCCAACCGTGCCTGAGGAAGCATTTCAACAATGCGAAATGGCCATCACACGAATAAGAAAATGCTGAATTCACTATTAAGGTTATTTTTAATAACTATTTATGTCCGAATATCAAGGGAAAAGTAAAACGAAACTTCAACATGAAATTCAGAAGTCAGAGGTCTAAGCTTTCTAGTTGAGCTGAAATTTCAGCTAATTATTTCAGAAAGAATAATAAGACGAAGTTGTCACAACCACATTTATTAAAAATAGTGAGATAGTAGTTTCGGTTGTTACTCCATTATCAATCTCAAAACCTCAAAAATAGTATCTCACTATTTTTAATAGATGTGGTTGTGACAACTTCGTCTTATTATTCATTATGGATATCTTCCACAATATCACCCTGACCACTACAAAGAAAGCTAATTATTTCAGCTAGAAATTAAGCTACAGACCTGTATCTGGCTACAGCTTGGGGCAGCCGACCGGCCTGTACGTGAAGCAGGGGAGCCCTCTGAATGGCTGTTTCCAAAATGGGGCCCATATGCCGGGTGCCTGTGGTCATCGGTTGTGGAGAGTGCGACCCTGAAGTTAAAATTGAAAATGAAATCAATTTATTCTCATTCTCACATGACATTTTCTACGTTCTAAATAGACGAACAAGTAAATGAATAACCCAATATCAAAATAAACACTCTGTTTCTATTCAAATTACAATTTTTACTCACTTTTACTGCAGGGATGTATTTTTATTCTAAAGAGAAGCTTCGGCAGCCTGCCACCAGGGATCGTGTTTTGTTGAGGTTAGGATGAGCGGTCATTATATAATTAAAAATTGTATTGGATTTGAATTGTGATTGGTCATTGAGTATGTTGGTTCTGTCTTGTTTACGGTGTTTGAATATTTCATATTGTTCCAGTGTATTAAATACACTAAATAAATTTTACATAAATTTTATTTTGTGGATTTTTTGAAAAGTGTGTAGAATTTCCAAGTCAGTTTGGCTTTTTTTTGTGTGAATGTCCAGTGATGATTAAGTGATCTGCAAATGTTGAGTCAGTGTTGAAATGTAGTGATTTGATGTTTTCTTTGTATCGTGTATTGAATGAACTGCCTGTTTGTCCTATGTAGTATTTGGGGCATGTGTTGCATTTGAGTTTAGGCTATATATTTTTGGTTTGTTGAATTTTTGAATTGCAATGTTTGTTAGGTGAGATGTTTTCTGTTGGAGTTGGTGTTTTAGGTTGTTTAATTCAAAGATATTCTTGTTCTTGTTTATTTACAATATTATCCTTCTAACACAAGCTTTTTTATTGTCATAAATCCAAACTTATCAAATACTAGACTGCTTGAATACAGACGTGGCCTGTTTCGAGCAGCTTTTATTGGGTATTATAGTCAAATGAGGTCAATTTGATGCTTTACTACAATTTTTGTAGAGCCAAAATTTCATTTTAAAGTTCTATACCTCTAAAATGTCAACCTTTAGATTGTAAAGTGTGGTTGTGAGTCTAGCTCTAGCTCTACTTGCCAGTGGACGAAGTGGACGAAATAGTTGAGACCTGTTGCTGCAACTTGTCCTGTTCCTGTAGATAGAGCAGTGTCAGGTCTCCGGCCAGCTCGAAGCAGTGTCCCACCTCTCCCTCCCACTCCACATGCTTGAATTTCGACGAAGTTGGAGGGGGTACCTTCTCCAGGCACAACCCTGTAGACATAGAAAAAACAATTTAAATCAAATCAAATTTATCCCTTTTGAAAATACACAATTTACATCATACAAACTAACAGATTGACACTCTTAACCCGGGTTACACAAACGTCCTACTATAATGATGGCTCACTTTTCTATCAAGCTGCTATGTGAAAGTATATGATCTCTATCTATAAAAGGATGATACCATGACTCACTCATCAACGCAGCGCCAAAACTACTTGGCCTATGAACTTGAAATTTCGTATGAACAATCCTTATAGGATTTCACCGTGCAATAAGAAAGGATTTTTCAAAATTCGCAATTTTAGGGGTGTTTTTAGGGGGGTTTTTAGGGGGTTAAAGTTTTTCCTGTGCAAAGCACGGGTACACGGCTAGCTAGCTTACTGGGATCTTTTAATCATATGGAAAATAATTTGAAATTTTTCGATCTGCTGTACACGCTATTTCGTGTGTGTTTGTGTGTTTTGCAAATCATCATTCACCTAACCTACTGAACTTGCCGGCCAAACAGCTTAAAGGAACAGCTGATAGAAGTCAACAGTTTTTAATCATATGGCAGGCCCCTTAGCGGCGTTATTTACGCTGTCTGGAACGCAAAAACTTTGCATGTAGGATACCGTACAGTCGGAGCCTTGCAGTATGTAGGAAACATATGACTGGGTATGATGAAATGTAATTATGCCGGGTTGACGACATCTCTGTTAACCAATGCAGCTAGAAATTTGAAATGTATTCTCAGTAGGAGGTGGCGAAGAATAAAATAAAAAACCTAGCTTCTACCCTATCTACCCTTCTACTAATAGTCGTGGAAGGTTTAAATTTGAAATGTTCATTGAGAGGTGGTGAGTAAGGTCTTACTGTGTAAGAAAACAACGAAGGAGGCCTCTCTGATCAGCTGGAAGAGCTCTAGGACTAACTTCTTCCGTAATAGTCCTAGAAGGTTGAAATTTGAAATGTAACCTCAGTGGGAGGTGACAAATAATAAAATCAAGAATTTTTTATGAGAACGCAGCAACGCGCGTCGGGCCAGCTAGTATACCTATATTAACATTAGTATGATCTATACATCTTAAATAGTGAAACAGATACCAAGTATAAAGTTTATAAAAGAAGGTTCCTTTATTCACACACATGCGCCATGCTGTTATAACTAAAGTAAAAGAAGCCTTATATTATTGACCAATACTAGTTTTCTCACTCTCACGGCCCAAAGAGAATACTATTTCCTGTGTTTTGGACTGATTCAATGCTAGTTTGTTTATAGAAAACCATTTACGGGCATCGTCATACAGCTTAATAATAGAGCTTTTGGCAATGTCGGTATTTGTATTGGATGTATAGATGGTGGTATCATCGGCAAACAACAGAGCCCTACCAGATACGCAATAAAAGATGTCATTATTGAGAGAAGAGACAATAATGGCCCCTACACTGATCCCTGGGGAACTCCCCTCTCAACAGGCAGTGGAAGCTAGTCAACACCATTCCAGCAAACTATCTGCTGTCTGTCAGCTAAATAGAATTCAGCTAATAGAGCATCCTCTCGGAGTAACGTTAATAAATACGTCCCTAAACATCTGATTTATATTAATCTATAAAAAGGCATTGAAAGTCTGACAAAATGAAAAAAAATGAAGCCATGTGACACAAAGATGTAATATAATCGTGTAAATGTGAAAGCGGCCTACCTTTGATGGCAAACGATTCGGCAACGATGCGCAAACTGCGACTGGGCAGCGACTTTTCGGTCAGCGACTGAAGATCGGCCTCGTTGTAGTGCGAAAGTGAGTCTTCCCAAAATCCCATCGCGTAATGCAGTTTACCCAGCAGTAGATGCGAATCCAACGCCACTCCTGCCTAGTAATACAATTAACAAAATACAGTTGAAGAAAACCAAACAGGTTTCTAAATCACAGAATAATAGTCTTATATGAAGTTACGGTGAAATTAAATTAATAAATAATTCAAATCATTGACAATAAATCAGTGTATGTGAAATCTCTTTTACTATTCATCAATGGAAACAACAATATGTTCATCAAAAATATGTTTTTTTATGTATTGAATTTATGATGTTTTCTATGTAAGTTATTGCTTAATCTATAGTTTTTATAATACTATTTAGTTACTTTTCACATTATTGTTTTTTAGTCTGAACTTACTTTTAAATTTTCTTTATGCTTCTTATTTAGTTTTGTTATCAATGTGTCATGATTGCTATTTGGGCTATGCCTGTTGCACTCAACAATGTAATTCTGAATAAATAAATAAAATCCCTCGAGAACATCCGTCATCCAGGTTTTGAGGCTATTATCAATAGCGATCTAACCGTTTTCAGAAGACAATTTGTTTATGTACACTTCTCATGAATTGGTTCCATAAAAATCTCATATGTTGAGATTTGAGAGTTCGAGATACGAGTATGGAGGTTATGGTTGCTCCAGTCCCAAGTCAACTGATTACCGTAAAATTCCACTTTATTCAGCTTAATCGCTGAATGGATTCGATCAAACAATAGCTCATCCATATTTTGACTTTTCGTTTCCTACCCTATAATCTTGTGTTTGCTTTCTATCTAGTTTAAATTATTTGTTAGTTTTTGTAGTGCGCACTATACCTTATTTGGACTTTGTTCTATATATGAAACAAACAGCTGGCTCTCAGATATGCCTTGCCTTGCAAATGTCTTTATGAAAAAATAAATTTGATTTGAAATAAATCATTTATTTCCAATTAATCTAAAACTATATAAAATACATAAGCCTAAGGGCCATGAAATGTTATGTATTCATATAGGCATTTCAAGAATCCCTCGAGTCAAGAGACACTGAAGGAACGTTTATGAATACGGGAATAAATCTACAACTAAATATAATTACAATTCTAGAATTTTCATTTTTTAATGTTACAAGAAATTATGTTTTCTATATGTTGTCTTCCTGTATTTAACGTCCAACCATTGTTTTTGAAATTTCTGTGATATGTCCTGGATGTCTCCGGAGAAAAATTAGGGTGAGTTAGGGGAGTTTTATTGAAACTCTCCATTAATAAAATGCAAGTTAGGCCTATTTTGAAATGCGGTAGGATACCTTTTTGCCCTGTTCGCTGGCGGCGTTGAGCAGACATCGTTTGGCTTCGTTGAGGCCCGAACGCGCCTTGCCGGTGTTGACCTCTATTGGCGGACAATCGTCCAGAAAAGACTCCAGCCTGCCTTCGCCCAGCAAAAAGTTGCATAGAGGCTCTGCAATACATTTAAAATATACATTAATCATTAAATACTCAAAATAATCAACAGCTTTGAATGCAGACACACTAGAATAGCCTACAACTTGCGATGCAAACACACTAAACAAATCAAATAAATTTATTGAGCCTTCAAAACAATGCATGAATCGGCCAAGTCAATGACTACAAAGTAAATTGCAAGGTACAATCACTAGTAGAACATAATTTATTAATTTCGAATTCCTCAAAGTGCTATTAATTATACTGAAGACCTCCGCAACGGCGGATATTGACAACAGCATTGAATAGCTGATGGAAATCGATGAACGCTACTGATTATTATATTAATGTTGTGAACATGGAAAGAAGGATTTACAGCGTTATCGCTTGTGTCAACAATCCTTCTGGTGAAAGCAATTAATTACTCTTCTTTGACACTTTTATGATATTTACTTAGAATTTGGTAGAATATTCAATTAGAACCTTATAGAAATTTATCGATCTTATCGAATATTGTGGAAAATGCGAGTCCTTATCTGCTTAATTAGAAGTTGATAGAAAAATGGAGAGATATCTAGTTCATGTCTCAATTATGGAAAAATGTATAAATAGGAGAGACTCTTGTAAAAGGTAGTTCGATCTTTAATGCGATAAGTGGCAGTAGTTCCTGTTCACCAGTAAGCGCTTATACAGACCGTGATAAAGAAACGTCTGTTGTTGAAGTGTTAGAGTACAGTGACAGTTCCCGTTTCCGTTAATACGGACAGTGCAATCCCGTTGGCGCTATTGCAGACTGTGATAATGAATATCATTTTCATTTGAATATCAATTTATCGATATTATATTTCTTTATTTAGATATATTTTATTGTCTATATTACATCTTATTTCAATTATTTATATTAATTCGTTTGTTTTTTATACCAAATGTTGTACGATTTTGAACTCACTGCTGGCGAACAAGTTCGCTTATGCCAGTAGTGCCACAGTATGTGAATGTAACATCTATGAAGTGTATATATTGTATTGTTTTTTATGGCAAATAAAAAAAATAAAATAAAAAAATAAATCATTCAACTGAACTTTCGTTGTCTATAGTGATAATTCTTTTTCGAAGTTCTTCTTGAATTATTGGACAGTTATTATTTAATATTAGATCGGCCTTTCAACATGTAGTGATTGATTTTTGTACAGAAATATTTAAAACTCTTTATCAGTTGAACAATATCGATTTATCTGTTTTTGATTGCTTATTTTGTGTAAGAAATAACTGAACAGTGTGACTTGTGGATAATTTGTGTTAATAAAGTGCGAGTGTTATATTTAAGTGTTGTTAGCGTTATTTTAGACATAGACCCGAAATATTAATATTTAGATCTTAATATTTTCGTGAAGCAGCGTTCATCGATTTCCATCAGCTAATCAATGCTGTCATCAATATCCGCCATTGCAGATAATTAATAGCACTTCAAATTTGAAATTGATAAATTGAATTTGGAATTCGAAATTGATAAATTATGTATGTTTGGCAGTTTGCAAAATTATCAGTTCCTTCAAATCCAAATTCCACCAATAGAAATTAGGCGGCTCAAAAAAATTGCAGTGTATAAAAAAAGCAACTGATTGCGGTGGCAAACCATATGACTGCTAGCCTTGTCAGACTGTAGACTAGGCAACACGGTACGAGTCAAGGTTACATAACTCGCTCAAATTAACGAAATTATTTTATTGTTATTAAAAGTCATACCAAATGGCAAAACATCCATAAGTTACAGAAAATAAATAAATATTGATTAAGTTTATTTAATTTATCTTGTACGTGCCCCCCCCCCCCTGGCACCCCAGGGCAAGCGCAACTTTGCCCAAACCAATCCACATACGTAGATTCCAAATTAATAGAAAAGTCATTAAGTTATTCTGTTCAGAATTGCCCTTAACTTGCAAATTTCAGCTCTATTCGTACACTTATTCGTACACAGTACAAAAATTAAGTTTATAGTCTGACACAGATATGAATCAGTATCTTGATCAGCTGTCAATGATATGGGTTACTCAATGCTACTGAACTGAAATACGTCATACCCCTAATACTTTTCTAGTTTTCGAAATACGGAACAACCTTGTTTTCAATAACCTTGGGTACGAGTGGTGTTGTCAATTTGTGCTTTAAGGTTAAGGTTGGTGATTCTCTATTAGCTGCTGGCATGGCCCCATATCTGGCAACACCGCAATTTGTCGGAACTGCCTAATTTGGTGGCGTGAACTATAGAATAATCTACAACATTACATTAACACACACAAATAGCATGCAGAAAAAAACATGGAAACAGATCACAAGCTATTACAAAAGAGATATTTTGAAATAAATACGAGGTTCCGTGGTGAGGTGCGTTAAAAATTTGGAAAACATCTAAAGCTTCGATAGCTAGTTTACTAGCTGACAAGCCAACGAGTAGCAACACTACAAGCCGACCAGTTTTCACCACCAAGGCCCAATATTCAATAGCGGCCCTAATGCTTGTTTCACTCATACACGAAAGTAGGGTAACTGGCGTAGTTTACCCAGTTGTAGGGATATTGTAATGTCACTCGCACTTACTCGATTTTTTAAATCATATACATATATGATACAATGTAATTATGCCGGGTAAACAACATCGGTTTGTGTGAAACAAGCCTTAAGGCCGCTATTAAACCAATAGCTACTGAATGATTCACGGAACGACTGAGAAGAAATCAGTGTCATCAGTGTTGTAGTGTCAAGTCTCGGAGCCTTAGTATACAGAGCCACTATAGTCGCGGTTGCGCGCCACTAGGCGGTGGCCGAGGCTCGTCACAGCATTCCAGGCTCAAGTAAAGCAAATTCATCCATTTATTAATTAGATAAGACAGTCCAGATAGCATTGATTAGGGAGAACAGAAGACAATGAAAAAGAGGAGGGAGCACAAAAAGGGCATTATGGAGTAAAGGAGGTGATATAGAAGGATAATAAACATACAAAACAGACATGCAACAATAAATAGGCAGCAATACAACAAATAATCACAATCAACAAAATATTAAACCATAAATTATCACATACGTCTAATGCTCGGTTTCTCAGTCGTTCAGTGAATCATTCAGTAGCTATATTGCCCTAAGGCTTGTTTCACAAATAAGGCTACCCGGTAGTCAGGTAATCGGTGTCATTTTACCCAGCATGGTAATCAGATAGGGTCAACACATTAATTTCATCAGTCCAGTCCCTCTGCCACTTATATAGCAGCACATCAAACGAAATTGTTCTCATGTTATTTTTCAACATACGGGAAAAGGCAAGACCTTCACCATTTTATAGAATGGAGGTTTTGGAAAAGGTTGGTTTTTTTATTGAGGGGCCTTCCACTAAAAGAACCTGAATTGACACTATGGCTGAAATAATTGAAATTACTAACATTTGTTTACTAATTACAAGACGATGAGGCTGCATCTATCCAAAAACAGGAAAAAAATTCATGCATAAGAATTCAATCATTTCTACACACAAATAACACAAACTAATTTATCAATGAGTAAATAATTACTCAAATTAATAAAAATACATACTCGACACTGGTTCACGATCCCAAGATAAATATTCAACTAACCGTATCCATTACCTTTGGTTGAGTTTCTAGACTTGAGCTGTTCTGCTAACTCGATCACTCTTTTCCAATTCGATTCTTCTCTGCTTTTCTCTATTTCAGTTTCAATTCTGACTGCGTTTCTCCCCTTACCAGCCATCTTATCATTTTCCCTCATTAGTTAAATAATGATGATAAGAAAACAGTTCTAACACAATCTGTCAAAATTACGAAAATTATTGAATCATCCTAGACAGACGTAAAGAACAACATAACCTAGTTGAGATAACCTTCCTACGGTGTTGCCAGACACAAGCTAATGAACTGTGGGGGGGATTTGGCTCGAAATTATTGTACGTTCACCGTACTCATGCTAGTAGCATAGCAAGATTAGCATGATAGACTGCAAGAAAACGCCCGCACCATCTAGCGACGTAATTTGTAACTAGACATCAAATCTTTTCTGTTTGTCGGAAATACTATATGACCTCACGTAAGTTTTCGATTAATTTTGTGACTCTATGGCAGAAGATATGAGAATCTGTGATATCACATGAATTATGGTTCGTTTTATTTCCTAGATTTCTTGTTCTACTAGTCTTTACGATAAAATGAAGTTTAAAGTCAGATTTTACAATTTTTCGATTCAAAGTCAGATTTTTCGATTTCAACCATGAGCACTGCAAATGCAGGGGGTTTAATTTTTGACAAATTGTGTCTTGAAGAGAATGAATCCTTGAAAATTGCTTAACATAAATTATTTTTCATTTCATTCTCTAAAAGTTTTGTCCACTGTTTTTACAATATAATTAGCGATAAGGTCAATATTTCTAAAATACTGGACCAATGTCTGGCTTACTTCCAATTTCACCGCTAGATGGGGTGGAAGTTCACTTTTTCTAATCCAGCTGTCTTTTCGACGGCAAGAGATTTGCTTGGAAACTGGCCTATAGTTTTAATCATCGGAGGGCGAAAACAAAATTGGTCGTTTTTTGTTTATAAATTTTGAACGGAGAATTGAATCTAAATTTAGCTAAGGAAAATAAATTTGCCTATTAAATAATTCCTATAATGTCATTTTACAGCCTTTTACAAAAATGTTGCATGACTATGAATATGGGGTAGAATCGAAATTATAATCAAAGATATGTTAGTTTTTTGCAGCTTTCGTTCATAACTTCCAAAGGATGCATGGTAGGTAAATTTGTTAGGAAACATTTTTTGTAGAAAATAAATTTTTATATCGGATTGTTTCTGAAACAGATAATAAAGAAGTTAAAATGACATATAAGTGGTGGTGGGAATTAAATCTCCACCACTACCGTATCTAGGGAAAACATTATTTAAGAGTATTTCGTTCTTATTAAAAACTAAAAAATACTATAACATTGTCTAGTTTTAGTTCTTGAAAAATCTGAGGTCTGTAGACCTAGGGGCTTCTTTATTTACGAATTGTGAAACTTTTCTAGAAGATAAATGCATGACTCATCATTTATTCAATTTTAACCATTCCTTTCTTTGCGGCAGATTCTGTTCAGTTTTCGATGTATTTTAAATTAAAGTGATTAAATTTAAAAAAGTATATTTACCTGATTTTGTGCGTTTATTATCTACAAATTTTGTTCTATTCGTTTTTGCAAAATAATGAGAACTAAATAAGGCTTTATTTCGAATAAACCAGAACAATGTCACTTTCGATTTCAACTAGGCCTACGGTAATCAGCATTGTGAATGCAGGTTTGTTCAGTTTTTGATGAATTGTAGCGTAATACGAATAAATATGAGAAAACGTGTTATTATAATATTTATTGAGCGTTTTATTATCTACAAATTTTGTTCTATGAAATGTTACGCTACAATGAGGGATAAGGTTAGTATTTACAAAAAACTAAACCAATGTTGTTTCGTTCAAATTACGCCGCTAGATGGTGTGGATGTCACTATTATCATCGTCGGCAGTCATTTCCATGAGGCTTGGAAGCTAGAACGGCTGACTTTCGGAAGCAGACATAAGAATTAGTTGGTAGTTTCTATAGTTTTTCGTTTATAACTTGGAAACAACGCATCGTAACTATATTTGATAGAGAATGTTTTTTGTAGAAGACAAAATTTCCTACAAGACGATTACTAAAATATCTCTATAAACTCTATATTAAAGGAGTTACAAGGGTTTAAATATGAGAATTACAATCTCATAACAATCTTGAACCTGTAATCGGTAGTTTCTCTTGTTTTTTGTTTATAACTTTCGAACGAATCATTGTAGCTGAAATTTGTATAGAACAGTTTTTGTAGAGGACAAAATGGCCTACAAGACAATTACCGAATTATTATCTGATAACAAAAATTAAAGGAGTTATACTGGACTGTAAATGTGAAGGTGGAACCGCAATCTTTTAAAAATTTCTCAGAACTAGTACGGTACCGTACTTGATTCTTTAGCAGTTCACAAATTACATTAGCTTTTGAAAGGTTTCATATGAGCTTATTTTTGTAGAGAATAACATTTTCTACAAAAGACACGGTTTAAAAAATTATAGCGTATGTAATAGAAATTTTGTTGCAGAGTTTCTAAAATGGTTAAAAATCTAAATCTGATATTATATTTGATTTGGTAGAAGGATAATAAATCAGAAAAAATGTGTTTCCATCTTATTTATAAAGCTATTTTATTTACATTACAATGAATATCACTAATAAATTTTCCAAATGAAAGAATTTAACATTTTAATAACGTGTAAAACTCTGAAGGATAAAGTTAAATAATGTTATTATTGCCTTCATCAGTTATGTTTAATTACACAGAAAAAACATACAACAAAAAATAAATGTAATTGAATATTGTGAATTATCAATACGACAGATTTGAAAATAAATTTAATATACTAAATATTATATACATGTATTTGGTAACTGATAGATGAGTATTTACAGGTGACATGATTCGAAATAAAATCGTTTAAAACCTGTATAAAATACAATACAAACAATAAATGGCTTATTATTATAATGACGAACTTATTCGGAAAATAAACAAGAAAGATAGAGCATTGTCTGAAAAAAAGGTAATTTTTGAAGTTGCATATTACTTTTTCAGTTGATACCGGTAATTAAACATGAATAATTGTTGAAAATACTTTACTTGTGAATTTAACACTTACTTGTTCGTGTGATAGCTATTGTTGTAATGCTTTCTCAGACGCAGTAAAGCTCCAACCATGTTTGAGGAAGCATTACAACAATGCAAAATAGCTATCATAAGAATAATTAATTGCTCAAATTGAAAGTAAAGTATTTTCAACATTGAATTTTTGACTTTGTAATCCTAATATTAGAAATTTTATGGCTCAAATATATAACAGAACAACTTCTATGGGAATAATTATTGAATATTTTTATTTCATTTATTATAAGGCCATCAATAGCATGAATATGCAGTCTCTTGAAGATTGTTGCCCTTATTTATGAACATATTTATGAGCATATATATATAAATTAATTTCAAGAGTCCCTCGAGTCAAGACAAAGTGGAGAATCGATCACTATTCAAGTAATAGCCGTGAGCCGTAGCAGGTATCTGTTCAGTCCGATAGCTACGAACTCCTGGGCCCTCTTTGTAAGGGTGACCGATTGAATTAACCAGCAAAAAGACTGTTATCTGCTGTTAAATCACTTCCCGCTGGTTCGGAACCCACCTAAAACTGTAGGTTCAACTCATCAATTACCATCATCCCATGCATTACCCACGCACAGGTATCATAGACACTGAAGGACCGTTCATAAATACGGCCCTAAATCGCGTATCAAAACTTGGGTAGTTGTACTTTGTTCTAACAAACTACACCTTGAGGCCTCCTTATCTCAAGGCAGACTTCTAAAAGGTTTCCTTGAGTTCAAGAAGAGTCAAGATGGTGGTCTATAGTACATGGTTGTCTAGTATAAGTTAAAGTATCCTAATAAAAAATATACTAAGTACAACTCAAGTTTTGACACAAGATTGATAAAAGAGAAGTATGAAGAAGTAGGTTCTTAAATAAGGACAAGTTCAAGCCTTGTATACAGTCTTTTTAGTATGGTTGCTCTGGACTTTCTTGAGAATTTTCCTCAAGTTTTTCGGGTAGACCGTACCGTATATGAATGGGGACAAGAAAGGTTCAACAGGAAACACTACAACTGTGGGGCCCTTTTGCAGGCGATTCAACACTGCTGTCAACCTTTGTGTAACGAAGCGTTTGCCCGCAGCTAGATGCTTCTAGTAACTTATCCTAACCTAACCTAACCTAACTTATCCCACTTTGTGAATTCTGTAAAAGCTATCGAAGACCCAATGTTCAACTATCTACAGTCATTTTCCCTACTACTCTCATCGATGCAACATGGAGTTTCTTCAAAGTATGTCAAAATGTGCCTTTAAACGAGGAACGTTTTCATTAATGCACGTTTGTAGTCAAATCTAAAAGTATAGATTTATGAAAGTTATTTTTGTGAATATCCATTTCCGTGATCTGCAGTATCTACAGTAGAACTCCTCATACCCGGCCTCGGTTTATCCGGCTACTTCTTGGAAGCGGCCATAACGTTTTGCTATACAAAAAGTGGAGAGAGTATGCCTCAAAAAAACAATGGACAAGAAAGTTCAGCAGAAAATTACGGACTATTTTCAAGCCTAATAATCTACAAAGCCTTATTGTGACTGATTTTTACCTCCATATTTATTTAACATAAACATAATATTTTTATGTGAATTACTTGACTACTTTTTCCTATAAATAAATTTTCTATTTGTTTACAAACATGTGTTTTTTCTGAAAAATAATCCTAAAAGAGACTTAAACACTACTTTTCACTACACTATTAATTACACATTATTATTAGGTATAAATATCGTTGGTTTATCCGGCCAGGGGCTCGGTCCCGTGGTGGCCGGATATGAGGAGTTCTACTGAATAACATTTCCACAAATAGATGGTATTAATGTTAGTTTTTAATAGTTTAAAAAAAATGGTTTTAATAGTTTATAAATGTTAGTTTTAGTATTTAGGTATTAAGATTCCATTTATGTATACTCTCCAAAAATTTGACAAAAAGAAGGCTCTATGAACCGCTAATTTCATGAATTGTTTACAGTTTTATTTATGCTTTTTGTGGTCCAGAGCACAGACATTAGCTTTTGGAGTAAGTGTAGATGCATAAATGTAAGTTTTTAATTTAAGTATGTTACCAAATCTTAATTTCGTATATTTGACTAGAACCATTTGAATAGGGGGTAAAGGCTTAGCTATGACAAGAGGTGACTGTTGGTGTTGTCAATTCCAAAATAGGAATCACCTCCACAACACCAGATACAGGCATCTCCTCATATCAAACAGGGCAAAAAAGGCTCTCTATCAAAGACACTACAATCATCTAGCACCAAAAATCTACAACTTAATTCCTGAAAACATTAAAGCAATAGGACATATCAAAAAATTCAAGCAACAGCTTCATAACTGGCTAATAAATATTGACAAACAGCAAATAGAGAGGATTTGTTCAAACAATGATTATGATGGAAACTTGTAATTTTGAAAACTGATCAATCCTTAATCCTATATACTATTTTTAACTAAACCTCCTTTTTCCTCTACAAACACCTACTCTAGAACATGGCATGCCATAGTGGGGTAGGATGATTTCCAAAATATATGTTTCATTTATTATATGTACGAGTATTATTACCTGAATAATTATTGAACCGCTTGGTTAAAATACTTTGTATTGTATATTTGAAAAAGGAAATAAAATTATTATTTATTAATTTAATTCAATAGGTGTGAAGGTATTGTACTTCGCTGAACCTTTCTTGCCCCCATTCGGATACCGCCTACCCGATTTTTTCTTAAGAGAAACAAATTTCTCTTGTGGTGACGTCGTATGAGCGATGTCTCACTCCTATTAGATGAGGACGGAAGATATCAAACAACTTTGGGTGAGTGCTGCTGCTGCTTTTGTTTTTCCCAAGCGTTCAGTCTGTTTAGAGGATAGCACATGATGCCCGAAATTAAAATCAGCGTGCCAGAAAAGTAGAAAGATGCATTGTAGCTGCCCATCAGATCGGTCAACAGACCTGTAAAAAATTGGTATTTTACTATCATTTATAACTGAATAAACATCACAAAATAATAATAATTTATTCGACTAACAGAACATCCACAGTATATCAACAATTTTCGGTCTGGATATTAATATACAAACAGTAATTACAACTGCGGCTGTGAGTCACTTGCAAGGGTAGACTCTTATATATATATATATATATCTAGGGGTGTACATAGATAATAGGTTCAACTGGTCGGTACATGTTGCCTACCAGAATAGCCGACTAAGAAAAATGATATATGTTTTCCGACAGCTAAGAGACTACATGAACAAGCATGAAATTCGAGCAGCATACTATGCTTTTGTCCAGTCTATTATTTTAGCATTTGGAGAAGGTTATGGATCAATTTTAAACCCTTTATTTGTTACCCAAAAACTTATCCTGAAATTAGCATTTGGAAGGCGTCGGGATTACTCATCAGATGCAATTTTCAATGAAATGGGGGTACTTGATGTAAGACAATTGTATGTTAAAACTTTGACAATTTACATATATAAAAATCTTTCAGATATATTTCATAACATCACTCATAATCACGCCACAAGAAGATCAACACATAGCAATATTCAAATGCCTAGAGTAAATAGAACCATCTTCATAACTAATTAATTCTACATAGCCCATGATCATGTGTCAAAATTTGCCAGTAGCTGTAAAAGACTTCAACAAGAACAAAATATCCACATTTGAAATAGTTATTAAAAATTGGATTAGGAATGTCGGCAGAAATGAGTGTTGTGATAGACTTATTACCTCAGTGTACAGGTACTAGAATCTCTTTTAAGTATCAATTGGCTAGGCTTTCTCTTCTGCGGTGTGTGTGTGTGTGTGTGTACATGTGTGTGAGTTTCTCCATTTGTTAGTGGGTTTTGTGGGGGATTCACGGTTGGGGGTTATGGTTCAGGTTTTTTTTTGGATTTTAATGGGGGGAGTACGTGGGTTTCAGTGAGAGGGGGCTGGAATTTCAATGGGCGGGGGAGGAGTACGTGGGTCATAGTGGGAGGGGAGCTGGATGAGTTAATTTAAAGCATTTTATTTGTTATTTTTTTTTATTGACATGCTTTCATAACACCTAGTAATTGTATATTATTGATCAAGTATGACCTTCCTGTAGACTCATTCTCGCGCACAGGCAGTAATGCCTATGTATGAATTGACTATTTCGTATCTTTTTCATCTTTTAGTGGTAGTAATTTATATTTATTTTTTATGTGAGTGATCCTTCTATTATTTTTACACTGAAAGTTTGTTGTGCACATTATTTTTTGTCTGAAATAAACATGAATTTGATTTGAACTATGTAATTACAACTATACAATAAACTGTCTATTGTCTAATTATGGCAACCCCAAAGGTATTCCTGTGTGGGGCACCTTCTATCTTATATCATTTCGATGGAGAATGAAAAAGTACTAAAAACCTATAAAAAATAAAATAAAGGTGATAAATATAGCCTAATATTATTTCAAAGAGAAGCAAACCATAGAAATCAATCTTACAAACTACAATATCCTACTTGGTTGAGGCTAAAGCAAGCGGAAAAACATATAAATGCCTGAGATAAAAAAAAACTAGAAATTGTTTAGAATTAATTGGAATATACAATATTAGTAGAATATATAGACTTATTCGAATTTAGATTCCTTTGTGCGGGCAGTCTATTTAAAATATGTCTTTGCTTATTCAACAGAAAACTAAATAACTTACAGATTGCTACTCTGTGCTGTTCCTCAACACATAAGGAATTTATGTCTTCAAAATTAAAAACAAAATATAAAATCTTGATTGTAACAGACAAATATAACTAGTAGTTCTGTGGACAGTAGCCTAAGAATAAGGGTGCTTTCAGTGGAAGAGTCATAAAAAATAGACTACACAAATTGAATCAAGGGTTGGGTCTGATGACTGAGTTTAATTTTGCGAAGGTGATTATCATTGAGTGCATCGAGAATGTAGAGGAGCATACTCGATGCACTCAATGATAATCACCTTCGCAAAATTAAACACAATCATCAGAACTAACCCTTGAATCAATTTGTGTAGTCTATTCTTCATGTCTGTCTTCTACTGAAAGTTACTCCAAAGCACATCAAAAGCTACGTTTCTATTTTCCAGACAGCTGATTGCTCAAATCAAATCAGATTTCACATGTCTGATGAATGAATTTATAGAACAATATTAATTAAATTTGTATAGTTTTAATGCACTTAGTGATCACTTATTATTATAATTAATTGACATATTAGAAAATATTTATTTCTTTCAAACAAATATGTTATTCTTAATTATTCATATGAAGGCTCAACCAAATGAATAAGAAGACAATCTTGGAATCTGATTCCAGTTGTATATGATAGCAAAGCTCATTTTTTTAGTTTATGTCTTGGAGGCTCCGGTTAAGGAGTATAAGACAAGTCAGATCAACAATTATATGCATCTAACATTATCAATCTCATACACTAGTTAATTTAATTACTATATCAATTAGTTGAGGCCAGGATCAATTTTGATGTGAAAGGAACTCTTGTACGCTATAAAAAGCTTTATCAACTAAATATTTACTAAATATATATCTATATTTCCAGGACTCTTTAAAAAATGCAGTAACTTAGCTTGTTATAGAATTTCCTAAGAATTTTAGACTATCTTCATGTTCAAATAAGCTACTATTGTGATTCAACACGTGATAATCTCCTTGGCATCGTGTATAATGATCATGTACGGTACATCAAAATTTAGGTTTTTATCACTCTTTTTTTACATATACGTACATTTACGTCTATTAAGTAACTTCATGCACGTACAAACAAGGTACAGTTAGAAGATCAAGTCTCTTGAACAACGGCCCTCATGAATCTAACCTATTTGCTCTTTCCATACACCTCTTTCCAAAAATATATCTTTCTTTAGGTTCTTAAACACCCTATCAAGGTTTTGTTTTGATGAGTTACCCCATACCAAGACCGAATATGTGACAGTAAAAGTCCACATTGAGCACAATTTTGACCTTAAGCAACTGTGAAATCAAGTCACGAGCACTCAGGAATGCGCTTGGATGGATGACCGTGGCAATAATGATCTTTATCGAGCGTGGTGTTTATTACTGTAATAAATATGAGGTATTTTTGTTAAGGATTTCAATTTTTTTATCTGAGAAATTCAATTTTTTTCTTTACCTGCTAGAGGTGCTCCTACTACAGCGGCCAGACCTTGAAATAGAAGTAGTAGGCCAAATGCATTGGTCAACTTTTCCAAGCCAATTAAGTCCACTATCAAAATTGAACGAAGTGACGCAAAACATGCTGAAAATAAATAAAAAATTTCAGCAATAATTAATAATATCTAACAAACAATTAACAAGTAATAATAATAATCCACATACAATTCCAGTAGACATAGGAAATGTCAATTCAATTTGATTCAACTTGAGAGAGAATTACATAATTACAATTACTCCTATAAAAATCAATTTGATTTAACTTGACAAATTCAATTTGATTTAACTTGACAATTACATAATTACAATTACTCTTATTAAAATCCTTTAATTATTACTTTCTGTCATTCATTTCTTTTCAATTCATTTAATTTTAGTTATATAATTCACCATCATTGTTATTTATTCTAATTGTAAATTCGCAAATCTAATAATTATTTTATATGCTACTTTTATTTCCCATTTCAATGATCAAATTGATTATTTTGGATGTTATTATTCTATTGTCAGCTACGTAATATATTATAGCAAACTGGATTCAATGGATCTGTTGCTTTCACAGGAATGCCTCTCTTTTTCAATAAATAAATAAATAATTTAATCCACTTTTAATATTTTGTTGTTTGTGATTCATTATTTTGTTCGAATTATTGTGACCCATTAAATAATTATGATAATCAGCTCGGCTCCATCGCAGACTCATTAACCTAATACATTATATAATAACTATGACTATAAAAATATGGATACCCACTATATATTTTTCATAAAACAAAAACTCAATTAGTTTGGCTCTTTTTGAAAGCAATGTAATTTAGATTCAGAAATCAGATTTCGATTTTTAACCATTTACCAAGAGGGAAGGCAGTGAAACACTGTATAATTCTATACAAAAATGAATATAACCTACATGGAAAACAAATAATAGATTAATGCATTTTTTACAGACACTAAATAATAAAAAGCATAGTGAAGGCTATATTATATACAGCTATATATACGGCTATATACTATACATTAGAAGAGGTGATGTCTTTGCTATTCGAGAAAAGTTAAATCTTGAAAGAAGTTACAGCATATCCATTCATTGACAATCTTATTCTGAGGACGACGAATCAAAAGTTCTTCTGGAATTATATTAATAACTTTCTACTGATATGAAGAAGTTGTCTTTGAATAAAACTAAGGTTAGAGTGAACATTTTTGTATTTCCTTGAAATATTTGGTCTAAATGTATATGAAGATTGTTCTGATTCTTGAAAGTTTTATTTCTATTTATTAATATACATTTTTCAAATACATTTGTCTTATAGTCATAACATCAAAAACCTTGATTACTAGCTAGGTTGAATAATCTCTGGGTTTATGAAGTATAGTCTTGATCACAGCCTTTTGAGTTATGAATAAGCCACCAAGTGAGTATCATATGCTCCACGCTATATTGAAATTCCATATCTTAAAATTGATTTTAACTAATTCAAAATATAAAGTTTCAATTTGCTCTATATTTATTTTTATTCTATTTATTTGACATTGACAATAGTTTTAAGGCTTGAGCCTATTGAAACAAAACTTTATTTTAACAAAAGAATAGAAGTTGCAAAATATCTTATTGCTAATGAAAAAGAAAAAAAGAAGAAAAAATAGTGATAATAATAATGTTAGTAAGAAGAAAACTAAAAATATAATAAAAGTGAGAAGAAGAGAAAAAAGAGTGAGAAGAGGTGATTAAAAACTTAATGATGATGATACAGCATGATGTACATAGTAAATTTGTCACAAAGGTTCCCTTAATAAATGAAGATATAGACGGGATTTAAATGAATGAATAGATGGAGCTGAGACTATATGAAATGGCAATATATTCAACAAATTGTTGATCTTATACAATTTGTAAGCTATAAATATCAGATTTTTATTGATACAATCTATGTGAGTACCCCATTTGATGTTCTCTTCAATTACCGCACCTAATACTTGGCGGATCTTACAGTTTCAAATACAGGGCAATTATTGCTGTTACTATTGTCATGTCCAGATGTCAGATTACATTCGCTGTATAGTTTGAATTTAAAAATCAACAGTATGTTTGAAACTGCTGTATTATAAATTATAATTTTTTTTGTAGATTACGTCTTGGATGGTACATTGTATGTATGGTGCATGGTCTTGGTACATTATATATGGTACACTGAAATTCTTGTTCATATTACTCGTTTTTTAGTATAAAAAAGTAATAAAAATGACTTACAAATGGCCAGCCCAAAAACAGCAGCATAGGAAAACTGATAGGCGACGGAGAGAGAGTAGCCACTTAAAATGGTGGCCAGGCCACCGATGGTGAGAGCCACGTTGTTGATTAGAAGGGCACTGACGCCAGCAGGAAGGGTGCTGGTCACCAGGCCACACGCCACTCGCCCAAATGTGTTGGTGACACCGATCGCTGACACCAGTAGAGTGGCCACACTCGCATCCATGCCACCGACGGTCGTTGCTCTGTCTGCACAAAGACAAACAAGATATTAGAGTAGATCCAAGGAACAGGATTAGATCAGATTAGAATACTTTATTTATGTAAATTTACATTTTTTTTCACAGGATAAAGCCCACATAGGTCAGAGATCAGTGCGTGGGTGATAAATTGGATTATGGCGATTGACGAGTTGGACCTACAGTTTTAGGTGGGCTCCGAACCACCGGGAAGTGATTTTACAGCAGAGAACAAAGTCATTTTTGCTGGCCAATCCAATCGGTCATCCTTACAAAGAGCGCCCAGGAGTTTAGTAGCTTATCTCTGATTGAACAGATACCTGCTACGGCACTCGGCTATCACTTCCTACATTTCTTAAACGAGTTTTATCACCGTCGCATAGGTACAGCAAATGAGTGAAGGCGGTATCTGAATGGGCGCAAGAAAGGTTCAACAGAGAACAATAATATTTTTCAGGTAATTCAACGTTGCTGTCAACCGTTATGTAATCGAGATGCTTTCAGTAACTTTCACTTGGAAATTCCACTCAAGAAATTTTGTAAAGGCTATCGAAGGCCCAATGTTTAACTAACTACTGGACAGTAATTTGTCGTACTACTTTCGGTGCAACATGGAGTTCATCAAAGTATGTCAAAATGTGAAAATGTTTAAATTAGAAAGGTATCTGTGATGTTTTCCATGACGAATTACTTAATGAACAATCTGATATCAAAACTGACACATTTTTATTTGACATATTGTCTTCACTCACCTATATTGGAGATGCTAGAGGTTTTCACTTCTGAAAACTTTCGAAGCTTCTTTCCAGAAGTGAAATGCATCCCTCTAGCATCTCCAATATAAGTGAGTAAAGACAATATATAAAATTGAAATACAGTGTCACTTTTGATATAAGATTGTAGGCAGGTATATTCACGTTTTCATTAATGTACGTTTGTAGCCAAATCTACATTAGTGTAGATGTATAAATGTTACCGGTATTTCAACATTTCTTTCTTCATTGTTGAGAAAATCCAATTTCGTGATCTGCAGTAAAAGATTTTCACATATTGATAGTATTATGTTAGTTTTTAATGTAGGTATTAAGGTTTCATTTATGTATGCTATCCTGGATTTCTTGTTTCATAACAATCTGTGTTGTTAATATCAGCTTTTTATGGTAAATTCAACAACTTGCAGTCAATTTTAATTGAGAATAAATGATATTTTTATTCACAACAGGCCAAACGTTATCGAGTCATGGAGACTCACCTCCAAAGGCATCCTAGATCAGGATGTCGGTTTTTTGGTTAGAAGGATCGTGGTTATTCTATAATGTGATCTAAAAGTTTGTGTGATTTCAAATTTAATTGTTCATTACGAATGTTTTGTTTAACGTGTGTGTTATTCAATTACAAAGAACACAAATCAACATGCTTCAACGTTAACAGATAACCAACAATGACAGATACCCTAATACACTTTGCGATCACGTTATACAAAAACCACAATTTTTCTAACCAAAAGACCGATATGCTGATCAAGGATGCCTTTGAAGATGAGTAGTCTACATGGCTCGTAAACGTTTGGCCAGGAGTGAGTAAATATATCATCTATTCTCAATTAAAATTGACTGCAAGTCGTTGAATTTACCATAAAAAGTTAGTATTCTATGCATAAATTTGGCCAAGAACAAGGCTCTATGAACCGCTAATTTCATGAATTGTTTGACAGTTTTATTTTTTATGTTTTTCGTGGTCCACAGCACAGACATTAGCTTTCGGAGTAAGTTTAGATGTATAGAAGTAAGTTTTTAATGTATGTGTGATACATGTTCGTTTGCAGCCAATCTTAATTTCATGTATATGACTAGAACCATTTCCAATGAATGGGGTAAAGCTTTTTTTGTAGATTACGTCTTGGAGACTCCAGTTAAGGAGTATAAGACAAGTCAGACTAACAATTAACTATCTTATACACTAGTTACCCACTAGTTATACACTAGTTAGCTATACACTGGTAATAGTTACACTATTACTTTATCAATTAGTAAAGGTGAGGCTTAATTTTGATAGGAAAGGAACTCTTGTACACTATTGAAAGCTTTATCAACTAAATATTTTTCAATTTATTGTTTTTTTTTAATATTTCTATATTTTCAAGACTCTTTAAAAACTGCGGTAGCTTGTTGTAGAGTCCAATATAACTAGGTTTTTGTTTAAATAAGCTACTATTGTGACTCACCAAGTGATAATCTCCTCGGCTTCTTGTATTATAATCGTGCACGTCAAGACTTTGGTTAATATAACCCTTTTTTACATATAAAGTAGCTTCATACACATATAAGCAGGGTACAGCTAGTAGACCAAGTCTTTTGAACAACGGCCTACATGAATCTAATCTATTTACTCTTTCCATACACCTTACCGCTTTCTTTTGGATCTTAAACACATGGATTTGTTTTGATTAATTACCCCATACTAGGATAGCATACCTAATATCTGACAGCAAGAGCTCATTGTAAGCTGTAGAAAAACAACGTTTTAACATTCAATCTAGCGAGCTGTCACAGGATATTTAGTTGATAAAGCTTTCTATAGTGTAGAAGAGTTCCTTTCACATCAAAAATTAAGCTTCACCCCAACAAATTGATATAGTAATTATGGTAACTAGTGTATAAGAGCATAATTGTTGATCTGACTTGTCTTATACTTCTCAACTGGAGTCTCCAAGACGTAATCTACAAAAAAAAAGACAAGCACCCCAGATGAATTTTTACAACATATTTTCCCAGGTCAATCGTCTATCCAAAAAAACTTCTAGAAATGCAATGGTTTTGCTTAGCTATTGTTGTCTGATTACAAGGGTTGACGGTAGGTGTTGTCAATTCAACAGGTGTCACAGGAAAGGTATTGGTCTCCGTTGAACCTTTCTTGTCCTCTATTCCACCCTACCTTGATAATATCCTATAGAAGAAAATTCGAAAAAAAAAATAAGACAACCCTGCGCACAAACTTAAGGTATGACAAATGTGATGTACCTGTGATGAACATGAAAGGCACAAAGAATCCCATCATTGTGATGGAGCTGCTGATGGCCAGAAGAAGGAAGGTCGGCGAGAGAAGCACCGAAGTGTCGAGCAGAGTGGCCAGAGCCCGGCGCACCGCCTCGGGGCAAATGGCGCAGCCCCTCTCCGCCTCCTCGTTCACATCTTTCCACGTCGGCAGTCTGGTCACCGACAGTGTGTACTCCAAGCCACTTGCCTACAACAAAACGTTAGCATTTTATTTAAGAGTGACAGTCAGCAAAACAATCACTAATACCAAGAAGATTAATTTATGAGTTCTTTATTATCTTCAACAGTCAGAAAAACAATCACTAATACCAAGAAGATTAATTTATGAGTTCTTTATCATCTTCAACAGTTTATTTCTGATACTTATTCAAGCATTTATTGAAACTCCTCTTATTGAAGCTCTATTAACTTCAAAAGTTCTAAAGGCAGTCTACTATTTTTTGATTGAATCAATATTAAGACATGTCATAATTGTTGGGGAGCAGCAAGTTGTGTTCACATTGATCCACTCTTCAAAATTCAAAAACGTGTTCTAAAAGTAATAGGTTTCAGACATTTTCAGTTCCCGACAAATCAATTATATATAGATAGTAGTGTACTGTGAGACAGCTCTTCATCCATTCTTTGCTCTCTAATGTGAAAAAGAATCCAGCAGCTAATATAAAGTACGCGCGTACGCCATACGCAACCAAAGACAATGTAGACGCATGCGCCTACAATCGAGTATAGTGAATAGAGAGAGAGCGTTAGAGTGAGCGAGAAAGAGTGAGTGAGTAGTTGAATAGTTCTATAACGAGAAATGAGCTATTAATAGCTACTGTACAACTGCAAATTACAAAGCTCCACTCCCACTCCGTAAATTGGAGTGGGGACTTGAAGTCGCGTAGTTTACTAGTGTCTAGAAATACTCACAGATATCTGAGTATTTTGTTCTTCGAATACTAGGTGCTAGTCCGTACGTTCAAATACTCAGTAAAAATACCTGTTCCAGTAAATACGCCTCATCTCTATTATAGAGTGAGTCTATGTGAGAAATTAAAGATGGGCTACTGATTATATTAAAATTATTGACTAAAACAGTACTTCTGTAGCGTGAATAATTATATACTACAATATTATAATATACTAATAATATTTACATTGTCAATACAGTAATTACAAATTTATTTGAGTTGAATTACAACAATTATTATTGATGTAGAATTATAGTAACATCGAAATCATACGCCAAATTGAATGGGTTTCCAATCTAATATATAAACATTTTATAGAGGGGTGATAAATAATATACCAATTTGATATTCATTATTATTATTGGCGAATTCTCCCTGGGTGGAGATGTTTTGAGTTTCTTTTATTATTCCAATAGTTTCATAGTTTCTGAAAATGCTTTTTTCTTTCTTGCGTCCATTTCGGCCGGAATTGCTTCTCTTTTGGCTGCTCTGTAACTTTTGCACTTGTCTACCTTGAGTCTGAAAATGTTTCTATCATAAATCTAGTTGGTGTTTTGTTCGCGTTTTCAATACTATTTTTTTTTTTTTGACGTAAAACCCCCAAAGTGGAAGACGCTGAGTTAAGATGGTTCATTTTTTGGACTTGTTCTTCTTGTTTGCCCACCAGCTTTTCATTTTTTGTGCAAATTCAGCGTTTCTCTCTTCACTCCATTTTGTTCCAACTCTTGGAGGTTTTGTCTCTGGTATAACTTCCCATTTATAAAGTTTTATTCTGAAGTTTTTTCTATTATAAATTTCTTTTTGGTTATTTTTGCCAGTACTAGGTCTTTTTTAACATTTCGTATCCATTCTCCTCCATTGACAAGTGATGCTACATAGTTTACAATTCTTTTTGTTAGTCTATTGTCTGGAAGCCTCATGATGTGACCATAAAATTTAAGGCGTCTTTTCCTCATATCTGTCTCTATATTAGAATATTCTTCAACATTAGACGTTCTCTGTAATCTATATCCGTTTCGGTACGCCTTGGTCCAAGGATTTTCCTTTCTTCCTTCTTTAGATTTTCCATATCCATTTTCCTGTTCAGCGACAGGTTCTTGGTAGCATAAAAAATTGCTGGTTTAATCACTGTATTGTAATGTCTAACTTTTGTATGAAGAGATAAACATTTTTTATTAATACTATTATAATAAATTATTATTATTGTGCTTCTATATTTAAGTAAACTGATATTTAACGCTTCTAAATTGGTTCAGTTGAAGTTTTATATCCAAATTCTCAATAAACTTATAATATAATAAATACTAATAAATCTAACCTGCGAGTTGTACTGAGGCAGTTTGTTGACGCTGGCCGTGTAGAAGATGTCGTCACGATAGAGCGGCCGACTGGCGATGGTGTCAACAATGTTTTTGGGTCGTGTGGCGTTGCGACCCCTTTGTGAATCACAGTTGTTATGGCCGCCACTGTGCACACTGCTCGAGTTGGACATGGTCCTCGAACGGGTCACACCCCCTCCCCCACCCCTCCCCACGTGACCCCGTGACTCACTGTAGACCCGCGGTCTGCCAGCACCGCTCAGCTGTTTGGTCACCGCTGCTTTGTACATGTTATTGCCAGCTAGCAGTGCTTCGTTCATTGCGGCTGAGCTAGAAATAATTAAATATTGCACAATTAATACAGAAATTACTGCTCAAATTTGTAGAAAATCTTGACAACCCAAGTTTTGATGCTCATAGAAGTTTATTAACCTCACAGTCAGAAAGGCACATCAAAAAGCTCTACAAAAGATTTTACTACATAGATGATAAATAAATAAATAAGATAACAATATAAAACCATAGTTATATTGCTGATGATTCCCACATGAGTCCGAGACTTGTGCGTGGATAATGAGGTGAAAAACTTAGTTGTCAATATTTAGAATAAAATACAAATAAATTGTAACAAAATCTCACATGCTTACAAAAAATTTGTGCTGTCAAGCTACCCATAAGGAACTCTTTTTAATTGTAAAACTTAATTTAATATTTTTTTTATATTACCAATTAAGAGCACTCTCTTTTCTTATTCCCGAGACTCACTTTAGGTGAGAACCTTCCATAGAATCTGCTTGAGAGGATCATAAAGAGGATAATGCCGAGATCATTAGAAATCAGAAAATCTTTATTGCGGAAATTACCAGAATATGTTTAAATATAATTGGTTGAAAATTAGAAGTCGCACTGGTATTTGAAACCTGTCTATGACACCAAGTTCTTACAATAGTTCATTTTATTTAAAAAAAATAATAGCTTGGTGGCAGGCTAATGAAGTTTCTCTTTAGAAGCGAAATGTATCCCTCCAGTTCAAGTGAGTATAAATCATAAGTTGGATAGAAATACATTGTCAGTTTTTAAATTGGATTGTTCAGCAGGTATTTTGTCATGGAAAACATCTGGAAAACAACTCTGACTCTTTCCCACTCACTTAATAGAAACACATTATTGACCGTGTACTATGCATATGTTTACTCCTATTTGAGCTATGGTACTATATTTTGGGGTAATTCTGTAGACAGCCGTAAAATTTTCATCATGCAAAAAAAGATATTGAGAGTCATTTGTAGATTGAGATCATGTAAAGCATATTTCAAAGACCTCAACATCCTTAAACTTCCTTCTATTTACATTTATAAGCTAGTAGTTTTTGTTGAAGTAAATATCAATAAATTCCAATTATGTACAGACAATCATCAATATAATAATCGAAATAGAAACATCATTGCATTTCCAATACATAGAAATTCAGCATTGGAAAAAACTCCATTTTACTCTGGAATGAGACTTTTTAATAGGCTGCCAACAGAATATAGAATCAATCATTTCATTCAAACAGGCAGTCAAAAAAATGTTGATAGAGAAAAGCCTATACACAATCACAGAATTTTATTAACGAGAAAATAACATTATAACTTTATCAACAATTTAAAGTATTTTGATTTTATGATTTGAGCTTCTAATGTCGATTTTTAGTTTAGAACAAATCTATACTTTAATAGTTAGTATTAATCTAGAAGTAACTAGTTATAGCAATTGACAAGTCACCAATCAAATGAGTATAACTCAGAATATGATGTATTGTGACAATGAATAAATAAATAAATAAAAACAAATCACAGATGTTCTATTTTGATACAGCGTTCCTCCAGTTAGAGTAAAAACCATAGTTTAAACAGAACTATACAGTATCAGTTTTTAAATTAGATTGTTCATCAAGTACTTCGTAATGGAAAACATCACAGATGTTAATACAGTATCCTAGTTTTATACAGTACCCCATTTTTTTCAGTGTCCTATGTGGATACAGTAGTTCAAGAGTTACGAGTTGCTTTTGAATGAACATGCAATATATCAAACTGCCAAATGTAATAATTTATTAATGTCATAATTTATTAATTTCAAATTTCTCAAAGTACTATCAATTATACGGAAGACTTTCGCAATGGCGGATATTGATTACATCATTGAATAGCTGATGGAAATCGAACCACGGACCTCCCAATCGGTTCGATGCCCTAAATGCGACACACACACACAGATTGGGAGGTCCGTGGTTAGATTCCCGGCGGTGACTAACTATTTTTGTGTAGTAACATTCATTGGTTTCCATCAGCTATTCAATACTGTTGTCAATATCCGTCAATGCGGAAGTCTTCAGTGTAAATTAATAGAACTTTGAGAAATTCTTTTTCTTTTTAATTTTGTTTTCTTGCTACATCCCAGAAACCTTATTTGTATACGTTTTTTCTCTATGATGTCTCTTGTCTCTCGCATTTCCCATAGATAGACGATCCTCCACAAATAATTAAATCTTTTTTACTCTCTTTTTCCCCCTCATTTTTGGATGTAATTTATTTTTCTCTTCAATTTTTTTTTTAATTTGTCTTTTTTTCTTCTATATAAAATTCTACCGATTTAGACTCTTTTTCGCACACAGGCATTGTAGCCAATACGAAGAATATTTTTTTCTCTAACTTATTATTATTACCTATGTACTTGTTTTTTTTAAAGAGAAAATAAAGAGCAATTCAATTTTTAAAAAATTCACTTCAATTTTTTTCGGAGGATATAGCCCACATAGGTCTGAGACCTGTGCGTGGGTAATGAATTGGATGATGGCGATTGATGAGTTGGACCTACAGTTTTAGGTGAGTTCCGAACCACCGGGAAGTGATTTTACAGCAGGGAACAGAATCCTTTTTTGCTGGCCAATCCAATCGGTCACCCTTACGAAGAGCGCCCAGGAGTTTCGTAGCTTATCTCTGATTGAATAGATACCTGCTACAGCACTCGGTTATCATTTCCCCAATTCGAAATCAATAAAGTCTTACCTTTTCCTGTTGTCATCATCCTGGTTGATATGCGGCTTATGTAGGTCGCCGGTTATGCTGTCAGGATAGATGTGAGTGGTGGAGAGTCGATTCTCAGTGATCTGTGACTGAGATGACAGCACAGCGTCCAGCCTCGGATGCAGCTTCAGATTGCCATTACTCAGGTGCAGCGAGTCGTAGCTTCCGTCCAGTACCTGTCAAGTAATTACGCGCTTGAAAAATTATATTTGTGAATGGAAAACACTATAATTACAATTTGCATCCATGTGCATAACATTGTGAGGTGAAACTACCCTTAAGGGTCCAATTGTCCATTCCAATCCATTGTCCAATTTTTAAATCAGTTGAAATTAACTATAAATAGTAAAAAATGCCAATACCGTCAATTAAAAAACAAACATAATTTAAATGAAGATAGGGCTATAAACGCGTTTGTAAACGTCAATCAATTAGAACAGGAAGAAAAAATTGCATTTCTAGGAGTTTTGTTGGATAGGCGATTGACCTGGGCTCTATACATTGAGAAAATATGTTGTAAAATTTCATCTGGCGTATTTGTCCTGCGACAGCTCGCTAGATTGAATGACAAAAAGTTACTTTTTACAGCTTACCATGGGCTCTTACTGTCACATATTAGGTATGCTATCTTAGTATGGGGTAATTCATCAAAGCAAAATCTTGATAGGGTGTTTAAGATCCAAAAGAAAGCGGTTAGGTGTATAGAAAGAGTAAATAGATTAGATTCATGTAGGCCGTTGTTCAAGAGACTTGGTCTCCTAACTGTACCCTGCTTATATGTGTATGAAGCTACTTTATATGTAAAAACGAATGATATTAACCAAAATCTTGATGTACATGATTATAATACAAGAAGCCGAGGAGATTATCACTTGGTGAGTCACAATAGTAGCTTATTCAAACAAAAACCTAGTTATATTCTACAACAAGCTACCGCAGTTTTTGAAGAGTCTTGAAAATATAGAAATATTTAAAAAACAAAGTGCTTGGTTGACAAACATTTTTTATAGTGTACAAGAGTTCCTTTCACATAAAATTAAGCCTCACCACAACTAATTGACATAGTAATTATGGTAACAATAATAAAAACAGACAAATTCAGTACGGTACTATCACTAGAACTCATTGCTCAAAAGCTATAACAACAATAATAAAACAAATAATAATTGTCAAAATAGTCGGTCATTTACGCTTCACTCACATAACAATAAATTATCAGAACTCTTGTAAGCCAGAAAGTCATTTCTGAACCATGAATTCCCTGAGCTTTAATTGGAACGCCCTTCCATGAAGTGCTTTAATGGTTCTAGGGAGTTTTTATTATAAAATATTACCCCATTCACCATTGGATCTCTCTCACTAACTGTTTTGTTCACCCTGACTCTATTTATATTCAAATAACGGGGATTATCGCTTTTAAACAGATCAACACTTTTTACTAACAAGATTACTTTATAAACGTACAGCGAATATACTGTTAATAGATGCTTACTCCTGAAAAAAGGCACACAAGATTCAGTCAAGTCCATCCCAAAAGCAAATCTTAGCGCTCGCTTCTGAGCAATCAAAACCCGATTCATATACTTTGCTGCAGCGGATCCCCAAACTTCAATAGCATAATTAATGTGACTACTAATTAACCCATGGTAAATTCTCATAACATTTTCCTCTGAATAGAAATTTCTAAGCCGTTTTAAAATATAGGAATTACGAATTACGATGAAAGTCTATGTAAAGAAAGCCTTCAATAGAGCTACAATTACAATTACACATTTATGTAGCCCATTCCACCTTATCCCAAATTATTTTAATCAAATCAAATCACATTCATTCAATTTATGTCACATTTAAAGTCACAGTTTTAAATGAAGCCAGTATTGGCAAGGTTTAAAACACCAGAATAATAGGCTACTATTATCACATTACTGGGAAGTGTTATAGCTGAGAGCCGTAGCCGGTAACTGTTCAATCAGATTAGATAAGCAACGCTCTCCTGGGCCCTCTCTGTAAGGGTGACCGATTGAATTGGTCAGCAAAAAGACTCTGTTTTCTGCTAAAAATCACTTCCCGGTGGTTTGGAGCTAACCGAAAATTGTTAATCTTATAAATATTAAGGTGCTTTTAGGATAGGTCTCCTAATAATTGCTGAATTTTTATTAATGAAGCGCTATGTTAAATGTAGTAATGTTATTATTTTTACATTTCAAATATTACCAAGCTTGGCTTGATTATGTGACAGAACTTGAATAAATGTGATTTGATTTGGATTGATTTCGTTTTGTTCCATTGCGCCTTGCTCCCTTGCTCCCTCAGTGTGGCCTCACCTGTTTGATAGTGGGATAGAACGTATTGTTGTTTGCGGCAAGGAGCATTTTGTTGTTTGCGGCATTTGCTTCGGCAACAAATAGCTCGTGCTCGAAGCAACTACTGCCAACTGAATCTAGTCGCTGGCGGGCGCGCGCCATTTTGATGCGCATGAGCAGAGGCACGTGCGGCGTTCCGTCAAGGTCAAGGTCTCCGCCTTCAAGGTCACGACGGTCGTCGTGGTCAGCTGACGACGACAGAGTGGTCTCAGCCGCTGCTATTGACGCCTTCACTCGTTTCGGCTTCAGCGGACGAAAAAGCAGGCCAAACACGGCGCAGTTCAGCACCAGTCCTGAAAATTCAATTAAATTCCTTTATTTGCATATGCATTTGTACATACGTGCTTACATCATAAATATAACTAATATTATGCATCCTCACTACACTAGGAAGGCACTAAAAGTTAAGTTTGTTAAAACATATAATTTGTATTTAAAAATCACTATTAAATTTGATAGTAATAGTTTCAACTTAGTCATAGAAATAAAGGTTATACAAACATGGAATTTTATTTGAAATAATATTAAAAAGAAAAGATTGGGAGATTAAACTGGCATTAGGGTATACAGTGTCGTTGGATTGGCAATCATAACATCTCTAAATACTAAATACTCTTACTGAATAGAATGCCATATCCAGGAGAAATTTTTTCACTGACTTCTTAAATTGGGTTTTAGTTTGGGGCATTTTAATATGATCTGGTAGCTTATTATAAAACTTGACAGCTCTATATAATGCTCCCCTCTCAAACTTGGTGGTTCTGTGGATTGGGTAATATAGTAAGCTGTCTGATCTTGTTACTCTTTGCGATTCATTCCCTTTTTTAAGAGACTGAAGGTTTCTGAATCCTATTAATAGAATACAATATATGTAAATTGATGGGACAGTTAAAATTTTATATTTTTTAAAAACAAGTAGAAATTGTTGTAGATTATAGAGAATGTTGTCAAGTAACGAGGAGTTCACATTAAATTTTAGTAAATTCATATAAGAATGAGTAGGGGTGTATGCGTGTGAGTGTCTCTTACGAATTTGTGGCAACAGCGACACTAAATTTGGCACAAAGCTTCCTCTAAACTCAATTCAGTGCACCTTGAAGCCCCATTTCTTTCTACATTTTACAAAATAAAGATTTGAATTTCAGTAATTGTGTGAAATGAGAAAATTCATAGAGCAGATGATATAATTATGTTACGACACTATGATGCTGTATACATGATACACTGATGTCTCACAACACAAACCAACAGATTAGTTCTGTATCAATATTGAAACTGCTAATTAAGTTTTTATCCTTAGGCGGAGTATCGGGCTAAACCCGCTTTTTTAAATGTATAATTAGGCAACCCCAACACAATTTTTTTACCGGGGTTCCTTATATTTCTGCACCACAGTACACTAAAATCTTATCCTTATCTAATCTGTTTTGTCAATTGTATTTGTTTCATAATTTTTTTTTCACTTGAAATTTATTGAATCAAGTTTTTTTTTTATTAATAATGATGTCATAATTAAGGTTACTGTGTGAATTATTTTTTGTATGATGTTGTGTTGCAGAAATAAATTATTATTCTATTCTATTCTAATTACACAGTATAAACAAATATAGCTTATTTGTGCACTTCCCTTTCCAACAGTTGAACTGTACGGCTAGAAACATTGCAATTTCACTCACCCTTCATAATTTTTTGACCGCTACCATAAGTTATGATTTGCTTTAGTTTATAGCAAGGATGTATCTTTAGGTGTGAGTGAGTTAATGATTGGTTTTTCATTTTTCCTGTGTGTTGTTATTACAAGCAATTTGGGAAGTGATAGCCGCGAGCCGTAGCAGGTATCTGTTCAATCAGATAGATAAGCTGCGTTCTCGTAGGTCCTGTTCGTAACGGTGAAGGATTAGATTGGCCAGCAAAAAAAAAACTGTTTTCTGCTGTGAAATCACTTCACGGTGGTTCGGAACCCACCTAAAACTGTAGGTCCAACTCATCAATCACCATCATCCAACTCATTACCCACGCACGGGTCTCAGACCTATGTGGGCTTCCTCAGAAAAACAAAGAAAAACAGCTTTAATAATATGAATATTCTCCTTTCTAACTTCCTTTCTTATTTCCTTCCTTGAAATAAGAGTTCTATATAACTTAATTTTATTCTTCTAGTTTTATATAACTTCTTTTCTCTTGTTCATAACTTTTTTTTTAATTCAAATTCTACTATGCAATTCTATTACTGCAGTAATTTTTTTCATACTAGTATTAGGGACTTATTATTATCTCTTTTTCTTCTTATTATCATTTTAAATGGGAATTGTATTCTGTAAAGGAGGCAAAAAGGGTTTCTACCCGTTGTCTCCAACAATAAACTATTAATTTATTTATCTGCTAGAAAAGAGAAACTCCAAACTGGTTTCCCGGGCAAGACTAAAGATTAAATAATAGTATTCTATACGTCAGTGGCGTTACCCCCTTAAGGAAGGAAAGGCTTACATTTATAAAATTATAACAATATCGCTCTCTCTTTCACTCTCTCTCTCTCTCTCTCTCTCTATCTCTCTGGTTAAGTTTAAGAGAGGGACACCGTCCCTAACTTCGCCTTTTCATACAAATTTATCACCAAGCTTTTTTTCTTTTTTTTCTATGTATCACCAAGCTTTTTTCTTTTTTTTCTATATATCATATTAATATCATTTTCATTCATAATTTCATGTTTGTATATAGTTAAACAGTTTATGTAATAAGTAACTGATCATGTTTTATGTAATAATACTTGGTGATGCCTATATATTGTATTTTATACTAGTAACTGTTCAACTATTATTTGCATGAATAAAGAAATCAATCAATCAATCAATCTCTCTCTGTCATATTGTTCACTCTTTTATATTGATTTTGTTCTTTTTCTCATAATTGCATACGTAGTGTGGGAATGTCATCAGTCTTCCCTTTATTATTTAGCTTTGTTTCTTCTGTATTTCAAAATTGTATTTAGTTTTATTCCAAATTCGTGGACTTATTGTCTTTATTATATTCTGTAATGTTCTTTGATAAATTTGTATTGGCTCCTCCTCTAAACACGGATTTGTTCCATATTGGAGGAGTAACTTTTAGAAAAATTTGTACACATTTTTTTCTGAAAATTAATATATTGAATTAAGTTCTATGAATTTAAGCTGGAGCTTACCAGCCTGAATAAGCATGGTTCCCCGCCACCCGATCTGCTGCAGCAAGTAGGTGGTGACGGGAGCCAGCACGAAGGTGCCAATGCCCGAGCCGCACATGGCTATTCCAGTGGCCAGCGCCCTCCAGCGTTCAAAGTAGAAACCCACAGATATCACTGCTGGCACATAGATCAGTCCGAATCCCAAACCTAAAATATTATTGGAGAAAGATAATAAAAATTAATATTTATTCGACAGCACTTAAAGACTTCTATGACAGTTATAACTACGCATGACTTGTGAAAGGTAAAAAGGTACGGTAGTAAAATATATAAACAACTACAAAATATCATATAAATATTATAAAACAATCAGAAAAAGAACAATTTTATGGACACATTTACAGAATGAACGATAACAGATTCACCAAACAAATTTTTAAACGACTTCCAAAAAGGAGGATGTACTCAATTCTATTGTTTTTTTATGATTGTACATCAATTAATCGAGCACTATTCAAGAGCATTATTCAGCGGTAGTCTCATCCAAGTTTTGTGAGGATTTTTCTAATACTTAGCCCAATATCAAGCAAAAAGCAGCATTCATCGATGTCTTCATTTGAATTTTGTCCGAGTTTCACACATAACCAACCGGCAGTCGGGAAACCGGTGCTGTTTGCCCAAATGTAGGGAAATTGTGTCATATGGCGTGCTTTACACTTATCCGACTTTTTAAATCATAAGATACAATGCAATTATGCCGGCTAAACGACATCGGGTATGTGTGAAACAAGCCTTAGGGCTGCTATTTAATCTGAATGATACTGAATGAATCGTTGAACGACTGAGAAACCGGGCATAAGAATGATTAATATTTATTTGGCACAAGCACTTGAATATCGTTATTCATATAACACTTTTAACTAAGCATGAATCATAAGAGTCGTGAATGGTAGAAAGGTGCGGTAGTAAAATAAGTGATAGAAAATTAATTTGAAAAGATTTTTATAAAAATGTAAGTAATGATAGTAGTGCATACAAAGCAGCTCTATAAAAACCCCTAACTCATTTATTATATCAATTACTGGACAACACCCAACTGACAAGGCTATTACAGAAAACAAAGCCCTTCCAGACAGTGTAGTGAAGTTGAAGTGGAAAAATAATATAGTTTAGTGAGAAGGGTTAAAAAATAGTGAGTAGAGAGCTTATTGGAAGACCCAAATAGTAGAGAATAATTTTTATTTCTTGAGATTAATGAGATATTAATCACTGTTTTATTAGTCTCTACTTTCAAGATTAAGAGTAACATTAATGGTTAATCCAGGTGACTATTTTTAATAGATGCAGTAAAAATATGATAAATTATTCATTAAAATGCGATTTAAAATATTTATTTTATGATTAATGATAGGTTCATTCCATTTTTACACATATGATCACCTTATTGAATCAATAACTTTCATTTTTGATGGATGATTCAAAACAACATTAGCTCATTAATTTAGGTTTTGTAAAAAATAATTTATTATAAATTTGCAGTTTTATTTCCAATAAATCAGTCTCGAAAAAGTTCATGGAGTTACATTTGGGTCGCTCCGGTAGCACAGTTGGTTTGAGCGCTTGTGTGTGATTAGATAAGACTCTGGCTGGCTTCGTTTCATGCAGCCTTGAGTTCGTATCTCATTCAGCCATTGTTGTTTCTCGTTATTCTCCTCATTACCGATGTTGACATCATCCGCAATAAAAAAATGTGGAACTACAATATCAATAATTAAGAAAAAACATCAAACAATTTTTGATGATGCAAATAGTTACCTCCAACCAGTCCATACCAGATGCACAGTGCGGCAACACTGTTCGAAACGGAGGAGATGGCAAATGCGGCACAGGCAATTGCACTGCCCAGAACTGTGATTGAACGGAAGCCATAGCGGTTGGCTAGTGCACTCGCCACTGGACCTAAAAATGGAGAAATTTAATAATTAAAAAAATGTCTAACCTAATCAAATCTGTCCACTGGACACTGTAATAAAGAAATTAAATGATAGTTTGAAAAATTACATTTAACAGCAACATTTTACAAAAACAGCACAGAGTTTTCACGTGAAGGAGAGATCTGTTTACATAAAGCAACTTGAGAAAATATTCAAAGATAAAAGAAAAAATTATTCAAAGGCAGCCGCGGTGGCGTAGTTAGTTGTAGCGCTTGTCTCTAATAAGACTCTGGCTGATACTCCTGTGGTCACGATTTTGAATCTTGGATATTTTGTGTGTAATCATCCACCTCATTACCTAAAACCAAGTCTCGAGACTTATGAGGACAGCATGTCATCATCTGACTTGAAAAAAGAGAGCAATATTAAATATTAAAACACCATAAACAAGATAGAACCAACTTACTCAACGACCAAACACAATTCAAATCAAACGCAATTTTTAAATACATAATGGTCGCTCACCCTAACCTCAACAAAGCATGACCCCTGACGGCAGGCTAACGAATCTTCTTTTCAGAAGTGAAATGCATTCCTCAAACATCTCCAATATATGTGAGTAATACATTATATAAAACTGAAATACAGTGTCAGTTTTAATATTAGATTGTTCATTAAGTATTTCGTCATGGAAAACATCACAGATAAAAAAAGTATGTTTTACAAACACAAAAAACAAGATTTTACTTCCAAAAGGAAAAATGTTTAAGAATATTATTATGACCTGGTATTTGTTGATCCATGACGAACTGCGAGTAGAATAGTGGATCATTTTCACTTAGACAACATGCAGAACTATTTAAAATGTATGAGAAATTGGAATCAGCTATCTCTAATAATACTGTATAAAAATACAATATTTCCCTTGTGCTAAATAAGATTTAAGACCATTCCACTTGGATATTGAGTTCCAGTATGGTCTAATACAGTGGAAATACCATTAATATAATTATATTTAATTGCCATTAATTCGACGGGATATTTATAAGCAGATATTAAAACCCTTGAAACACACTGAACTACCTTCAATAAGGATTCAAAAAGCCCAATATTTATCCTGCCTGTGATATATAAGGTTTAAGTCCATTCCACCTAGTTTATTCAACTATGGGGAAATTGTTCCATGGCTATTACATTTTTCAGACTAAAAAAAAGCTATACGAATTGTTTGTCATGCACCCGCTTGCAATTTGTAGACCACTTTTCCGAAAATTTGGGGTTTTCACTCTCCCATTTGTATTTGTTTGTTTGATGTACATGAAGAAACATTTAAGCAAATATATTATCAATGGTGATGTACATAATTATTCCACAAGAAGCAGGCAGAACGTGAGACTTGGTTCCCACCATTATGCAAGTACTCAGAGAAATTGGCGTTATATGTCTATAAAATTGTTCAATCAACTTTCTCTAGAGGTTAGACATATGAATATCAAAAACTTCAAATCTTACATAAAATACGTTTTTTGGAAAAATGCTTGTATTCGGTTGAAGAATTTTTTATATAGACCTTATGAGTGTACAGTCTGTTCTAAATACTCTCACCACTTATCGTATACAGCAAATAATGCTGGATTTATACCATCTGTATGTCAATCTAAATATTAAACTTGCCTGTGATATATATTTTTTGTGTGTTAACTGGATAGTATTATTTGTTGCTGACTTATATTTTAGTAGATATAGAATTTTACTGTGATCATTTCTTTAAACTTACTGGTTTTTTTCAATTTAGATAATTTTGACTCTTTTTAAAATGACTATTGTTTTAATATTTGTAATGTTTATAGCAATAAATGATTGCTTGATTGATATTAGGTTCCAGTAGGCTCTAATACAGTGAAAATGCTATTTATTTAATAATTCGTACTGATATTCATATATATATATAGCGTATGGTTTTTTCTTTCAACAAGTTACAGATACCTTTCTTAAGCCAAGTCACAATTTAACATCTAGTTCCTTAAGCCACCTGCCGGCAGCTTGCGTCAATAAATAAAAATCCTTCATCTCTCCTTCATACTTTCTCAATGGACATTCCTGAACAATATGACTCATCGTTTGTAGTGATCCACATTCGCAGTCTGGGGAGTCAACAAACCCCCATCTGTGCATGAGTGCCCGACAGCAGCCAACTCCAGTTCGGACTCTATTGAGTGCACACCACATACGGCGGGGGAGTTGGAAACCTGGGAGTCTTGTTGATGGAATTTGTATGTTTTCACACTGAGCCCTATTCAGGTTGTCCCACAGTCTTTTCCACTCTTCTCCTGGATCATATGGCACGCCCATCAGCTGTTGAGCCAGCATGACAGGAGGGTGTCGTGATTTGAGCCTTCCCCTGCAAGCATGGGGAATATCCTCATGGATTGGAAGAACAGCATTATCAGATATCCTCCTGAA
Source organism: Conomelus anceps (assembly GCA_948455865.1). Classification (NCBI taxonomy): domain Eukaryota; kingdom Metazoa; phylum Arthropoda; class Insecta; order Hemiptera; family Delphacidae; genus Conomelus; species Conomelus anceps. Next base: position 56,781,869 of record OX418223.1, on the reverse strand, counting down.
TTCCCTCAGCAATGCCACTTTTCTCCTTACCTCACATGGTGCTATGTTATTCATGAGAATATTCATGAGAAGATGTGACAGCTATTGCAACACACTCAGCTACCTTTAGTAATGCTGTAAAAAATACAATATTTCCCTTGCCTGTGCTATATAAGATTTAAGCCCATTCCACCTCTTTATCCAGTTCCAGAAGGCTCTAATATAGTGGAAATGCCATATTATTGATATAGATAATTAATAATTTATTGATGATTTTATTTATATAGAGCGTTGCCAATTTATTTGATAATTCGCCTTGATATTTAGGCCTATAACATGTAAAAACCCTTGGAATTGAAAATCACTCAGCTACCTTTAATAAATGCTGTAATTTTTTTTTTTTTTTTTTTTTTTTTTTTTTTTTTTTTTTTGGGAGGATGAAGCCCACATAGGTCTTAAACCTGTGCGTAATAAATACAATATTTCGCTTGCCTGCGCTGTATAAGATCTAAGCCCATTCCACCTGCTTATTCAGTACCAGTAGGTACTAATACAATGTATAATAAAATATAAAATGATTTTTAAATTTGCAATCAATTTGAAATTTGAATATAGGCTACTATCTTCTGTGATTTTACTTTTGAGAGGTACAGGTACCTCTCTATACAAATATAAGTTGTATTGACAACATCACTGTCTTTTTCTTTTATTAAGGTACAGGTACCTTCACGAATTTATCCCTGGATATACCTGTAAATCTTAATCTGAATCCAATTATTTTTAGGTTAATTTTTAGTTTTAAAGTTAATTGTTCACCTTAGAAACTAAAACTAAGTGAAGAAAAAATGTGTACTAACCAGCGGTAAGATAAACATTATTTGTATTGTTTTTAAGAGTAAATGAAGCAAATTTCAAGCATACTGACCAGCAATAAGATAAAATCCAGACAGGAGTGATCCGATGAGTGAAACAGCTGCCTTGCTTTCGTTGAGTGATTCGGGAATTTGGGTTAGGAAGGCTCCGAACGAAAAGACAAGGCCATCGACCAGAGCGTTGCAGAAGAAGGATGCAAACACCACCACCCACCCCCATCCACCGTCAGGTGGCACTGCTACTGGCACCAAAGCTGTGACGCCATCTTCTTCATTACCTTCCTCCTGTTCTTCTTCGTCAACGTTATGCTCTTTCTTTTCGGCGTCTGAGTCCACCTCTTTTCGCAGCTCTTTGCCATTGCCTACATCAGGCATCCGTTGGCCGGCTGGAACAGATTGAAAGAAAATGAATAAAATAATAATCTCACATCAAAACTGACACTGTATTTCTATTTAAATTTTAGTTTTTACTCAATTATACTTGAGGGATACATTTCGCTTCTAAAGTGAAGCTTCACGAAATGCATCCCTCCAGTATGTGAGAAAAATCATGATTTAAATAGAAATACAGTCTAATATCAAAACTCACACTGTATTTCAAATTCTTATATTGTCTTTACTCACTTATGTTGGAGATACTGGAAGGATGCATTTCACTTCTTTAAAGAACCTTCGTCAGCCTGAGGTGAAATGCATCCCTCCAATAATAATAATAATAATAAGTTCCATATTATCAATACACTCCCAGTGCAGTTTTGGAGAATGCAACTCACAAGTTGTATATTGGGATAGATCAGTACTCACAGACAAAACAATAGCCAACAATAGACCAGATATCATTTTAATGGACAAACTAAACCAAACCACATTCTAATAGATATAGGCATACCAAACACACACAATATAAAGCAATACAGTGATGAGAAACTGCTCAAATATCTGCCTTTGGCAGAGGAGATAAAAGGCTTGTGGAGGCAAGAGAGAGTGGCAATTTTGCCGTTGATAATATCAGCTACAGGTGTAATACCAAAAGAGCTGCCTGAGAGGATGAAAAAGTTGAGACTGCATGTGTGGGTGCAAAATTTAATGCAGAAAACTGTCATATTGTGCACAACGTCAATAGTAAGGAGCTTCCTAAATATACCAAGATAGAAAGGGTGTCATTTTGCTAAATTAGCGAATGCCACCCTCTTAACCAGTAAAATGGAGATGTATGTTATTAAAAAAATAAATAATAATAATAATAATCAAGATAGCGTTGAAGTTAAAGTGCATTCTGAACTGAATCTCTTCTGTCATAATGTCAACAATTATAATTATTGATTTTATTGGCGCTTCATTGATGTTTCTTTCATTCTTAATTCTCTATCTTCAATCAACAAACACATATTTGACACTTGTTGGTACGGTAATTCAAACTTTGTTCAATGGTATCTGTGCATCATACTATTAGTAAATCATTCTATTGTTTTGAATTCATATTTAGATCACAGAGCTGCATGAACGCTGTTTAATAAACGTTTTTGAAATTAGATACTTGAGAAGTTTATCTTCATATGTGCCTACTGAAATTGAACCGAGTAACAATTTGTGTTTAGTAATAGCTACTGTAGGCCTACTGATAAATTTATGATAAAAATAGTTATTAAGTTAGTGACAAAAATTGGTAATAAGTGTGTGGTGTCTGTTGCACCTTCACATTCGTTGTAAATTTGTTACAATAAATAAATAAATGATCTGCGATGTTTCCCATGACGAAATACTTACGGTAATGAACAATCTAATATTAAAACTGACACGGTATTTCACTTTTAAATATTGCTTTACTCACTTATATTGGAGATACTGGAAGGATGCATTTCACTTCTGAAAAGAAGCTTCGTCAGCCTGAGGTGATATGCATCCCTCCAGTATCTCCAATATAAGTGAGTAAAGACAATATATTAAATAGAAATACAGTGTCAGTTTTAATATTAGATTGCTAAATAAATGACTTACAAATAAAGTTCTGTGTGTGTGTACTGTGGGTCGTCTGACGATGCTCTAGACAACAGAGCGAAACGGCCGTCACGCCATAACGTGAGTTAATTTCCATTTAAAAGTGTTTTTTTTTTAAGTTTATATTACATATTAGTGGAAACAAGATGGATCTTCAACATCAAAATAAATGTTATGATGTTGAAGACATTCCATTCAAAAGTTGTTTTATTAAGTTTATATTACATATCAAAATAAAGTTCATTACTACGGGGTTTTCATATACAATAACGTTGATAATAAGTAAACAATAATTAAAAACTGGAATAACATTTTTTCAAAAGGGAATAATTAATTATTAATTGAAAAAATGAAATAAAACTTTATTAAAAGAATTTTACATTTAGAGATAATGTGTGAGCAATGACCTATGTCCATGCATTTTGTCCTAATACTACAATAAGAGTAAAAACACCTTAATAAAAAAATATATTATATAAGAAGAGAATATTGCATTAATTTAATAGTCTAATATCAAAACTGGCACTAAATTTTTATTCAAATTATGATTTTACCCACTTATACTGGTGGTAGGCCTAATATACAGATCAGCCTAAAGTTGATGAAGCTTCTCCTTAGAAGTGAAATGCATCCCTCCAGTACAAATAATAATTTAAATAGAAATACACGGTCAGTTTTGACATCAAATTGTTCATAAAATATTTCGTCATGGAAACATCACAGATTAGCCTATAACATTCACCAAGATCTGGAGTATAAAGAAACATCTTTACACACAATTTCTTGTAATTTCCACTTAAAAGTGTCTATTAAGTTTATATTACATTGTAAGTGCGTCTTACTGTTTAAAAACACAGAGAGCTAAAGTTGAATTACTGAAATTGAATAATTATTTGAAATTTACGCGTCCGACTAGTAAAGAATTAGATTATTTGCCCATGCTCACAACTATTTTAAATTCGGAAATGGATTCAACTCTCAAAGTTAACTCTATTTCATTCTATCAAAGTGAACACTATTTTCCACCTCTCCCCCTTCACTTCTATTGCTTGCTCTACTGTCAGTTGCTAGACCTTGCTTTTATAATAATCGTGTCAATGTCATAATAGTAGACTGGTCTACTATTGTATCTTAGATTTGTATCTAGCATTATTTCATAACATTTTTGAGTGGGTCCATAGATCTTATCTCCGATTAGACGGGTTTACAGATCAGGTCGTAAGGATAATAACCATAAATTTGAGGAAATCATAATCATAAAATTTAGAGAAAAATACTAAGGTTTTATAGATCAGGTCGTATATATATTATAGTCGTATATATATTTAATTATGTATATAATTACATAAGAGCTCAATTTCTGTTCATAATACGTTTTCTTTAATTTTGCGAAATGATACGTTTGAAATAAGCCATTGAAATGCCAACTAAAGCCCTAACCCAAATTATGGTTCTATATCTATAGCATGTTGTATCATTTTGTGGAATATAGGCTCTCAAATTTCTTGTGTATATATATATATATATATATATAACTTTTTTAATTTGAGTGCTTGTTAATTTTTTTGATTCATGAAGTATATGTAAATCTCAACACTTGCCATATTTCTTGCATATATATATATATATATATATATATATATATATATCATTTTTAATTTGAATGATTTAGTGCTCTTCTGCTAGTTAATATTTGTGAATCATGAAGTACTGTACATGTAAATATCAAAGTTTGCCATATTAATTTGGAATTGTAGACACTTGAATTTGGAAAAATAGGCTAGATTAGCTGTGTTTTTTAAAACTTTAAGTAACGTGATTATTATTCATTATTTGTGGTAGGCCTACTGGACTTATTGTGATTCCAAGTACGTTAAATATCATTTTGACTGCTTTTTAATGACACACGTGTTTAAAATGTTAACAGATTACTATTATATCATCTATTTGATTCAATTTAATATCAAATCTGACAATGTATTTCAATTTAAATTATATTTTTTTCTCACTTTTACTGGAGGGAGGCTTTCGCTTCTAAAGAGAAGCTTCATCAATCTTTACTCTGATAGTCATCAGCCTATTTAATTCTCTTTTTTTTAATTCTTCAATCTGGCAAATAAACATAATTAATTATTCATGATTTTCTTCATAAATTCAAGGATTGAACTTCTCAAATTTGTAAAAAAATATTGTCAAAGAATGATTATTGTAACACTTGTTTTTTTTGTAAACTCATCTTTGTATGTCTTATAATTGAATAATAATTGTATGATTACATTTTTACAAGCTTAAGTACATGAAAAGTAATAAAAATGACAATAATCATCGTAATATTTTATCTTGAATGGAATGTCTCCTTTTTTAGCATAAGAGAAAAATACCGGCTAGAATGATAACAATAAGATGGCAAAGTTAATTAATTACCTAATTAAGTTTAATTATTTAATTAATTACGATAAAAATTTTAAAAATTAAAATAAAGATGACAAAACATTTCCTTTATAACCAATATGTCTCTCTCCTTATTCAGTTTAAAGCTACAATGATTTTTTGCAATTAAAAATTCATTTCTGTTTGTCCAAACTTTGAAGTACCTACTGTAACCTCGTTTTATTAAATTATTTTTTCGAAGACAGACCTCAGACCTGTACGTAAGTAATGAGCTGAATGATGGTGATTGATGAGTTGCACCTACCGTTTTAGGTGGGTTCCGAACCACATAGAAGTGATTTTACTGCAGAGAACAGAGTCTTTTTTGCTGGATAAGTATTATACAGATTTATTGTTCTCTGTTAAACCTTTCTTGCCCCCATACAGATACAGATTTTACAGCAGATAACAACCTTTTTGCTGGTCAATCCAATCGGTCCCCCTTACAAAGAGGGACCAGGAGTTCGTAGCTTATCTATATTTGATTGAAAAGATACCTTCTACGACTTACGGCTACCACATATAATATATTATTGCGGATGATGAGTCTGGAGACTTGTGCGTGGGTAATGAGATGTATAGGTGAATGATGAGTAACATCCATGGCTGAATGAGATTCGAACCCAAGGCTGCATGAAACGAAGCCAGCCAGAGCCTTATCTTATCACAGACAAGCGCTCCAACCAACTGCGCTACCAGACCCACCGTATAGGTCTCTAGCATTGTTTCTTTTTTCCCTTTATTTCCACTAATGAATGACCCCAAAAATGAGTTACATAATCACAAAAAAACATATGATGACAGTTTTTGTGTTTCAACATAGATATTAGATTGAGAGAAGACAAAACAACAAAATAAAGGTCAATGTAACTTTATCTACAAACTAAATCATCCCAAATTCTGTGATTCTACGCTAACCTACTTTCCATAAATACTAGCTTTTTCTTCATGCTCCACTGATACGCGTTTCTATTCAAAGTGAGCCGATTTATTGGAAAAATAAACATTTAGAGACGATTCTAATTGATTTCAGTGTGTGGCCGTTAGATATAAACAAGTCATGTAACACATCAATTTGGAAATTAATCCAATTAAAATAAATGGTTATTGGTAGACTACAGTAGTGTGTGTTTATTATCTCTCTACGATGACAGACGTTCTAATCAGCTTCCTCGAATTATTTTGTTGACACTTTTGTAATATATAATAACTAGGCTATATATGACAAAAGTTTAAAAATAAACTGTTTATTCCATCTTTTAAAGACAATATTGACAAGTATTGTATCTTCTACTATCAAATCCATATTTTATAAGCTGAGTGCTTTGATCATGTCGCTTCATTATCAGCTGGTATGATTGGAATTGAATGAGAATGACATATTCTGGTAGAAAAAAAACACTTTTTCTATCCACCAAGTGGAACTGTATGTATAAGTGTTAATTTTCAGTTTCACTCTTGTTAAACTATAGTTTTAGAAAAGTTCTTTTAAAATCTAAAAACCTCGGAACCTCTAGTCTATCTAGTTATAGCTGTCAGGGCGCCCATAAATTGAAAGCTGTGCTGTGTTATGTTGGGACAGGTTTTAAACCCGAACCTACAGTAGTACAGTTATCAATAAACTGGTCCAGAAACTGGCACAGCGCAACACAGTACAGCTTTTGGTGGCCAATGCTTGGTTCGGAACCCACCTAAAAATGTAGGTCCAACTCATCAATCACCATCATCCAACTCATTACCCACGCACAGATCTCAGACCCATGTGGGCTTCATCCTCAAAAAAAAAAAACAAAACAATTGTTTTGTTTTAAAAGCTGTCCCAGCACAGCACAGCATTCAGTGGGCGGGGCCGTCTTTACGGTTAGTGAAGATTGTGAATGTAAACTTGAATGATTTTTCTATTTTTTTTTCAATTGTAATTGTATCTAGTACCGTACCTTGTCGATTAGCCGAAAAATAATAATAAATTGTTTATTGGTTAGACCTTGCTCCGAAACCTGACAGCCTCTCTGTGAACGTGTGCCACACTAGAAGCTACGGCTCTTATATTAGTATAGTTATATAGCTTATAAGCATATATAACTTTATAGAAGTTATGGCTGTTATTTTTTAGTTATTGCTATAAATATAGATATAACTTTATAACAGCTGTGGCTATCATAGTTATAGCTTATGCATATTGAATTAACTTTATCAGGGGGATAAATTCCTAGACACCCCTCCCCTAGAGACCCAGAAACAAAAAATTGTAAATTTTACCAAGCCCTCAGAGACAATCGTTAACATGAGAGTCACGAATATGTACTGAATAGCTGAAAATGAGGTTTTTGAGAGATTATTTTGTGAACGATTTCGATGGGGAGTACCCATGGACCTTTGAATGAAAAGGCCATAATATAATGTCTTGAATTACTAATATAAACCCCCTTCTCCTTTTAAAAGACATTTTTAATGTGATGAAGCTCCTCTTTAGAAGTGAAATGTATCCCTTCAGTATGAGTGAGTAAAATCATAATTTAAATATAAATACAGCGTCAGTTTTAAGTGTAGCGAATATGAGAATGAAAATAGAGAGAAAGGAGGACAGTGGTTCTCAGTGTTATCTGCTATGTAAATGTTTACTTTTAAGCAATTAATTACTCTGCTTTTGACACTTTTATGGTGTTTACTTGGTAATTTGTAGAATGTTCTAGTTGTTTGACTAGACATTAATGGAATCTTATCGAATTTTGTGGAAAGTGCGAGTTCCCTTATTTATTTATTTAGAAAATGATAGAAAAATGTAGAGATATCTCGATTGTTGAAAAACCTATTTAAGGCGAACGCATTTGTAGAAACTTGTTCATCAAGTATTTCGTCATGGAAAACATCACAGACAATTTTAAGTACGGTACGTTACTACACGGTACCACAATCAGGTGAGGTGGGGGATCAAAAATTGCAGAGTTTAAATAGTTTTGAGTAGGCTTGCTTTAGAGTTTGGCTACTTCAACAATAGGTGTTTAGCACGAGAGTCCGGATCCTATTGACAATGATTAAAAAACTTGGAAGGAATTTCACAAAATGTGGGTTAAAATAATGCTGGAAAGAATGAAATAAATCTAGATTGAATGGATGAATTCAAATCTTGAAGTGTAGTTTTAGAGGGATTTTTTTTTCAAAAGTTTCCTGTGTGTACCCCCCACCCAATCTTTTTAATTAAAAAGCTATATATATACTTCAATTATTCTTAGATAACCCACCCACATTTGTCATCACCACCCCCCCCCCCCAAACAGACTGACCCTCTAGTTATGCCACCGAACTTTATAGAAACTGTGGGCTATTATATACACAGTTATAGCTTATACAGAGAGATATAATAGGTATATATATATTAATATATAGATAGAGATATTAATCAATAGTATTCGCGTTGAGTTGAGGCCCATTGATCTTGGCATAATTATTAAAACAGTAGCTAAACGCGGCTGTAAGCGGTTGCTACGCGTTTTTTTCGCGCGTATCCGGTTCTTGTTCCGTACACATTAACACATAGAAAGAGAAAGTGAATGAAAAAGAGTGAGATATTGGACTGAGAGTGAACAATCGAAGGTTGAGCGCATGTTGATTTAGCAGGACAGGTATAATAATACTGCCAACACTTATTAAACATTATAGTGGCAGTCTACTTTTTTAGGCTCTAATCAATCGGAAATACCTTTCTGTGCAATGAAAAAAAAGAGTTGGAATTTTTGAAAAAATTTATAAATATTTATGCGAAACATTTGTAGGTATTTGTAAAATCCACAGAGAGGACATCTTTCATGGAAATACCTTCCCATACAGTGAAAAACAGTTGGAATTTATAAAAAAATATAAATATTATAATTTATTGCAAATGTTTGTGAAGTCCACTCTGAAAGGACTCTTGTATGGATGATTGTATAGTACCATAGCTGATTTCGACTGTAGGTGACTCTTCAGACCTTTTAACATTATGTTTTGGTCCAAAGAGCGTACTATACGCAAACGAGGAGTGAGGTAGGTTACAATTGCTTTCCTACCTCTGATTGACGCTACTCGAGGTAGGCCTAACTAGATTTTTATTTGTGAAAATGTTTGATTACATAATAAATACTATGAAATAGATGTTTGTTGGTTTACAATATTAATATTCCTCTCAGATTAATTTCCAGTCTCAACTGTTGTAATAATTATTACAAATGTATTAACTACACTTGTATTTGAACTCAAACAATTGTATTTATAAATGTGGCAAGGACAAATATGGGTAATGTTTTGTAGTATTTTAGTCTGTTGTATTCACATTGATTGTATGCAAGTTAAATGAATAAAATTATTGTATTTTAATATCTTTTCATTTTTTTGCATGTTGTGTATTTTATAAATAAATAAAATTTAATTTTGCAAAGAAAATTAATTAATTAATTAATGTAGGCGCAGTGTTAGCTCACTTGTCCTATAGCCTACTCCATGTTTAAAGTGTCCAAGACGTGATCTTCAAATAAAAAAGATAACTCGCAGGTTTTTGTATAGAATAAAATTCAAAATAATCTGGTAGAACACGTAAATTGAACAAAATTGAGCCTCACCTCAACTAATTGAAATTGTAATTGTGGTAAGTAGAGAACAAGAATTAATTTTTATTTATTTTATTGTCATTTGTGCATCTTCAAAATATATAGGTATCGAATTTACTAATTTTACCTATGTGGGCTTCATCTTCAGAAAAAACAAAATGGCCCATAGAGTCCCTAATAAAACCTTTCCTAACATACCTGTCCCCTTTTTTTCAAAATTACTTTTTACTAATTTTCGTTGATTTTGGTGAGGCAATGCGGAATTTGAACACACAAACTCGTAATAATAAACCAGCCCCCTTTTTTTATGCAGTCCTCTAATTTCTGGAGCTTAGGAGGTTCCAAAATTTTGGACGCAATGCACATCTATTACTTTATAGCTCCCTACACTACCACTAGGGGGAAAGGTTAAGGGTGTGAGGGGGAGGGGGTGATTCGTGGAACGGGCCCAAAAGGCATTAGTCATTTTATTACTGGAAGGGAGTGAGAGAGTGCGGAAGGGGAAAAGTGAGAAAAGGACCGCAGAGAGAGGAGAAGTGACAGGGTTGCGTCGCATAGCGAGTCATAGGAGGGAGATTGCTCACTGCTATGCAGTATTCAGACTTGGGGCAAGAGAGATAGAGCGAGTGTGAGGGAGAGAGAATGTGCGAGAGTATGAGGGTGAAGGGTGAGAGAGTGTGAGAGTTTGGGTGAGGGAGAAAGATTAGATTACTTTATTCATGATAAATGTACATTTTTTCAATTATGTGCTTACATACAATATTTTAACACCACATAGAAAGAAGACCTGGTTGATACTATTTACATTTTCTTGGAAATATTAACATTGATCTAATGGGTAGAGCTGATGAAATGAAATTCTAAGTGATGCACTTACATGAAAAGGCGAAGTTTGGACAAAATTCGTCCATTCGAGCACTAAACCTCAAGAGAGGGATGGAGAGGAAGAGTAAGAGATAGTGAGAGAGCGCATGAGGGGGAGAGAAAAAAAGAGTTGGTGATCGTGAGGGGGCGACGAGGGTGTTCGAGAGGGGTGAGGGAGTGAGGATATGAGAGGGAATGAGGGCGGATGGTAGTGAGTGGGGAAGAGAGTGAGAGAATGTTAGTGAGAGAGTAAGAAAGAGGGAGTGAGAGAACTAGAGAGAGATCGAATGGAAAAGTGGGTGAGAGGGAATAGGAGGACAAAAATTACAGAAATTAGATATTTTATTACGGAGGATGCGTGGGTGATGAGTTGGATGATAGTGATTGATGTGCTGGACCTAAAATTTTAGGTGGGCTCTGAACCACCGGGAAGCGATTTTACAGCAGAGAACAGAGTCTTTTGGTTGGCCAATCAATTCGGTCACCCTGACAAAGAGGGCCCAGGAGTTCCTAGTTTAGCTCTATCTGATTGAGATACCTGCTACGGCTCACGGCTATCACTTCTCTGAAATTATGATGAATAATAATAAATTAGTTACTGTACTAGCAGGTTGCCAGATTCCATTGAATCTGGATTTCTAGAATGTGTAACAACCTGTCAACAAACTCAATTTGTTAGTCTCTTTTTTCTTCTCCTCCATCTTCTTCTTTTCCTCCTTCCTCTCGTGTATCATCTCCTTCTCTTCCCCATCCTTTCATCCTCCTACTCCTCCTCGTTCTCCTCCTTCTTCTCTACCACATCTACTTCCAGTTCCAGATCCCATCACCACCTCTTCCTACTCCTCCTCATCCTCTTTCTCCCCCTCATGATTCTTCTCATCCTCTTCCTCCTCCTTCTCCTCATTATCCTCCTCTTACCCAACACTTCCAGCACCACCACCCCCTCCTCCTCCTTCTCCTGATTATCCTCCTCCTCCAACAATTCCAACACCGGCATCTCCTCCTCCTCCTCCTCCATATTTTTCTTGCATCTTCTCTTCCATTGTCTTCTTCTCTTCCTTTTTTTCTCCTTCTCTTTTTTCTTCTTATCATTCTCCTCTTTCCCCTTATTCATTTCTCTCATCACTCTTCTTCCTCTCCTCCTCCTTCAATCCCTTACTCACAAGCATTAAAGTTTCATACACAGATAACAGCAAGTAGCTATTTATTCTAAAGGATAATTAAAATGTATAAGATAGATAGCTTGAATTTTTAGAGACTGAAAAAAATATGAAAAAATATTTGTAAGTGATAAAAAATTTGCGATAAGAAAAGGAGAAACTACAGCGATGTAAATGGAAACGGAAAAATATTGTTAACAAGTAAGTGATAAGAGAAGGAGAAACGATGTAACAACTGAAAGAAAAGAGACAGACAGCTTTCCTCCTCAAAATTAATGGTAGAAATATGGTATGTACTGGCAAAGGAGGGAGAGTTTGAGTATTAACAGCATAGCGGGAGGTCTTAATAACATTTTTGCGCCCAAGTAAACGAATTTAGAGAGAGAGGGACTGAGTTTTTAAGAGAAAAAAGAGGGAATGGGTGGGAGAGAGAGCCGGACATTAATGAAAACGGCTGCAACCATTTTTCTTCTTCATTTTTGCACAAGTTGTTTCAATTTGCAACCAATTTACAACTGGAATGAAAAATCTCCCGCTGACTTCAAATATGGCGACTGGACACCACTGGAGACTGCCTGCTGGCTTAAAGCTCACATGTCCACTAATAACAGACACAGACATATCGATTCACCTAGGCTTACCAGCTGGTTGACAATTTTCACACATGCTTAAAGACTAGAATAAATGTTATGAGCGATCATGTCCACTGCCAAGTAAAACGTATCTATTAAGAGATGCTTCATTCTGTTTTTCATTTAAAATAATGTTTTTTTTTTTTTTAATTAAAATTATCATACTTTTTATTTCAACCTGAGCCTACCAGCTACTCACACTACAGTGAATAAATGTGATGAGCAATCAGGGTTTCCATTATACTGTATAAGAATAAGACTTATCAGTTCAGAGATCTAATATAAAAACTGACACCGTATTTTCATTTAAAATTTAAATTATGATTTTACTCACTTGTACTTGAAGGGTGCATTTCGCTTCTAAAGAAAAGGTTCATTTTCAGAAGCGAAATGCATCCCTCCTGTATACGTGAGTAAAAATAGTAATTTAAATAGGAATACAGTGCCAATTTTGATCATAGATTGTAAATCAAGTAGCCTATCAAGTATTTCGTCATGGAAAACATCACAAATTCACAGATGTTACACTGTGTTATCATCTAGAATGTTTGTATGTATGTGTAGAACCATAGTCGATTTCGACTGTACGTGACTCTTCAGAGCTCAATATTATGTTTTGATCCAAAGAGCGTACTACGCAAACGAAGAGTGAGGTGGGTTGAGATTACTTTCCTCACTGAAATTGAAAGAAATAAATACACGAGCTAACAGAGTTGTATATATTTCAAGCCCACCAAAACAAATATTCAGAAGCTCTCAGGGGCGGATCCAGGGATCTGTTTTGGGGGGGGCACATGGATGACGCCAACATAGAATATATATATATTCTACGTATATAATTATGTATATATACTATGCAAGCCCTCCGTATCCCCGCGTTGCATACCCTAACATATTGCGCGCGCGCGCACGCGTGTGTGTTTATATATAAATGTATTGCGTTTATGTGAATGGTTGAAAATGAATTGCTGGAAAAATACCTTTTTGAAAAGGATGTTCTATTCTATAATACTTGAGGAAGAATATTGATAGGCCTAATCGAATTCATGTATGACATGAATAATATGTATGATGTATCACATTAAACTCATATATGACAGTAATATGTTCACAAACATACTCACTTGGTTGAACTAAAGCACAAACTCCTCTCGATGCTTCCTCATTCTTACTGCAGTAATCTTGACTCCAAATCTCCAAAAGAAACGATTTACACACAACAGAGTTGTTTCACTGCGGTTTCAAAGTAAACGTAACCTTTTTTATAGAGAATACTTTGGCTTGCAAATGTAATAGGGATGGATCGGATATGGTATCAGGTATCGATATGATCGAAATATTGATATTTTGGTTCCAATATCCGATATTTTTATATCGATATTTTGAGACCATCTTAATATTTAATTCCATCTTTGCTTGACCTTTTCTCTCCATGTCAGCACAAGAATTTCGGCTGTGCACTTTATTTTTTATTTGTGTATTGTGTCTGAGCCTTTGGGGGGGGCACATGCCCCTAGTGCCCCCCCCCCCTGGATCCGCGCATGGAAGCTCTATGCTTGTCCACTTCCACCTTTACACAGGGTCTGGCTGCACAAGCGAGTGTGTATACTGTCTAGCACACCTCTGAGCTACTTTCTACGTACAAGCCATCAATAGACAGGGAAGTTTGGGAAGCAACACCAAGCCTTTCTTGTATCTGAGATTAATTAAACTTAACTCACCCCAGCTACAGTTAGTGAGGCAGTTATCCAGAATAATACTTTTAAATTAACATTATCAATTATCATCCGGGCCTTCCAGCTGGTTGCCAGTTTCCTAAAATTTGTATGCCTCTGCTAATAATTTGTAATAATAATAATAATAATAATAATACTAATAATAATAATAATAATAATAATAATGATAGTAATAATAATAATAATAATAATAATGATAGTAATAATAATAATAATAATAATAGTAATAATAATAATAATTGTAATAATAATAATAATACGGCTGTACAAAGTGGCCAGGAGACACCTTATTAAGTTTTTAAGCTTGATCATCACTTTGATATTATGCTTACCTTTTCATTTCACTCTATCGTATCATTTTGTGTACTTTCTTTTCTCTCTTCTCTCGCTCTTGCTACTCTCTCTCTTCCGTGCAGCTAACACACGTTTAATAAGATATCTTCTGTCCTTGTCTCACACGCCAGCTCTATCCATTTTAGGCATCTTTAAGCAGCAGCTTGATATGCGAATCTTTCATCACATCACGTTGGCATCACTGCATTGCTATGCATAACAAACCCTTTTTTCCTACTTTTTATTTTTTTTCTCCTTCTTCTGTCTTCTTCTTCTTATCCTCCTACTCTTTTTAATTTCCTTTATTTTACTCTACTTTTTTCCTGAACTGGCGCTTCATTTTGAACTTTTTCTTTTATTTCAAGTCCAAAAACGAAGTTATACTTCATTCCATTTTCCAAACCGGTTTCTTATAAAGTCAACACTCCAGACGCTACTGAGATTTTACGGTAGACATTTTTTTGCTGAAAATAGCTAGGAGGATCTTTTTGTAACTATTGTAAGCTTCAACTGTTGTATTCTGGATTCAGTTGTAGATATAAACTAAAAAAAGTAAAAAAGACTCTCCCTTCTGCTGAAAAACTACTTCCCGGTGGTTCGGAACCCACCTAAAACTCTAGCTTCAAGCCATTAATCACAATCATTCTACTCATTAACCACGCACAGATCTCAGAGCTAAGTGAGCTTCATCCTCCAAAAAAAGACTAACGGAGAGGGACATGAATGATTTATCTTTAATGTAAAATACATTTTTTGTATGCTATGTGAATAATAGATAGATGTTATTGTTTTTATCAGTAGATTTTTGTGAGGCAATGCGGAACTCGAAAACACAAACTCCTAATAATGAACCTTTTTTCCCCTTTTTTTAATTAAATTTTCCCCTTTTTTGTCCCCTTTTATTGTTTTCTTTTTATCATTAGAACTCCAAATACGAAAGGTCATTGCTTTTGATTGAATACCTTATTTTATTTGACCTAAAAGGGTCCAGTAGGATACAGTAGGTGGATTATTGAATTGTTATCTATGTTATGGTTAATACACTACTTGGAATGTCAATAAAGCTTTTTTCCCTGTACTAGAATTTTCATTGTTTTGAGTTGACTTTGATTTTTTTTAAATGCAATATTTATTGCTATTTAAGAGATGTTACAGCACAAAATTTCAATTAAACTCTAAATTATGCCCAGTATTTCAAATTCAGCACCACTGTTAGGGTTTAAAAAGACTTAAGAGTGTTTAAAAACCTTAGTCAAATATTGTTGTATTACTAGAGAGATATCAATCCATCAGAGAAATGAATACTAATGCTTCTAAATGTACCTTTCATATAAATATTATTTATTATCTATCCATTCATTAGAAAAACACAATCAAGCAAATATACATTAGGCTATTGCCAACAACTACTTTCTTTAAACATTTTAAACTGGGGAATCCTAATTTTATGTTATGTACAGTGTACTGGTTTAACTATAGAATTCACTATGAAATACAAATTACCAATAAATTTTCTTTAATACAAGAATATTAATTTAAAAGTTCGCTTTGAAAATGATTCACTAAACCAGTCCAAAAGTTCAAAGAAAGAGGATATCATTTTTAATTTTGCTTGAGATTTTAGAGCCTAAATATCATTTAATACAAAAAAAAAAGTTTTATTTGACACTATTATCATGATTTTTTTTTCAATCAATCATTTATTTATTTACAAGTTCCAAATAAAGGTCCCGCTAAACCTTGTGGGTTTTTCAGCAGGTGCCAACATAATATAAACAAAATTACAAAATGGAAATCAATTATATAATACAAATTACAAAAAAGAAGAAATTAGGGAAAGGAAGAATAGGGAAACCGGAAAATGAAGGTTATGGTGGAAATTGAATTGAATATTAGTCACATATGTAAAGAAAAAGAAATGAAACTAAACAAGTAAGAAAAAAACGAATAAATAAAATACTATAAAAATAATTGGTCACAGCGCTGATGCGGCGTCGGTGTAACACGATTTGTTAATACAAAACTAGTCTAATCAATACAATCTATCATTAAAAAGAATAAGAACTAAGAATAAATAAAATAATACAAATGACAGAATGATTACAGGAATGGAATTTAGGAGGTTTCCAATACAAAGTAAAAAAAAGAGATACGTTTAGTATGGTCATCAATACAATAATAAGGAGACTATATAAGGCTAATTGGGATGGCTAACAGGTTTTAAAAAACCAAGAGTATTTAGAATACTAATTACAATTCAGGTTTTCTTGTATAACATTCAAAGGTGGTGCTAAAAACATAACAGTTGAACGATTTTAATGCGACCTCATTAGAAATAATTATAATTGTCTCATTGAATGATAGATGGAGACAGGCCCAGTGCACACTACACTGTCACTGTCACTGTCCTAGTGTGAAAGCGGCTTGGCGCTGGCTGATGCAATCCTGAGGCGTGTTACCAAGCCAAAATATGATCAAAGTACTTTTTCTCATAACCTTCGATTTGCTCTATTACTTATGTCAAATATTAGTTATTGTTTGAGATTTTTTGTCACGTTTTTCAGTTCAGGAAACGTGTGGGGTTGTAGTGTCAATAATTTTGGAGCAGGAAATAATTACTGTTTTATAGGCTGTTAAGTTTTTTTTGTACAAGTTATCGATGTAATATTAATACCGGTTACGGTCTCTTGTCTAATACAAGGCGTTATTTTTATCTTTATCATTGTTCTGTAACGATGACAATGTCAAAAGTCGTTTAGGCCTAGAAAAATGATAGTAATTTATGACGAATTACAATTTATTTTATTGCTGATACATTTGTTTGACTGCATTTTATCACTAATTACATTCTTCTACTTTATTTTTATTACATTTACGTTTTACAACTATGGTGGGGGGAAATAGTTTGTATATGATTCACCATAAATAATTGTACAATCATAACATAAATATTTTGTTACCCTTTTTTTCTTTTTAATACTAGCTATTATCAGGCAAATATTTTTTAGATTAAGCCTTGAAGACTAGATATGGAGTAGGCCTATAATAGAGATCAGTTCTGCAGATTTCAACATCACCAATAAGATACCGTACACTAGACGCTACTCCCATAAAACAAAATACATTATAAAATAATAGAACCCTGTTAAATGTTGTCAATTCCACTTCTTTATTACTACAGCACTGGACCGCGGTTTCGTGGCTTCACCAGTCACATTTTCAACAGTACTAATACATTATTTATAAAAATACATTATGATTTGGTCCAAAGAGCGTACTACGCAAACGAGGAGTGAGGTAGGTTGCGATTGTAGACTAATAATTTCCAGCTGATTGTTAAATCGAGGAACTATTCTCCAAGTCTTGGGAAACAAGAAGGATAACATTTCAAAGACGTTTGCATTATTATTCATTGGTTGAATTTAACGGTGTGACTGCTGAAACTATAGCACCTGTATATATGGACGTGTATAGGAAGCAATGGAAATTAGTTAATTTAAATTTTCTTAAATAGTAGGTCTACAATAATCAAAACTCACAATGTGATTTCATTTCATTTAATTTATTAAAAGAGATCTGAATTTTCAATTCATTATTATATTATGTATGTAGTATTCATTTATAGAATCTTTAGCCGTTTTTGACTGTCTACACACCCTGGAGCTCAATGACTGATATGGCTTGTTCTAAAGAACAATCTAAATATAAAAATAAATTCTCGTTAACTGATACATTAAATTATGATTTGAGACCCAATTCAACAACCGAATATCAAGTCTATTACACAAATTCAACACTACTTAGAAGACAGCTCCTCTACATTAGCAGTAAATACATTAATATCCTACAAAACTAATACCTGAGAAACAGACATAATAATAAAACAATTCACATGAACAAAAGTAAATTCGTATGGCTTTTCGTGGTGGGGAGACCCTTACGGGTAGTCCCACCTCGCCGTTTTTTTAACGACTGCTTTTTTTTATATGCAACCGGGACCGACGGCTTAACGTGTCCTCCGAAACACGGATTCACATGAACAGAAACATTAATTTATGGATTAGATCAAAAGTTTTCTCATCTTTAAATTTTATTCAATAAATAAAATTATATGCAAGTGACTTTATTGTTTACGAAATAAATTTAAAAAAAAATAAATAAACTTATTAAACTATAAATGCGACTCTCACCAGCGCACAAGGTTTTTCCTTTTGCTGGTGATGCCATAATAATTATAAAAACTAAATAATAGTAATTGAGTACATTACTGTAATAGGGCTACAGACGATATACAGATAATTAATTAATTACGTATAATTTATATTCAAATATTTTACATATAATTACATTGTAATCACTAATACAAAATATCTTGTAGTTATGTAGATTAATATAATGTAGAAGTGTATTATTATTTAGTTTTATTTTGTACAATGACATTATTTGTAATGTTTCTGTTTTTTTATGTGGCAATAAATTCAAATTCAAATTCAAAATTCAAATAACAAAATTAATTTCAAATAATATATTTAAACAGAAATAAAACTTTTTTATAACAATAATTATCTTTACATCGACAAGCCTCATTCACGTTTTCCGAAGTTATAATAATTAGAAGTGATAATATGTCCCAATAAAAAGAGAAATCTAAATATAACAACATTTATTTTGAATGATAATATAGAAAAAAGGAATCACACTCTATTTATAAAGATCACAATCTTGATTTAAATATCTATTTAATGGATACGCAACATATATTCACAATCAGAAGAGGCTCATAGCTTTACGCCAAGACATTCCTCATTTTTTTTATAGATTACTCAAATACCTCAAATTTATCTCGAAGAATTAACTTATCTATACAATTTAAGAGATAAAGAAAAACCAAAAGATTTCAACACCATATGCCAAACGTACGGTAATGTAGGATTAGTAAAATGTTAGGGAATACAAGCCTTATTTGAATTTTCTTAGTAATGGCGAAGGTGATATTGTGGAAGGTATCCATAATGAATAAGACGAAATTGTCACAACCACATATTAAAACTTCGAGAAACTAGTTTCGGTTGTTACACCATTATCAATCTCAATCAAACTAGTTCATCACTGGTGAGATTTGTTTGTAAGAAAGGTTCTCAAAAAAATGTGATTAAGAAACAGAAGGAGGATAAATTGTGTTTGGAACAGATAAGTAGAGAGAAAAATATCGGATTTATTAACTAGTACAAACTATTACAAACTAGTTTGATTGAGATTGATAATGGTGTAACAACCGAAACTAGTTTCTCGAAGTTTTAATAAATGTGGTTGTGACAATTTCGTCTTATTTTTCATTATTTGAATTTGTTGTAGTTGAAAATGATTAATTCGAAGTTATTTCAAACATATTGAAAATATTTTTTTAATCATTGAACTATTATTATCAAATGTAAATTTAGAGCATACACGCGACAGAGTGAGGTTCAAAGTGAATTTTGTTCCATTTATTTGTTGTTGAAAAAGATTAGACTATTGAAGTACATAGATAAAGATTACATGTCTGATCTATATGTAGGCTGACTCGAAATTACGAACTACACTGACCTGGTTTTTTTTTTAATAAACTAGATTCAGTGACCCCAAATTTGGAACAGGGTGTATTCAATTATAAATTAATCAATTTCGTACTAGAATAAGACATAGTGAAAATGAACACCCAGATTACACTGCAATGAATTTTTTTATTTCCACTAAATAATTTTAATTTTTTATTCCTACGGAATTTTATTTCCTAAAGCGTCAGTCCTATTCAAATTCAAATATGCTCATGTAAAAGAAGATGATGAACGATTGATTATATTAAGCGGAGAATACTTAATTACACTGGTCAGAGATTCTATAATAAGCTACCGCAGTTTCTAAAGGGTCTTGGAAATAAGATATCGAAATATTTAAAAAACAATTTAGAAAATATTCAGTCGATAAAGTTTTTATAGTGTATAAGAGTTCCTTTCAGATCAAAATTGAGCCTCACCTCAACGAATTGTAATAATAATTGTGTAGCCATTGAATAAGAATGGTAGGCCAAATATTTTAAATAATTGTTAATCTGACTTGACTTGTCTATACTTCATAAGCAGAGTCTTCAAGACGCTACGGTATCTTCAAAAAAGCAATTATTTAATGCATTAAAAATAATAAAACTAATTTTAAATGTCTATACTTACATTTTATAATTATTCATTTATTTTTATATTTATTACAAAACACAATCAAGTAAAGACACAACAGGCACAGCCTATTACTGTACTGCTTTCTTCACAATTTTTTAATTAAAAGATCCAAATTTTAGGTTATGCCCAAGTTAAACTAGAAATTTCAGTTTCTGATTTTTTCCAAAACATGAATATTAATTTAGATGTTCACTTTAAAAAAAAGCACTAAAACAGTACAAAGAAAGTAAATATAATATAACTTTGTTAAGGTATAAATTAGTGGTTATGCAGTTTTTATAATACACCAATCAGTGTTTGAAAAATTATAATAATAGTAGGCCTAATGTTTATTAGGTTAGTGATATTATTTGTGATATCATGTAATGTTCTCCTATATTTACTAATGTAAGCTTTAATGTTGTAACCTTTTTCACTTGATATTTAAACATAAATAATTGTTGAAAATACTGTACTGGTGAATTTAACATCTAATTAATCGTGTGATAGCTATTTCGCATTGGTTTAATGCTTCCTTAGGTCTGCAACAGATCAACAAAAGTACACAAAGTAAAAGAGTAGGTACCGCAATAGATAAAAACATTATAAAACACATAAAATCAATTTAGTCAAATAAACAACACTAACGATATCTGAGCACAACAATGCCATGATGCTTGAAATATCATATTAAAGTTAATAATAAGTGCGTTCACATCAGCTATTATTTGTCATTTGGGAACTCTTTTGTCAAAGAGTCTTGTAAATATAGAAATATTTAAAAAACAATTGAAAAAATTTTTAGTAGATAAAACTTTCAATAGTGTACAAGAGTTATTTTCACATCAAAATTAAGCCTCACCTCAACTTATTGATGTAATAATAAATTATGGTAACTGGTGTATAAGATTGTATAATTGTTAATTTGAACATTTCATGTGAATTCAACGACTTGCAGTCAAATTTTTATCAAGAATAAGTAGTATTTTACTTACTCGAACGTTTACGAACGTTTTTGAGTTGATGAACAACTCGAAAACGTTTGGCCTACAGAGTAAGTAAAATACTACTTATTCTTGATAAAAATTTGACTGCAAGTCGTTGAATTCACTTGAAAAGTTAATATTAACAACGCAGTTCGTCATAGAACAAGAAATCCAGGAATGTTAATTTGACTTTTCTTATACTCCTTAACTAGAGTCTCCAAGACGTAATCTACAAAAAAAAACACTATAGTAGGCCTTCTCAACAAGAAATACACAAAAATCCCTCTTAAATGTCCTAGATGAAAGGGTAAAACCTGTAGGCCTCCAATCGTGTCTGAGGAAGCAGGACACCAATGCGAAATTGCTATCTCACGTCAAATTCACCAGTAAAGTATTTTCAACAATTATTTTCTATCAATCATCTTATTATTACCATTTAGTTCATCGCTACCTTAATATTACCATTACTTTACTTTAAATGTCAAATTTTTTATATACTGCACACAGGCTGCTTGCAGTTATTATAACTATTATATTAACTATAGCAAATAAGAAAGTACTGTACAAACCTACGAAATATTTATATTCGAGTTTTGTACTAATTTGTATAAATTTGTATTTGTATTTGTAACTTTGTAATTTTCAATAAATTTCAATAAATCCCATTTCCAATTAAAATTGACTGCAAGTCGTTAAATTTACAATAAAAAGTGAATTTATATATTTTAGAAATAAATGAACAGTAGTGTGATCAAGGAGAATTTTGAGATAAAGGACCAGATGCTGGTAGGGAAACTGAAATTTCAATGTCAAGCCCAATGTCAAACTGACGAAATTGTTTCAAGTGAGACTTTGAAAGAACCAGGTCTTTATAAAAGCCTCAGTTACAGGCTTGAAAATAATTATGACATAATTTAGCTACAAAATCCAATAGCCTTACTGGACCAATACAGAGTTTACAAACCATATACTTTTTTGTTTTATCTCATTCACTCTTTCACTCGCACACGTGTTCACATTCCTATTTAGTTTTGAAAAAAAAAACAAAAAAAACAGATGCTGTGAATTAATTCACAAAAAAAAACAGATGCTGTGAATTAATTCAAGTAGCCTGATCTTGTTCAAGGTCGTTCATCAACCCAACTGTCTCATTGACAGAGACAATTATTAGACTATTGTTCATTTATACCAAAAATAATTGTGATTTTTTGTACAATAATTCACACCTGCACTGTCCACTCCTGAAATGTGTGAACGTGATGTAAATCAAGCTGCTTATGCTAATTTGTTTTAGCACCAATTTTCAACAACGCATTTTTGGCAGGTGCTAGAAAGGTTCAACGATTTCACTGTCGATTCTTCTTGCTTTTATTGGACAAATTTCGAGAAATGCAAAGTTCAGAACTGGTTTTACTATTATTAGGCAGCGATCTGTTCTACAGAGGTTGATAAATACTAAAGTAAATATCTGCAAATTAACAAGACTGGATAAATGTTTGGTCAAGATCTGTTCTGCAGAGCTTGAGAAATACTGTGCAAATATATATACGAATATATTTGTACAAAGCTTGATAAGTGTCTGGTTATATTGATATCTGTGCTATAAACATAGCAGTTTTTTTACAGAGGTCGACATAGGTCTGAGACTTGTGCATGGGTAATGAGTTGGATGATGATGATTGATGAGTTGGACCTACAGTTTTAGGTGGGTTCTGAACCAACGGGAAGTGTTTTTACAGCAGATAGCTAAGTATTTTTGTTGGCCACCCCAATCGGTCAAAAAGTACCCAGGAGTTCGTTGCTTATCATTATCTGATTGAACAGATACCTGCTGCAGCTCACGGCTATAATTGAGCTTCTATTTGGGCTTCATCCTCAAAAAAAGATTAAACCTGGGCATTTAGATTGACGGGAGGATGAAAAAGAGAAATAAAAAGCAATAACTTTCTAGATTGCTCTAGGGAACTCATCAGGTTCAAAATTGATTATATTTCGAGAATCAATAGGATGCCTGTTGCGTATTGCGTAGCACTGTCTATTAAGATTTTCGTAGGTATGTTGTGAGGGGAAAACCTACCTTTGAAGGTTAGCAGTTTTCCTTCGGAAAATAAGCTTTACTTGCCATTGGAAAATTGAGCTTAAGCCAGCTGGCACTGGCCCAGTGTTGTAATAGGCTTGGCTAGCCTAGTTCTATAAACTGCGATCTAAATACTTCTCTTTAGAAGGACTAGTTTCCCGAAATTCATAAATTAGGCAAGTCTCAGACAAAATTGGCCTGAAAGGCACATATTCCTATTTTTTGAAAGGCTTTTGAAAGGCTTCAGTGCATTTGATAGAATTGAAATGAAAATTGTAATTTTATTGTTATCTACATTGATTCAACAATAAATTGTTAATAACTATAATATATTTTGTATATATTTATTTTTGTTTAACAGTCAAAAATGACTGAATAGTATAAATATTAAACATTTTAGGAGAATAACAAGAGATCTGCTTCACAAAATGTTAAGAACAGTTTCAACAGTGGTGATTTTATTTTTCCCCACATATTTTCATTCATTTTTGGAGGATTTATAGACCATTTGACCTAATTTCAATTATTAATTATTTTACCAACATCAGAATAACAAAAAAATGACTTCAAACCTGTTAAGAACATTTAAACAGTATTTTATCCAATCCTCTTATTTTCAATCATTTTTTTTTAAATTATAAAACATTTGACCTAATTTCAATTATTAATTATTTTACCAACATCAGAATAACAAAAGATTCACTTTAAACTGATAGCGGGAAGTGATAGCCGCGAGCCGTAGCAGGTATCTGTTAAATCAGAGAGATAAGCTGCGTTCTCGTAGGTCCTGTTTGTAACGGTGACCGATTAGATTGGCCAGCAAAAAAGACACTGTTCTCTGCTGTAAAATCACTTGCGGGTGGTTCGGAACCCACCTAAAACTGTAGGTCCAACTCATCAATCACCATCATCCAACTCATTACCCACGCACAGGTCTCAGACCTATGTGGGCTTCATCCTCAAAAAAAAAGAAGAAAGATTTAAATCCAATCGCGCAGCATCGAAAATTTAAACAGTATTTTATCCATCCTCATATTTTCAATCATGTTTTAAAAACATTATAAACAATTTGACCTAATTTGAATTATTGATTATTTTACTAATTTCAGAATTGAATTGAAACCTGTTAAATACACTTTGAATAGTTATTCTATTTACTGTCTTCATTTTCTCTTATTCATTTATCGATTTACAAGCGGATTCATGCACTACTGACTAGCAGGTTTGGTCATTAATCATTTTTCAAATATCAGAATTTAATTAAGAATCTGTTTGCAGACATTCTCAGTTGCTCTATTATTAATCTCTTCAGGTTTTGAAGGATTTATATGCCACAATGATCTGATTAAAATTATTAATGATTTTTCTGATATCGTGAGTAATAACAGAGATTCTGGGAGCAATGCATTTTTATCCAATGTTCAGTTCCAAAGTGATATTTCATGGAAATCGAATACAGCATTTTGGAAGTACTGTAATTCTCTGATAATTATAAAAACCGTTTTTCATTCAACAATCAAATATGACTTAAAAGTCTCTGTTTCAAACGTATCAGTCCAAATATTACAAGAATATGATTAAATTCATATGGAATAATAGGGTAATAAACAGAAGACTACTGGGATGAAACTAGTTTGTTTGACAAAATACTTGAAGAACAATCTGATATCAAAACTGACACTGAATTTCTATTTTAATTATGATTTTTACTCACTTGCCTGGAGTGAGAATTAAATTCTCAGCCTGAGGCTGGTGAAGCTTCTCTTTAGAAGTGAATAATAATAAAATAACTATAATAATAATAATAAAAAGCGTATGGCTTTCATTGTTGGGAGACCCTTATGTAGTTACTTCCACCTCACCCTTTTAAGCCATATAATGAGGAAAATGGTGGAGCTACTATTTTAGGTGGGTTCCGAACCACCGGGTAATTCTATTCATTCAATTTCTATATTTGATATTGAATCTATTCATTAAATTGCTATCATTTAAATAATTATTATTAAAACGCTCGACTCAGTTGATAATAGATTGTTATTCTACCTATCAATAGAATTAACTTGGAACCATACTTTATATTTTCAATGAGTTTTGGCTTCTTGTGAATAAACCACAAATTTGACCAACCTTAAAGGACATTATTTGACACTAGCTCCAATGATAAGGCAGCATAATACAAAACTTATACGAATAAAATATTAAACAAAAATAATCTCAAATTTATTTGCTTGTTCGTGACGAGGAAGCAAACAATGTTTAAAGTTACTAAGAGAATGTAAAATACATTATCAATCCACTTATTTGTCGGTTCGGAACCAACCTAAAATAGTAAGTCCACCATGATACCCATAGCACGGCTCAAACGGCGAGGTGGAACTACCCGTAAGGATCTCCCCACCAATAAAGACTATATGCACTATTATTGTAGGCTTATTTGGAGATGCTCATAATTTTTCGGATGATCTGCGCATGTGCAATAACTGACCTGCAACGAGCGGAAACAATGCGGAATGGTATGCTAAAACTGATGACATTGAATGCAAGAGAAAGAAGCAAGGCTGCATGATCATTGAACTTACCGGTTTAATGAATAATTATTATTTATTCAATCAATGTAGACTTAATCAAGATAGACTAGTCAATGAATTATTTGCGTAGAAACTTAAATATTTAAATAAGTATTATCATTATTAACAACACCTAATAAAAAAAGTAAATGCTGTGTATTAGAATTATTATTATTATTATCATTATTATTATTTATTATTATTATTATTAATTATTATTATTATTAGACTTAAGTGGAAGACGCTGAGTGAAGATGGTTCATTTTTTGGACTTGTTCTTCTTGTTTGCCCACCAGCTTTTCATTTTTTGTGCGAATTCAGCTTTTTTCTCTTCACTCCATTTTGTTCCAACTCTTGGAGGTTTTATCTCTGGTATAACTTCCCATTTATAAAGTTTTATTCTTAAGTTTTTTTCTATTGTAAATTTTGTTGTTGGTTATTTTTGCCAGTACTAGGTCCTTTTTAACATTTCGTATCCATTCTCCTCCATTGACAAGTGATGCTACATAGTTTACAATTCTTTTTGTTAGTCTATTGTCTGGAAGCCTCATGATCGATGGTACCATAAAATTATTATTATTATTATTATCCTACATGGAACAGCTTCACAATACTGTATCAATGGCGGTCAAGAAATATTAAAAAAACAAATGATCATTAAATGATCGAAATAATTTTGATAGTAAGCAATTAAGATGAAGGGAAGATGAGGGGAATAAACAGAAAGTGACCTTTATCAATTTTAACAGAAGTACTATTGACACAATGGGCAGTACAGACATATTTTCTATTCTTCCTTGCGTTTCATAACAGTACATTGATTATATGTGTGTGAAGCTACTTAATTTATAAAAAGAGTGATATAAACCATAGTCTTGACATATACGACTATTATACTAGTAGTCGAGGAGATTATCACTTGGTGAGACACAATAGTAGCTTATTCGAACAAAAACCTAGTTAAAACTCTACAAGCAACCGTAGGAAACTCTACAAGCAACCGTAGGAAACTCTACAAGCAACCGCAGTTTTTAAAGAGTCATGAAAATATAGAAATATTTTAAAAACTATCAATTGAAGAAATATTTAGTTGAAGCTTTTTTTAGTGTACAATAGTTCCTTACACATCAAAATTAAGCCTCACCTCTACTAACTGATATAGTAATTGAATAGTCTGTGATGTTTTCCAAGACGTGATACTTGATGAACAATCTAATATCAAAACTGACACTGTATTTCTATTCAATATATGATTTTCACTCACTTTTACTGGAGATACTGCAGGCTGAGGGTGACAAAGCTTTTTTTTTTTTTTTTTTTTTTTTGAGGATGAAGCCCACATAGGTCTGAGACCTGTGCGTGGGCAATGAGTTGGATGATGGTGATTGATGAGTTGTACCAATGAATACAGATACTAGTATCTGTATTCATTGGTTGTACCTACAGTTTTAGGTGGTTTCTTTTCTTTAGAAGTGAAAAGCATTCCTCCAGTATCTGCAGTAAAAGTGAGTGAAATCATATATTTAATTGAAATACATTGATATTATATAATTAACTAGTGTATAAAATTGGTAATATCATATATGTATATAATATCTGACTTGGCTTATACTTCTTAACCGTAGTCTTAAAGACGTAATCTCATAAATATATAATAATAAGTTATGAAAAACGATTTTATGATATTTTGAACATACTAATCTTACTATTGTCATCTTTAGTTATTTAATTTATCTGGAGAACAAGAATTCATGTATACACGGATAAATAAGTGATGAAGTCACTGGCGAAGTTTATTTTCAATAATTATTCATGTTCTTGTCAATTTAATCTAATGTTCATTCATCAAATTCTTTTCTTGCCTTGAGTTTCAAACCCACCTGAAGAATGCTTGATAGAATTTTGTTTCAAAACAACTGGAAGTGCTGTGCTTAGAAGGAGTAAATGAACTTTCAACTTGATCTTGATTTCTTCTATTCATTACCCTACAATTCAAGCTTCAATATTAACCGTATAACTGAAAATGTTTAATTCGGAGAATTAAATAAATCTAAATAAAAACTGACACTGTATTTAAATTTTACTTTATTTATTTATTGATGTAACTAACAATCAATATGAATACAACAGGCTATTGCTCAAAACTGATTTTCACAAAATTTCTGAGTAGAATCAAAATTTTAGGTTAGGTCTCTTTCACTAGAAATTTAACTTCGGAGCACAATAGTTCACAAATTTCTTACCTACAGAAATAGAATATTAATTTTTGAATTCATTTTTAACAGAGCACTATTACATCCTAAAAATGTTGATAAACATAATGAATTTTGAGATTTTTTGAGCCAGAAATCTACCCTAGTTGATATTTATATTATAATTAAATAATAATTATATATTATGAATTTCTTGTTCCATGACGAACTGTGTTGTTAATATTAACTTTTCAAGTGAATTAAACGACTTGCAGTCAAATTTTTATTAAAATAAGTAGTATTTCACTTACTTCTGTAGGCCGAACGTTTTCGAGTTGTTAAAGAAATCTTGAAGAGGCCTTGAAGATGGGTTTTAACAACTTGTAAACGTTATGGGTTTTAACAACTCGAAATCTTAAAGAGGCTTTGAAGATGGGTTTTAACAACTCGAAAACGTTCGGCCTACAGAAGTAAGTGAAATACTACTTATTTTAATAAAAATTTGACTGCAAGTGGTTTAATTCACTTGAAAAGCTAATATATTATGGTTTTTACTCACAGTGGAGGGATGCATTTCGCTTCTAAAGGCTGATGAAGCTTCTCTTTAGAAGAAAAATGCATCCCTTCAGTATAGGTGAGTGAAAATCATATTATTATTGAAATACAGAGTCCGTTTTTATATTAAATTGTTCATCAAATATTCCTTGATGGAAAACATCACAGTATAAATAGAACATTCAATTGATCTTATAATATCCTCCAATTATTATTACCCTAACCTGAAGACCAAGCTTCAAACTGTAAATTGAAGAATTAAACACTAATAGTATAGGTTTAACCATTGAGCAGTAGTATTAGCAGTACTTATACTCATAAATTGAGTAAAGTTATAAACTAACACAATCAGAAAAATTCATAACAAACTCAAGAACTTAGTCAAGATCCGTATTTACAAACGTTTCGTCAGTGTCACTTTACTCAAGGTACTCTTGAAATGCCTGTATAAATACTCTACATTTCAAGACTCCCTCGAGTCAAGAGACACTGGAGAAACGTCCATAAATATCGCCTTTCAACTCTAAACAGCCCTTTAAATATCGCCCTTCAACTCTAAACAGCCTGTGCCCGCCACCTCTTTAATCAGTTTATGTTAGCTAAAATTAAAAAAAAAAAAAACAAGAAAATATAAATTATTTAACTTACGGTTTGACAACTGTGGAAAGGATAATCCTCAAACACAGGCACCACCTGTTGTAGGAGAGTTTGCAGGCTTGTGATCGCTTTGAAAGTTCTCTTGGAATTATTTGTTGAATTTGGCGCTCAAGACAACGAAAACTACTGTGAAAATATTTGAAAATTTCAAAATAATTCAGTGAATTTCAGAAGTATTTTTGAAATGATTTATCGAATTTAGCGCACTACAAGACAACTAATTATTGTAAACTTGAAGATTATTTAAAACAAAATTAATATTGATATGTTAGCTTTAGCGCGGTTTATCACTATAACTATATTGCACCGGTGATGACCGAATAAATGATAAAAATAAAACAGAAGAAAACGAAGAATTAGAAGAGGAGAAGTGATAAGAGAAAGTCACTGTTAACTTGGCGGCTGTCTGCACATGAGTGACCAGTACTAAGAGATCAGAGTATCTCGAAGGCCTTCATCAGTTGCCGGCTCTTATCTCATTTGGAGTAAGTTGTGGTTTTTGCCAGTAGAGGGCAGCACTAAGCACACTGACACACGTGTGAAAAAATGAATTTAATCGCTGTAGTGTCTTGTATTTGCGCTGTAAAAAAATACCGCTTAGATGTACAATAGTCTGCGTAGATCAGGTTGATTGAAATGAATGTTTACTCACTTAAAATAGAATTAATAATTGAAAAAAATAATTTGGTAACTTCACCTCCAGCTCTTGTCTCAGAACAAAATATAAATATTTGTTAGACTGATTTGTATACGTAATTTGTTAGAAATAGGGGAGTTCGTAACTCGCTTGGCATATCTGAATATTTTAATATTTAGAACAAGATTGAACAAGAGATGTTGATTGGTTGTGGGGTCAGAATCTGACTTGTCTTATACTCCTTAACTGGAGTCTCCAAGACGTAATCTACAAAAAAAGCCTATTCTTTAGCTCATAAATGAAATTGTAAATTCAACTAAGTTCTTTACCTTTTGGTGATGGGATGACATGCAAGATGGAAGCTCCTGTTCCATCCTACATCCACCAACACAACACTCAACACACCAACTCATTACTGC
The DNA here is from genome assembly GCA_948455865.1 of Conomelus anceps. Taxonomy (NCBI): domain Eukaryota; kingdom Metazoa; phylum Arthropoda; class Insecta; order Hemiptera; family Delphacidae; genus Conomelus; species Conomelus anceps. Next base: position 56,750,998 of record OX418223.1, on the reverse strand, counting down.
TTATAATTAGTATTTTATGACAATGTATCTTTGACGTACGGTACTTGTAATGTTTATTTATTTTTGGATTTCTTGTTCCATAACGATCTGCGTTGTTAATATTAACTTTTTGTTGTAAATTTAACGACTTGCATTCAGTTTTATATTGTGATTATATAATAAATGTACTCTTATTATACATTTAGTTATATATTCACAATATAAAACTGACTGCAAGTGGTTAAATTTAAAACAAAAAGTTAGTATTTTTATTAGTAAGGTGACGATTCTGATGTATTTTTTTAAATAAATTTATAAGGTTTGCCATAATTCACGTTTGTAAATAGTTTGTAATTTACATTTTTATTGCAATAAACTGTAATTGAATCGAGAAATCTACTGACTCCATGTAACTTAATAATTGATTATATTAAAAACAAAAATGTTATGAGCATCTCAATGTCAAAGACAATTGAATTCATCTGTGTCATTGAAATACATCTGACCTAGTAAAAATCTGTTGCTCCATCAATGTCACAACGTGTTTTAAAATAAAAGATTCTACTAAACATATTCCTTGAATCAGATTTGATAAATAAAACCTATTTTTTCCAACTTAACATTGAAACCAATATTGTGACAGAAGTTTGTCTAGACCTGGGATTTCAAAACTTTACCTTACCACACTTCCTCACATTGAAATGAATGCCTCCCCCGCTCCTTTTGGCCAAGCTGGTAATATGGCCAAGTAGTAATATTATAGCTAGTTCGAATGATTTTCACCAGAATGCATCAGGATACTCTCCCACCAGGTCACATAGACTGGTAGAGTCCATTACTTGTGGGGTAGAAGCTTTTCAGAGCACGGTCGACATTTTTTTCTGAGCTGTTGTGGAAAAATAGACGCTGTTTTACTAGATTTTGAAGGTAAGTTAACAACTATTTCTTTGTGTTTTGAGCACATGTAATTGATCTTATTATTGTTTTCAAAACAGGTTTTAATACTAGATCGATGGGTAACATTGTTGAGTAAGCAACTGTTGGTACAAATTCTTTATTTTGGTAATAATTACAACCAGCACTTGTTGGTAATATGGCCAACCCTGGCAGTTGACCATATTAGTAGCACCTATTTGAAATGTTGGTTATAAGTAATTATTTTTTGTTTCCAGAAATGTATGCTGAGGAGCATACTGAGGAAAAAAAACGTGGGATCTGGAGTCAAGAGGGATTTTAAACCAAGCAAATTAAAGACGTCAGAGCTGACATCAAACTGAAAAATAATTTACTGTACCGTACTTTTATATTGACTTTAAAATAAAAGATTCTGCTAAACATATTCCTTGAATCAGATTTGATAAATAAAACCTATTTTTTACTTTATATTACTTTCATATTGACCAAATATATTAATAAATAGATTTAAGTACTAGTTATTCTATTTAATATCCTCATAACATATGTCTAAGGTACCTAATAATTTTTTCTAAGGGGCGTTTATTTCACAATATCATGTTGGCCATATTACAATCATATGATTTTAATATGGCCAACAGGTAAAACCTTGGAAAATATTTTTTTCATACTACTAAAAACTAGTTAAATAGGTTTATATTTATTTTTTTCATCAAACAAATAGATATACATCAAGGATACATAAATAATTTTACTTAAGTTTGAAAATTGTGACCAGAAAAATTGATCAATCCTTAATGTGGCCTTATTATCATCACCCACCTTGTTTCTTTTTTTAAGATTTCGTCTTGTAGACTCCAGCTATATATGGAGTGAGTTTAAGACAAGTCAAGTTAGATCAACAATTAATTATGCAAAGTATCACCATTATTATCACTAGTTGTCACAATTGCAATTTAAATTAGTTGTGGTGAGTCTCAATTTTGTTCTAAAAAAACACTCTTGTACACAATAAAAGGCTAAATATTTTTTCAATTATTTGTCGAATATTTCTATATTTTCAAGATACTATAAAAACTGCGGTAGGTTGTTATAGAATTTCCTACCAATATAACTAGGGGTTTGTTTGAATAAGCTACTATTGTGACTCACCAAGTGATAATCTTCTCGGCTTCATGTGATATAATTATATATGTTAAGATTTTGGTTCATGTCATTCTTTTTTATATAACTTATAATGTAACTTCCCAGATAAATTTGGGAGACCAAGTCTCTTGAATAATGGCCTACATGAATCTAACATATTGGGCTATTGGTTATAAGTCTTGCATGAAAAACAAAACTTTTATTCCACAATCACAAGATACAATATTAGAGGATTGAATGAAAGTTGGAAATTACAAGTCCAATTGAATTTGTCTGGTAAAAAAGTAAGTTAGTGAGGTAGAAGAGCTTGAATTTTCTTTATTAGCTCGTCTCTTATTGGTTTCGTCTTAAGTAAGGGCACAAGTCAGTAGCAAAATCAAGTAACAAAAAATCATTTTTGCTATTCATTTGTCCATTTGTATGAGTTTCTGTATTTTTCTATTACTATTATTATAGAATTTCTTTAATTATTTTTAATGAGTGTTCTGTATTGGATACAAACTGAGACAGTAATGCTTCAACATATTTGGTTATGAATTTTCATTTTACTAGTATTATTATTTTATTTTGTTACTTAGAGGTTCAATACAAAGTAAAAAAATACTCAATCTTAGCAAAAAGTTGTTCTAGTCCTTTTATTGCTAATACTAACAAAAACTATTGTAAATATAAGGAATTACAATTGTACAAACATGTAAATGACCCTCCTCATACTTTCTATTATATTGTACATTCATCCTTTGTAGTATTTTTATCTAAGGATGATTTTTTAGGATTATTTTTCATAATACTGTACTTTTTTTGAAAATAATAAATATTTCAATTTCAAGTTTGTTATAACTCTAGGCTTCTATAGCCATAAGTGTTGAAAATTATTTTACACACAAGTAGGGGCTTGAAGTAGGTAAATGGGAGGGGAGGGCTTCTTGGGATAAATACACTTGGCTAGATTTTAAAGTATATTTGATACAAAATGATGATTCGGCCATATTGTCAGTCATATTTGACAGGACAATACTTTTGATTTATTAATTTAGAATTAATCAAGGTGCTAATGACTAAAAAATCATGTTCTATATATTTCCTTCAAATTTCCTTCAAAATAAACTTGGAATACCATTGATATTGGTATCGGTTGCTCTGATATTCTACTAATAAAGATAATGACTATCTCGTATTATATCAGAGAAATAAATAATTCTTTACAGTACAAAATATACAATACAGTACTAATATTGTAATAAAAAGTAAGTATGCTGTAAATAGAAGTAGAATATCTATCATTTTCAGGCCATAAATCCGTTATAATTTCAATTTTTTGGCTGGAAATGCTGCAATGATGTAGAGAACATAATCAAAGTAATGGAAGGATAACATATTATTTTTGGTTTCATAGTAAAGAATAATAAAGAGGCCATCATAATTCGTGAATAGTGTATTAAGGTTGAATTATAAGAATGTACATCACTGCAGCCTACACAATAGAGAATAGAGAAATCATGGAGCTGGCTGTCACAAATCTTCAAATCTACCATCACAGAGCAGCGAAGAAACTAAATAGGATTTTAATACCAGAAAAATAAGAAGGAGAAGATGAACAAGTGGAAGGGGTGTGGTGGTGACAGAGGAGGAGGAAGAGGAGGTGAAGGAGAAGGAGGAGGAGGAGGAGGGAGATGAGAAGAAGGAGGAAGAGGAGGAGTAGTAGTAGTAGTAGTAGTATGAGGAGGAAAAGGAGGAGGAAGAAGATGAGGAGGATGTGGAGGTGGTGGAGGAGTATTAGAAGGAAGAGGATGAGGAAGAGTAGGAGAGGAGGAGGAGGAGGAGAAGGAGGAGGAGGAGGAGTTGACAAGGAGAAGACTGAGAAGTTGTAAGAAGGAGGAGGAGGAGGAGAAAGAGGAGGAGAAGGAAGAATGGGATAGGTGTAGGACGAGTAGAAAGAGAAAAAGAAGAAATAAGAGAAGGGGGAGAAGGAGTGGAAGGAGGAGAAGGAGGAGAAGGAGGAGAAGATGAACATGGAAGATGGAGGGTGTGGTGGAGACAGAGGAGGAGAAGGAGGAGTAGGGAGATGAGAAGAAGGAGGAAGAGGTGGAGTAGTAGACTGCCAGTAGTAGTAGTAGTAGTATGAGGAGGAGGAGAAGGAGGAGGAAGAAGATGAGGAGGATGAGGAGGTGCTGGAGGAGTAGCAGTAGGAGGAGGATGAGGAAGAGGAGGAGAGGAGAAGGAGGAGTTGACGAGGAGAAGAATGAGAAGTGGTAAGAAGAAGGAGAAGAAAGAGGAGGAGTAGGATGAGTGGGATAGGTGTAGGACGAGTAGAAAGAGAAAAAGAAGTAGGAGGAAGAGGAGGTAAAAGAGGAAGAGATGAGCAGGGAGGTGGAGAAGGAGGAGGACGAGGAGGAGAAAAGGAGGAGAAGGAGGAGGAGGAGGAGGAGGAGGAGGACGAGGTGTAGGAGGAGGATGAGAAGGAGGAGGAGGAGGTGGTGAATAAGGAGGAGAAGAAAGAGGAGGTGGTGGAGGAGTAGTAGTAGGAGGAGGAGAAAACTGAGAATTGGTAAGAAGGAGGAGGAGAAAACTGAGTATTGGTAAGAAGGAGGAGGAGAAAGAGGAGGAGAAGGAAGAATGGGATAGGTGGAGGATGAGAAGAGAGAGAAGAAAAACAAGGAGGAGGAGGAGGAGGAGAAAGAGGAAGAGCAGGATGAGGAGAAGGTGGAGAACGAGGAGTAGGAGGAGGATGTGAAGGAGAAGGAGGAGGAGGAGGAGAAGAAGAAGGAGTAGGAGGAGGTGGAGGTGGAGAAGGAGAAGGAGAAGAAGAATATAAGAAGAAGGAGGAGTAAGAGAAAATAAGTAGAAGAAGAGGAAGAAGAAGTAGAAAAAAAAAGAAAATGATGGTGAAGAGAAAGAAGAAGAAGAAGAGGAAGAGGAAGATGACATTGTGCGCTGGGCATGTGCCACTTGAAATATAGCAATCTCAGCAATTTGAGAAATGTGGTGTTTCTTTCTGCTATTGCCATTTATATTGTGATGGCTGACGTGACGAATAAATAGCCTGGCAAACGCATTCAGTGGAAACAAAGAGATGCAAGAGGAGGTCAAGAGAGGAGGAGTGGAGGACATGGGAGGAAGGAAAATTGGGGTGGTAGGGAGTGTTGGTTAAAGGAGAAGGAGAGATAATAATAAGCTAAGAAGGAGAAGAAGAAGAAGAACTCGGGGAAAAGCATTGAAAAAGTAGGAGTACGAAAGAAAGAGGAGCACAAATAAGAAGGAATAAGGAGGAGGAGAAGGAAAATGGGACAGTGCGGAAAGAGAAAAAGTGAAAAGTGAAGGAAGGTACAGACAAACAAGGAGAGGCCGAAAAATAAGAAGTAAGGGGAGGGGTTGAAAAAGAGAGAATAGAAAAATAAAAAAAGAGTACAATAATGAGAAGAAAGGGGAGAAGGAGAAAAAAGAGTAAAGTGAAGGAGAAGTTTGAAAAAAGTATAGGAAAAATTAGAAGGAGGAGGAGCAGGAGAAGGACAATACTAACAAGCAGAAGGAGATGAAGAAGGAGAAGAAGAGGAGGAGCAGGAGGAGGAGGAAAAAGAAGTAGAAAAGTCTAGGAGTAGAAGAAGAAGTAAAAGAGGACATTTAAGATGAAAAATATTAAGAAGAAGGAGAAGGGTTAGGAGGAGGAGGAGGAGTAGGTGAAAGAGATGACGTAGAGGAAGGAGAAGATAAAGAAGAAAAGGAAGAGAAATAGCAGATGAGGAGTACGATGACAGAAGTAAGGAAAGGAATAAGAATAATAATGAGGAGTAGAAGAAGAAGGTCTGGTGGAGGGTGTGGTGGTTGGGTAGGAGAAGAATAAAAATAAGTAGAAGAAAGTAGAAGCAAGAAGAAGAAGAAGAATGAGGAGGATGTGGAGAAGTAGGAGGAGGAGGAGGAGGAGGAAGAAGATATTTGTCTTGTTGGGAGAGATCTTGTAGAAATGATTTGTTGTTATGCTGGAATACAACTACATACTGCGAATGAGAGAAAGAAGAGAGGGGAAATTATTGTCATCATCAAATGAGGGGAGGGGACTTACCCTTTTCAACCCTAACCGGAACCCCCCCCCCCCCCAACAAAGACGCATCATCGCTAAATGACTGCACTGGGTAATGGGTCATGTGCTGCTGTATTGGCATGACGCCGAGTCCAACTTCAGTCCTGACTCTTGTCACAGATTGCGACTCTCGTGACTAGCGATTAAACAAATAGGGACGGCGCTGAGTGTCACTCGAGTCCTGACTCTGAGTCTTTTCTGGAGTCTCACCTTAGGGAGAGAGCGACTCTTGTGAGTCAACAAATAGGAACGGCGCTGAGTCTCACTAGAGTCCTGACTCTGAGTCCTTTCTGGAGTTTTATCTTGTGGGAGAGAGTCCTGACTCTAGCAACACAACAAATAATGGATACTTGAGACGAGGCAACATTAAAATATATTATGGCATTAACAGTGGAATCAACAGCATCTGGCTTTGAATTCACCAACAAATCATTCTACGAAATAATAGAGTTGCCGGATGCGTAGAAATCTGCCCCATTTTCAACTCATCTTTGTTGTAACCCCTATGCAGTATCAGCGGCGGCTTCTTATAATGTTCACAAGTGCACGTGCACCCCCTTAAATTTGAATATTCAATAAAATATTAGCTTATTACCTATTTAACCACAAAAGAGTACAAAACGTTACTGATACAACTTATTTAACTATATCAAATAGAAATACAGTGTCCGTTTTGATATTAGACTTATTTTAAATTCACTGCTAATCTATTCGCAGCGTAAGCAATCATTCTCTGTGGACGAGTGCACAATCGGTATGTGCTCCTTTTGGGTCCTTTCTACGCATGCGCGGCAAATTGACGACATAGTAGTATGGACTTTTAACATGGGGGAAAAGCTGCCATCCGTTCACAGCTAGTTGTGTGCTCCGCTACTAGAGTCGCTGGCAGCAGTACCGTATCAGAAAAGCGTCGATGATACTGGGCTGTAGCACGGTTGGTCTGTAACATTTCTACTCGCTACTTACTCGCGTAGCTAACTTGCCAAGAGTATCATCGACGCTAAAGACTAAAGAAAAGCGTGGAATGAGGAAACCACTTCTATTCCGACTAGCATCTACCCATACTTCCTCCCTATGCCTTCCAATTATTGTTTTCATGGTTATTGAAACGTAGTTTCATACCGAAAACTAATTTTTTATTGTATTATAAAATATAATATATTATTTGGTATATTTTATTGATCAATAATTGTTATGGAGTTTTCCTAGTAGTCCACATGATTTCGACGAGACTAGAATAATTTTTAGAGATGTGGAGAGGTCAGTCTGAAGGAAAGAAGATTCACGGAAGGATAAATGTAATGAGTTTACCGGGAGACGTTGGTTTTTCTAATTTTTTTAAACAAAATATGTCATCAGTGAATATGTTTGGAAGTGGAAATCAAAAAACGATATAAATAAGACTGGAATTAATTTTTTATATATACTAAAACCAAACGTAAACTGTTAGTTTTTCTTAATTTTTTCAAAAACAAAAAACAGTGAGTATGTTTGGGAGTGGAAATCAAAAAACTTTATAAATAAGACCGGAATTTATTTTTTATACTAAAACCAAACGTAAACTATTGGTTTTTCTTATATTTTTCAAAAACAAAAAACATCATCAGTGAATCATCGAGCAAGTCAACCTGCCACAAAAAATGATGGAATCAGAGCATCACCTGTTTGTGAGTGGAAATCAAAAATGAATTCTATAATATCAAAATTCACATTTTTTCTATCTGAAAATCAAATGCAAGAATTTTTAATTTTTTAGTTCTTAGCAATCCTTCTAAAAAAAGATATTTTCACCTGCAATACAAAACGTTGCATTATATTGCAATACATTTTTGAAAGGCATCAAATGCGTTTTGGTACTATTGAATGATCTTTTATACTCATGAGCATCTTGCCTGATCAGTTTCCTGCCCCTGAGGCATCTGTTTTGCCAGACAAAACAATGGCCAGTGTTGCTTCATAACAGTAGTGAGTAGAATATGATCTTATACATTTTTTTAAAGTTTAAGTGCTTAACATTTTGCCATCATTCTTCTTCTAACCTTTGCTTGTGAGCATTGGCGTCTGGGTGTAGGTGAGGGGGAGGGGTGGAACATCATAAGCATTACTCATGCAATACGAGCAAAGCAATTCATAGAGTGTATACCAAATATTTTGTGAACACCCATTTTTTCCATGCACGAGCCGCCACTGTGCAGTATAGTATATCTGTATTGTGTGAGAGTGAGTATATTCAAAAGATTTATTCTCTTCATGAATACATAAAAGAGTTGTGAAATTTTTTTGTGGCAAAGAACAATCTATTATCAAAACTGACACTACATTTCAAAAAAATTAAAATTTTACTCACTTATACTGGTAGAATCCATTTCACTTCTACTTCAACCTAAAACCTTGGCGGCTCTTGTGGCGCAGTTGGTTGGAGCGCTTGTCTGTGATAAGATAAGGCTCTGGCTGGCTTCGTTTCCCGCAGCTTTGGGTTTGAATCTCATTCAGCCATGTATGTTTCACTGATTCACCTCATTACCCACGCACAAGTCTTAAGACTCGTGTTTGCATCATCAGCAATAAAAAAACCTCTTTAAAAGTGAAATGCATCCCTTCAGTGTAAGTAAGTAAAATCATAATTTAAATAGATATACAGTGTCAGTTTTGTAATTAGATTGTACATGAAAGAGAGTAGAATAAAAGAAGTAATAACAAAACACGATCTCTGGTGGCAGGCTGATGAAGCGTCTCTTTAGAAACGACATGCATTTCTTCAGTATAAGTGAGTAAAATCATAGTTTAAATAGAAATACAGTGTCAGTTTTGATAAAAAAATAAGACAATATAAAATTTCAGACAGTGTATTTCATGCATGCTAGTACTGTATAGAGGTAACAAAAAATTGCAAAATTGAAACAGGATAGCCATTATTTTTAGCATAAAAAATTAGAAAAAAATTGAAGCATACAAGCGTAGAAGCATATTATAATAAATTTAATATTCATAGATAAGTCATATCGCTTTGTGGTGAAATGCTATGAATAAGACAGAATTTGCATTTTATAATATTATGGGTGGAAGCTTCTGATTTTCATGGGTATGATCAAAGATTATAAGAACTCATGTGAGCTACAGTGGGGTGTGAGCTACAGAAAAAGCATTAGAAAATAAAATATTACAGTATAATAGTTGGTGATATGACAAATTAAGTAGAAAATTGATATATATGGTATAGAAAATGAAAAACTAACTCCAATAATTATAAAATTGATGAAAATCAAGTTTGTCAGAGGAATGACAGAATATTTTCACTTTTTTCATACATTTTCATATTCATAGTTTGTTTTTTTTCTTTGAGAATAATAAATAAATTTTATTTAAATAATAAGAATAAATTGTCCAGTATGTTCAATGATTTTATTTCAGATGACAAATATACACTTATAAATCAGGCCAATTCAATACACGATACCGGGTACAATATAATTACATAAAAATCACAAAACAAATTTACAAAAATCACACTTTAAAATCATCAAGCTTAAAAATTACAATATTATTCAGGTATATTAAATAATAAAATTTATATATCATACTACATACGTCTACGAATAGAATTGACATCAGATTCTTCAAACTATCTTAAACAATAGAAAAGCTCGGAGTTTGTGAGTCTAATAATAATTGATGGGCTTTGATGATACAAATAGCCGCGAGTCGTAGCAGGTATCTGTTCAATCAGAGAGATAAGCTGCGTTTTCGTAGGTCCTGTTTGTAACGGTGACCGATTAGATTGGCCAGCAAAAAATACACTGTTCTCTGCTGTAAAATCACTTCCCGGCGATTCGGAACCCACCTAAAACTGTAGGTCCAACTCATCAAATCACCATCATCCAACTCATTACCCACGCACAGGTCTCAGACCTATGTGGGCTTCATCCTCAAAAAAAAAAAAAAATAATAATAATAATGAAAAATTCTCACTAGGCCTATCTGGTCTACAATAGTTAAATTCAATATTTATTATTGTCACCTCCTATAAAATTGTTGGGCTTAATAGTTTAAAAAAACAATGATTTTAAAAATAGATTATCTTTAAGCATTAATTATATATAGAAATAAAATAAAAACTACTGAGGAGTGGAATCAAAACTTGATGAAAAATTAAATAACATTAAATTTATGTAGTTTTCATAAAGCAAACAATTTTTTTATTTAAAAAAAACCAGCAGATATAGAAATTTTCAAAATGAAATGGTAATAGAAATATTTAAATTGATATATTAATAAATGTTTTCAAACAACCCCTTTTTTAATCATATAAGTTGATGTTTTCACAATTGACCTGTGAAATTTCAGAGTCCATTCTGCTCCATGTCAAAAATTATACACTGAAAAATATTCCAATTTAAAAAATTCAATAAAATTAAAATGGCTCGGATTAATGTAGTTTTTAAAAGCCAGAAACCTTTTTAATTATCTCACTTGATGTTTTCGCAATCCTCCAGTTGAGCTTAAGAGTTAATTCTGCCTCATGTCAAAAATCTGTGTACATTTTTAACTGCAGATAAGTTATTTTTTCTATAAATAATAAGGATGCTAGGATACACTTTATTCATCTATTTATTCATCCAATACATCACCAAAATCACTTCCCGGTGGTTCGAAATCCACCTAAAACTGTAGGTCCAACTCATCAATCACGATCATCCAACTCATTACCCACGCACAGGTCTCAGACCAATGTGGGCTTCATCCTCAGAAAAAAAATGTTGCACTTGCATGATTGTCATGAAGTTTCAACAATGCAGACTTGTAGAGTATATAGTAATTGTTTTTTTAAATTATATTATCATCTCTTTGTCCTGTAACTGAAGAACAAAGGCATTTATTGAATACAAAAAATAGTTTTAATAAAATAATAGAAAATACATATAAGTAACAATCTGAAAATTCTTTGTTTATTTATAAAAGAAACACTGGCCAAAAGCCTAAGAGCCCATTTCGAAAAGCAAAACCTTGAGTGGAATAATACTAATAAAATAATAATAATAATAATAATAATAATAATAATAATAGTAGTAGTAATAATAATAATCTTTCTTTCTTTCTTTATTTTTTATTATCTCACTTTTACATGACAAAATCAATAATATAAGTACAGTAAGCATAATTTATACATATATTGTGAGAATAGTATTAGAATAGTAAATTCAATCATCTGTATTCTGGTGGCTACCCTAATAATAATAGTAATAATAATGCATGGCTTTTATTAGTGGGCCCCCTGGTGGGCCATATTTTGGGAAACATGGCGTACGGTACCTACTATTTTAGGTGGATTCCTAAGCTTGTGCTAATTCAACTTTAAATATGCAGAGCAACCACTTTACAACACAGCATCTTTTTATCTACTGTTGTAGAGGTTGTATGCTGTATATTACTTTTAGGTGGGTTCCGGTACTTCTGCTATTTACCTTCAAATAGTGCAAAGCAGCCTCTTCATAACACATCACCTTTTTTCTCTACTGTAGAGGCTGTATATCTGTATAGAAGGTGTAAACCTATAAGGTAGTATAATCTATATATGTATATCTAGTGTGAGTTTGTAGGCCATAATATATCATGAATGTGTGTACCTATATAAATTACGTAGGCCATGACTGGTGTTGAGTCAAATTTTCAGATTGATGACACGTTTGTGGTGAAAGTACTATACAGAGTGTTCTGTTCAGGCATTCATAGTACGTGCTGTCACTCCATTCCCCTCAAAAGCCTCACTTTGACTTTTCATCCACTTGAAATAAATGTGTGATGGGATTCTCAGCCTGCACACGTGATTTACCCTGGTTTCCCCTTTTCTCTTTTTGTTTCCCTTTTCCCGTTTTCCCCTTTTGTTTCCCTTTCTTTCTTATCTACAGGACAAACGGACAGGAATAATTTTTAAGCAGAAATGAAGAAATTCCTATTCAAAGTTCACTCTGTGAATGAATACTTCAAAGCAACATTGGTTGAGTTCATGGGAGCGTTCTTATTTACCGGTAAATAATTTCTCTTATTGGCCTTTTCAAATTCATTAATTTGAATCGATCAATCAGACGCCACCTGTAACATTTACCGGTTACCGGTAAGGCTCCCAGGAACTCAACCATTGGCTCTCAATTGGCAAACTTAAAGATATTGACAAACCTTTTAATTTCATTTTGTGCCTTTATGTTTTTTGAGAGCACAAAATTATATAAATTCCATGAACAAAATGTTTCCAAAAAAATGTTTGTCCTTTGTGCCGTTATTTTTTTTGAGTGCAGAAAATTCTATAAATTTCATGAACAAAATGTTTTCAAACATTTGGGAAGTGATAGCCGCGAGCCGTAGCAGGTATCTGTTCAATCAGATAGATAAGCTGCGTTCTCGTAGGTCCTGTTTGCAACGGTGACCGATTAGATTGGCCAGCAAAAAAGACACTGTTCTCTGCTGAAAATCAACTCCCCGGTGGTTCGGAGCCCACCTAAAACTGTAGGTCCAACTCATAAATCACCATCATTCAACTCATTACCCACGCACAGGTCTCAGACCTATGTGGGCTTCATCCTCACAAAAAAAAAAAATGTTTGTCATTCTGTGTAATATAATACAAGAATTACTTGCAACAGGCTGGATTTTTCATTATTATGGACAATTTTCTTCGTAGTGGCGAAGGTGATATTGTAGAAGATATCCATAATGAAGAATTATACTTGAAGTTATCACAACTACATTTATTGAAAACCGCGAGATACTAGTTTTGGTTATTCCACCATTATCAATCTCAAACTAAAACTAAAGTAATGAGTAGCTTGATATTTATATACCAAACACGGGATGATACTATTGGCTGAAGGAGAAAGTGCCTCTGATAGGCTGACCTTCATTGAAGCTCTTTGATTAGCTGAATACCATAATAAGTCACGCCCACTGGTTGGAGGAGCAAAAAGCAAAAATAAGGGTCGAAATAAAGAACCAAAAACCGTGAACACATAGAAAGCAACAAACAAGAACAATACATAAGTAGGCTAGAATTTAAAAATTAAAAAACTTTGACTGAATTTCAGTGAGCTTTAATTTTTAAATTTATTTAACTCTAGCCTTTATTAGAACCTGATAAGAAATCATGAATAAAATAATTAAAAATATAAATTAAAATGAAATATAATAATAAATAACAAAATAAAGTTGCAAAAACTGTGTTAAAGGAAATGCTCATTTATACAATGAATTATGAAAAAAAATGTGACCGATTAGATTGGCCAGCAAAAAGACACTGTTCTCTGCTGTAAAATCACTTCCCGGTGGTTCGGAACCCACCTAAAACTGCAGGTCCTACTCATCAATCACCATCATCCAACTCATTACCCACGCACAGGTCTCAGACCTATGTGGGCTTCATCCTCAAAAAAAAAAAATGTATAAGGTTCTAATCATGGTTACAGAACAAGGAATAGTGTAGTTCTCTAAGTTTATTAAGGTGTAATTATAGGAGAAGTCAAAAAACGTTTCACTAAATGGCAATAATGCTCTATAATGCCCCTTTCTACTATAATGCAATCAGATAATAGCTACAAACAAAAATTGAAAATTATTTCAACTACAAATTGAATTTATGATGTTTATGAAAATTATAACATACGTTTTTTTTTTAATTAACTGACCAAAAATAGTAGACAACAGTTACTTGTATTTTATTTATTCCATATTTTCTCAAGGTGTATAGCATAATACATTATGTAATACACTAGTAATGTGACAATTTGTATCATTTTAGGTTTAGTTTCAACTTTTTTGATACATTTGTTTCTACAATAGAATAGTTATTTATTTATAATTATCTTCAAATTGGTAATCTCTTTTGGTCTAATGATAGAACATTCATATTAATCTAATATCAAAACTGACACTGTATTTCTATTAAATTTATGTAATTTTCACTCTTTTACTGGAGATACTGGAGGGATGCATTCCACTTCCAAAGAGAAGCTTCATCAGTCTCATAGTCAGCCTGATGAAGCATCTCTTTAGAAGTGAAATGCATCCCTGCAGTATCTCCAATAGAAGTGAGTGAAAATTACATATTAAATATAAATTGTGACAGTTTTAATATTAGATTGTACATCAAGTATTTCTTCATGGAAAACAATACCGATATTTATATTTGATGAACCCTCAACACCTTTTAGAATTAAGTTCTATTACTTATACTACTTGAAAGTCTGCAGACACTGGAAAATAGTAGAATTGCGTACTTTATTTATGTTTCTGTGTCTCGCTAACTTGATGATGCCTCTATTTGTGTAGTGAGGTGTGATAGTCACAACAGCTTTATCGTCGATTTTCCCCACAAATCGCGTGAAAACCCCTCCTACCCTGCCACAGATTGATTGACCCCCAATAAAATAGTTTATTTATAAGTTAGAGGGGGGGAGGATTGGGGAGAGGTAATGACGACGCTTTTCTTCTCTAGTAGCAGACACGCAACCACTCAAGGCCTTACTATACTACGTATTATAATGAGGCCTTGGAAAGTCCCATATGGACGATCCCTATTAGGCCCTTATTATAAATATCAGCCACAAATTAGGCTAAATTACATCAGCTGAGCGTCTGACCGAGCTCAACAATGTCAAAGTACATGGAGGCTTCAACATGTTTGGAACCATCAGCTGATTTTTGATCTAATTTATTCGGTTGGTGTAACTTATCCTTAATTGTGGCTCGCGACTGCGACTCAAGTGGCTTAATAAAGGCGTTACTACAACATAGCTGACAGAAAGTTTTCAAGTTGAATAAAATTGAAGATTACTGCATTTCATTGATAAAGGCAATCTATTAAAGAGTTTAGGAGATTTACCTTTCCTTTAAAATATAACATAAAATACTTTAACATTTTTATTTTTAAATTGACTTTCTCTCTTACTCATACCAATTTCTTTCTCCTTTTTTAAAACTCCCCTTCCTTTTTCATCTACTATTTCACTTATCCTAATAAATGGCTTTGCCATAGTTGGATAAGTATCGTTTTCCTGCACACTCCACAATGGAGCCACCTATTTGTAATTGTCTGTATGTTATTGTTATTTTTGCTATTGTTTTTTATATTTTGTGTATGTTTTTGGTGTGTTGAATAAATTGAATTTTTAAAATGGAAATATGACTATTAAATATACTTTAAATGTTATATATATTTAATATTTTTGAATAATAAAATATGTAATACGTTTATACTACAAAGTTTTATGAGCAAGATTTAATAAGAAAGTTGCCTTAAATATGGCATTGTTAAGAGAGTATAAAACTATGGATATAAATATTACACTTATTTTTTTATTATTATTAATTAATTTTATTATTACTATTATTATTATTATTATTATTATTATTATTATTATTATTATCATTATTATTATTATAATTCCAATGAATCAATTCAATTCAATGTATTGTTCACTTAAAAAATACGTTAAATAAATACACAGATATACGTATTTTCAACTTGAATTTTTCTTGTGTATTACAGGACGTTCATGAAAAGGGAGCCAGATTTCCAAAATTGTCATAAACATGCCGTACGGCATCTACGGCTGTAGTAATGCGGTAGTAGGGCCTTGCATTGCATCATGAAAGGCATCTATTAGAACGGGGGTGTCTGCCCTAGCCCTGCAGCAAAGGGCGTTGTCAGCACTATAAGCAGAGGGCGCTGCACCACTGAGAAGTCGTCGCATGGGGGGCTTAGATAAGCACGAAGCACGAAGCACCGCGAAGCACAAAGTACCAGTCTCTGCGCACTTCTGCTGCTAAGAGTGGCGCTTTGCGACAACCTGCGCCCTAGTTCCAAGTTCGGCCGCTAGACAGCGCTGGTGTCGCTCACCGACCCGGGATCTGCTGCATTGTGTAGGGTTGCGTCAGGGTGCGCGCGCAACTCACACAACTGTCATCGATCCCCGCATTGGGGGGGTTGGCGGCCCATCAAAGGGGGGTCCACAAAGGGGGGCCAGAGGATGGTGGGGTACCCCGCGTTAACGTCGCATTCTAATAACTACAACTGTGTGCTACACCTTGCTCCAACCCTTTTACAGTTCTTTTTCAATAGAATGAAGCCCACATAGGTCTGAGACTTGTGCGTGGTTAATGGGTTGGATGATGGTGATTTTTTTTTAAGATTACGCCTTGAAGACTCCGTTTATGGAGTTTGAGACAAGTCAAGTCTGATCAACAATTATTGTATACAATATTACCATTCTTATACACTAGTTAGGCTACCAAAATTACGATTTAAATTAGTTGAGGTGAGACTCAATGATGAGCTGGACCTACCGTTTCAGGTGGGTTCCGAACTTCCGGGTAGTGATTTTATAGTGTTACACCAACCTTCAAACCTTCCATAGATTTTTATCACGTAGTTTTTAAAGTGGAAAATTTCGTTTAAACTAAAAACTAATCAAAAAAAGAACGGCTTGAAATGTGATACAATCAGTTTTGTTTCGGGTCTAATACATATCTTTTTGGAGGATGAAGCCCAAGTAGGTCTGAGTCCTGTGCGTGGGTAATGGGTTGGGTGATTATGATTGATGAGTTGTACCTAGGTGAGTTTCGAACCACCGGAAAGAAATTTCGCAGCAGATACTAGAATATATTTTGCTGGTTAATCCAATCAGTCACCCCTAATAGTTTTGATGATTTAGGTAACTAATTAGGTAGATTATTTGTACATAATAATGTCAAGTCATTACTAAAAAGTATCTATTTAATGCAGAAATCATACATCGAATCTTCCCCGTATGAGAAATTGGAATTTTCGTAACCCCTTCTATAGTTTCACTGTGATATAGCGTTCAAAATGTACTGGTCCCTTGAATGGTGTGAAAACAAAGTTGCTCTGTATTCCCAGATGTTTAGAGGCTCTATAGATAATATGAATTGTCGAAACTGTATTTTTGTTTCTGACTTTTATGCCTCACATTCATAGAAATTCAACAAAAATAGTTAAATTACTACATGAAAATATAGTTGACTTTTCAACGTCTGTGCTTCAAGATCCTTTCACTATTGAATTTTATCATTCCTTACTTTTTTAAAAGGAGTGATCTATGATACAAATTCATAGCTTTATGATATACAATGTTCAATTTAAACAAATTCATAGCTTTGAATATTTGGAACTTTTTGGGGATAAAGATAATTAACACTACAAGAGAATGGTTATATTTTTTGAAAGTTAGATATTGTAATTATTTTCCATAACTATAATACTTAAATTGAGTATTGAGTATTGTATATTTTGAGTAATATTTTGTATTGAATAATATTTAAATTGAGTATTGAATTGAAAACATTGAGTCACCTTTGTAATGACAAGAGATATAGTAATGTGATGATACATACAATTATTTTATAATATCGTATGTTCTATAGATATCACATGTTCAAACTTTTAAAATATTTCACTTTAGTTTTGGATAATAAAGCCTAGTTACCAGAGGTTTTTCATTATCCAATTTATTATCCAAAAACTCGAAGTATAGTATGAAATAAAACATATTTTAAAACAAAAAAAGAAACCGACTTCAGTGAAATGATAAAATACTCACGTACTAAAAAGTTTAAAATAAAGTATTTACTTTAAACTGAGAAAATTTTAAATTTCATACAAGTAATCTTTTGAAGTCGGCGCCAAATATTTTATAAAGATGATAAGAAATTCTATCTAATATCAAAACTAACACTGTATTTTTTTGGAGGATGAAGCCCACATTGGTCTGAGAGTTTTGCGTAGGTAATGAATTGGATGATGGAGATTGATGAGTTGAACCTACAGTTCTAGGTGGGTTCCGAACCACCAGGAAGTGATTGATAAGAAATTCTATCTAATATCAAAACTAACACTGTATTTCAATTAAATATGATTTATACTCACTTTTACTGAAATACAGTAATTGATAAGAAATTCTATCTAATATCAAAACTAACACTGTATTTCAATTAAATGTGATTTACACTCACTTTTACTGAAATACAGTGTCAGTTTTGATATGAGATTGTTCAATTATTTCGTCATGGAAAACATCACAGAGTAATTCTGTTATATTTTAGAAGTTTATGGGAAATTTGGCGCCGACTTCAAAAGATTACTTGTATGAAATTTAAAATTTTCTCAGTTTAAAGTAAATACTTTATTTTAAACTTTTTAGTACGTGAGTATTTTATCATTTCACTGAAGTCGGTTTCTTTTTTTGTTTTAAAATATGTTTTATTTTAAGCTTTTTAGTTGAATTTTCAAACTTTGAAAACATGAGAAATTTCTTAAAGCCTACATTATGAAATATTTATCAAATTAGCAAGCCAATAATTAATTTATAACATCGAAAGTTAAGTAACTAAAAATCCACTTATAAGAAAAGATAAACTAAGGAAAATTCTACAACGTTTTATTTAATGTGGAATATTGTATTTAGGAGAATTATAATAGCGAAAGGCTTCTTAAAAGTGAAATGGCTTTTGATTCATTTTGATGTGGTCCCTTTCAGAATAATATATACCTACACTGAAATAGTAGGCCTATATTACATTACAAGTGTGGAAAATATTGTGCTTACTGAAAATATGATAAGTAAACGCAGGAGATGAAGTTGAGTGCGGTATTATCATACGAGTATGGTAAACATCTTCCCGGACGAGTTATGTACAATATTTTTTGTGTTATGATTGCAACTAAATAACCCAACTCAATAACATCAACTAAATTATTTACAATTTTCATATGAACATATGGACAGAAATATTATATTCTTCTTATTCTCGATTCAAATTAAGTTCATGTGATTGGTCAAAACGGGACATTAAAGACTTCTTTCTCACTGAACCAGCTTTGGGTAACCGATGTCGTTTACCCGGCATAATTGCATTGCATCATCTGATTTCGAAAACCGTCTAGATGTAAAGCGCTCCATATGATACAATGATCAGCCTGGTAAACGACACCGGTTATCCGATTGGCGGTTATGTGTGGAACTATCCTATTCAAACTTGATTGAAATGAAGACATCGAAGAATGCTCCTTTTTGTTTAATATTGGGCTAAGTATTGGGCCGATCCTTGCGAAACTTGTATGGGACCACCGCTGAGCGATGCTCTTTCATTTAAAAAAAAATTCATCGAAATCGGTTCAATATTGTTCAAATGATTGATGTACAAACATAAAAAAAAATAAAAAAAACAGGTCGAATATACAACCTTGTTGTTTTTGGAAGTCGGTTAAAAATGGATAAATTAATTGTATATTAATTTTTATGTATTTAGAACTTAACTTCATGATTTATGATCTGTTTAGTACCTTATAATTTATTGTTATTTAAGCCTGAAATTGTATCTGAATGTCTTGGTTATTAACTTTACTCAAAATCCTTTTTACCTCTTAAAAATCCAAGACCTCTTACTTGGCAGACTACTACTCAACTCAAAATCATTGATTCAAACATAAAATTGCAGTTAGTTCATTCTTTATTATCACATCATAATATATTATATTTCTGGGTCAAATATAATGTATTAGAAGTATTGTATTACTTTAAGGAACAAGCTATTACAGTTCTCATTGGTTGAATATGAATAAGAAATAAACAAACAACACAAATAATTTTGTCAAAGAAATAAGTTAGAGTTTGAAACTTGGTTTAATAAATCGATAGATGCTTTGAAGTCTAGAATGGGATATGGTTTAGTGAATAGAAACGTTAAGTTCGAGCTTAGGCTGAAGATGCCTCTTGAAGTTACATGAGTGAGATGAGCAAATTTTTTTTTGTAGATTACGTCTTAGAGACTCCAGTCAAGGAGTATAAGACAAGTCAGATTAACAATTAATTACACTAGTTACCAATTATACACAGATCTTATACACTAGTTACCATAAATACTATATCAATTACTTGAGGTGAGGCTCAACTTTGATGTGAAAGGAACTCTTGTCACCATAAAAAGCTTTATCAACTAAATATTTTTTTCAATTGTTTTTTAAATATTTTTATATTTTGGAGAATCTTTTAAAACTGAGGTAGCTTGTTGTAGAGTTTCCTACCAATATAACTAGCTCTTTGTTTGAATAAACTAATATTGTGACTCACCAAGTGATAATCTTCTCGGCTCTTTGTATTATAATCGTGTATGTCCAGAATTTTGTTAATATACATTACATATTTTTTACATATAAAGTAGCTTCATACACATATAAGCAGGGTACAGTTTGGAGACCAAGACTCTTGAACAACTGCCTACATGAATCTAATCTATTTACTCTTTCCATACACCTAACCGCTTTCTTTTGCAACCTATCAAGGTTTTATTTTGATGAATTATCCCATACTAAGATAGCATACCTAATATGTGGCAGATGATAAAAAAAAATTAGAATGTGAACACTATAGGTTTTGGATAAATAATTTATTATGCTCTTTTGAAATTATGTGCATTTTATGAGGTATTACTCAGTTTATAATATAGAACTGAATAATCTACAGCTTTATACAGTACTAAATTTATTGAAATTGAGCTTTGTACTGTTTACTATATTGAGCAGCATGTACTATTTTAATTATGCACATATCAGGGGAATTAGGAGAAGTAAGAGGAAAAGAAGGAAGAGGAGGTGGGAGAGGAGGAGAAGGAGGAGGATGAAGAGGGAGAGGAGGAGGAGGAGGAGGAGGAGGAGGATGAAGTGGAAGTGGAAGTGGAAGAGGAAGAGGAAGTGGAAGAGAAAGAAGAAGAGGAAGAGGAAGTGGAAGTGGAAGAGGAAGAGGATTAGATTATAGATTAGAGTATTTACTTTATTCATGTAGATTACAAAATGCACAGACTTAGATTATAGTTTATGATAGTTAAAAAATAAGTGAGGAGAAGGAGAGGAGAGAAGGAGGAGAAGAAGAAGGAGGATGAGGAGTAGGAGGAGGAGGAGGAGGAGGCGGAGGAAGAGTAAGAGGAAAAGGAAGAAGTAAGAAAACAAAAATTAGGTGGAAAATGAGGAGGAGCTGGTGAAGAAGGAGAAGAAGGAGGAATTGAAGAAACAAAGAAAAAGTGGATGGCAGAATAAGTTATAAGGGGAGACACGAGGGCGTTAAAAGGATGAAGACAGGCTTGAAAATAAAAAAGGTTGGAGGGGGGGGGGGTTAGCAAGCGATCTCCTTTCTATACGCGCAATAGAGTTTGACTTTTTAGTGTTTCCCCCTCTGAATACCCCCCTGGATTCCCCCCCCCCATCAGTGAACCCCCTGACAGCCCCTTCTCTTTCGGCAACCTTGTTTCATGCCCCCCTCCCACAATACGCAGTAACAAGCTCGCTTTTGACTGACTTTGAATCTTCCCTATACGGTATATCATTCCCTTTTCCTTTCTCACACTTTTAATCCTATTTCCTTTTCGATTACTTCGCTTCTAGAATGGGAATTTGGTCAATTTCATGGTGTTGTAATAATTAATATTGCTCAAATGCTGTTATCTGCATTAAAAAGTTTTTCTGGGTGGATAAAATAAAATATTGTATATAAATATCCAGTTTATTCTAAAATTGGAAATTTGATGGATGAGAAGAAAGAAAAAATTTCAGAATATTCAGTTTTAAGGTACTTATAGCTTTTAAGGTTGTGTACTTCATTTTCTATATCATTACGTCTGCCCACTTTTCCAAGTTGAGGAATATTAAAGCATAGATTTTTCTACTGATTATCATTTTATTTGAAAAATGTTGTGATCTTCAAGAAGATAATTTATTTTACAGTAGGTTGTTTTGGAAGAGGGTCAAGATGATCATTCATGGTAAAACTTTTTGACAGTACTTTTTTATTCCCTTCCACCAGTTTTATAAGTTGTCATCAATCGAATTTATAATAGCACAGAGAAAAATTTACCTCCCAATCAATTGTATGAGACCAATTTAAAACAAAAAGGTATATTAGTAGCAATTTGATAAACTTGATGCTTTTTGTGTTCTTGCTAGATCTAAATAATAATGGAAAGTGTTGTATAAATGCATTGAATGGGGAACAACGGCTTTAGAAAGAAGTAATCCGTTTTTAAAATAGATAACCTGGAATAAATAGAATATTCATTTCGTATCATATTATTTATTTACACACCGTTTCCAAAATACAACAATACAATATATAGATGATACAATACAAGATGGGAAAAAGTGGTTGTTACTTAACCTCATTGAAAAATCGTAGCAACTAGTTCTTGGAGGACGTATGATGGTCATTTTTTTCGATGAATATTATCACCAGAACTATTTTCTATTTGTAAGGAATTTTTGTGATTTGAACTGTATGCTCCCACCAGCAGACAAGGTTTCATCCTTCTGCTGTGTTGGCGCTAACTTTATTAATTTACTAAAAATGATATACTACGGTTTACTGAAAATGTATTATTATCACATTATTTTCATGTTTTTTATAGATACTTTTCTAGATATAGATATTTTTGTATGATGTTATTTTGGCAATAAATAAATTAAATTCAGACCAATTAGAACCTACCTTTCAATAACAAATAATCAATGCATACAGAAGAAGTATAATTACTTGGAAAAGAGTAATTTCATTTGAACGAGATGATTCATGATTATTTTCAGAACTAGTAAATTTGAAATATTTGAATCGGAAAATGAATACTGCACTATTATGCTAATGCACTTAATATATAGTTCCATTGTACAATTCTTCTGAAATACAGTACATTTCATATATAACAAATTAAATTCCTGGATTTCTTGTTCCATGACGAACTGCGTTGTTAATATTAACTTGTTATGTGAATTTAACGACTTGCTGTCAAATATTCATTAAGAATAAGTAAAATTTACTTACTCTGTAGGCCAGGCGCTTTCGAATCTTTGAGATTCTTTGAGGCCTCTGAAAACGGATCTCAAAGATTCGAAAGCGCTCGGCCTACAGAGTAAGTAAATTTTACTTATTTTTAATGAATATTTGACTGCAAGTCGTTAAATTCACATAACAAGTTAATAAAACAAATTAAATTATACCGGAATTTTTTCTTTACTTTACTGTGAATTTAACACTTGATAGCTATTTCGCATATTTGTAATGCTTCCTTAGACTCAGATTTACTTAGTTAACTGTATTATTGGTGAGGAGACCCTTCCATCGTTTAATTCTTTTGAAATTCAGTATATTTCTTTATAACAAATTAAATTATACCGGAATTTTTTCCATCAGGGCCATGATCTACCCAAAGATTCAAGAAAAGATTTCACCTTGCAAAACATGTCCTTTAAGTGATTGTTGAAAATACAACACTGGTGAATTTGACAAATTCTTCTTTGTCTGATAGCCATTTCGCACTATTGTAATGCTTCTCTAGATATTCTGAGTAGACCTGCAACTAAAATAAATGCGTATGACTGACTTTTATTGATGGAGACCCTTACGGGTAGTTCCACCTCACCGCTTGAGCCATGTTATGGGGAACCGGGTGGAACTATACTTTTAGGTGGGTTCCGAACGAACGGGAAGTGATTTATTCCTGGCAAAGAACATTTTATTTTTATTGGCCTATCCAATCGGTCACACTTACAAAGAGGGCCCAGGAGAGCGTTGCTTATACTATTTTATTGAACAGATACCTGCTACGGCTCACAGCTATCACTTCCTCTACCGTAACTGTTGCTGTAAAAGTCACTTCCTGGTGGTTCGGAACCCACCTAAAATTGTAGGTGCACCATGCTTAAAAGCAATAAAAGTCAGTCATACGCATTTATTTTAGTTACAGGTCTACTCAGATTATCAAAAGAAGCATTACAACAGTGCGAAATAGCTATCAGGCAAAGAAGAACGCCTCAAATTCACCAGTGATGTATTTTCAACAATCATTTATAGGACATGTTTTGCAAGGTAAAAAATTCTCTTGAATCTTTGGGTAGATCATGGCCCTGATGGAAAAAATTCCGGTATAATTTAATTTGTTATAAAGAAATATACTGAATTTCAAAAGAATTAAACGATGGAAGGGTCTCCTCACCAATAATACAGTTAACTAAGTAAATCTGAGTCTAAGGAAGCATTACAAAAATGCGAAATAGCTATCAAGTGTTAAATTCACAGTAAAGTATTTTCAATAATTTATTATTTATGCTTATGCTTAAATATCAAGTGAAAAAGTATTATGGAACTACAGCATTAAACCACACATGGCCCCTTCTTCTTCATCCATCTCTTTCTTTCATCATTCTTCTCCCATCTTTTTCGTCTGCTCATCCCCCTTCTTCTTCTTCTTCTTCTACTGTCTTCCTCTTCTTCTTCCTCAACACCTCCTCCTCATCTTCCTCGTCATATCCTTCCTCTTTTGCTTCCTCTACCTCTTCGACTTCTTCTCCACCATCTCTTTATCCTCCTCTTCCTCTTCATCCTCCTCTTCCTCTTCTGCTTCCTCTTGTTTCTCTGCCTCTTCGACTTCTTCTTCACCTCTTCTTCCTCCTCCTCCTCCTCTTCCTCTTCTGCTTCCTCTTCTTTCTCTACCTCTTTGTCTTCTTCTCCTTCTTCTTCTTCTTCTCCTCCTCATCATACTCTCTCTCTTCTGCTTTCTCTTTTCCTGTCCTCTTCTTTTCCTCCTCCTTCCTATTTTTCATCTTCTTCTTCTTCACCTCCTCTTCCTCCTCCTTCTCCTCCTTCTCATCATCATCATGATCGTCATACACTTCCTCTTCTGCTACCTCTACCTCTTCTTCTTCTCCTCCTTCTCTTTCCTCTTTATCTTCTTCTCCTGTCCTCTTCATCACCTCCTCCTCCTCGCCGTCACTTCCTTATCCTCCTCCTCCTTCTCCTCCTCCTTCTCCTCCTCCTCCTCTTTCTCCTCCTCCTCCTCCTCCTTCTCCTCCTCCTCCTTCTCCTCCTCCTCCTCCTCCTCCTCCTCCTCTTCCTCCTCCTCCTTCCATCTTACAAATAAATATATTAAGATTATTTTGTCTTCCAAATCCTATAAAAGAGGTTATGTTATGTGAATAAGAGGGAAAAAGACAACAATTTCAACAATGATCTGACACTTTTACAAAGATCGTATCATACTTTGATGAATTTACAAGAGTATGCGCCTCTAAACTCCAAAGTTGTATGGTGGTGATCGGTTACTGGTACGGTTGTTTGGTTGCGGGGGGGGGGGGGTTCAAGGGATGTTGTGGGTGCTTTATGGAGGGGGATGGGTCGGCGGAGGGTCAGGGAGGCTAACAATATCGGGCTTATCCAGAAATAGTACCAATCTGCAGCAGAATAATACTGCCAGCCTTCTATTGACAACGATCTTCCTCTCCTCCTTCTTATTCTTCAACATCTTCTTTTTCTTCTTCTTCTTCTTCTGTTTCTTCTTCATCTTCTCCTTCTTCTTTTTCTTCTTCTCCTTCTTCTACCTTTTCCCAAGGCTTCTACTGTTTAGCAGTAGATGAAAGATAGTACGGTAGTCGGTTTTACGTCAATGGATTCAGGAAGGAAGGATGGAAAACGGATGGCAGTTTATATTCGCCGCCATTTGACAGACCCCCCTCCCCACCCTACCATCACTCACCCCATAGAGAACAAGCCATAAATTCTTGGAAAAGTTGTGGAGAGGGGGAATTACCCCGCCAAAACCCCCCCCCCCCCCCACCCATCACCCACCAGCCATGACGACAGACACCAATGTCGCCAGACATGAAAGTATCGTAAATTTCTTGTCAATTTTGCTTCGTCTATTCACGACAATTTTCTTCTTCCTCCTCCTCCTCCTCCTCTTTTTCTTCTTCTTCTACTTATTCTACTTCTTCTCCTTCTTCTTCTTCTTCTTCTACTCCTTCTTCTACTTATTCTCCTTCTTCTTCTTCTTATTTTTATTCTTCTTCTCCCTATTCTCCTCCTTCATCTCCTCCTCCTTCTCCTTCTTCTCCTCCTCCTTTTTCTCCTCCTCCTTCTTCTCCTCCTCCTCCTCCTCCTCCTCCTTCTTCTCCTCCTCCTCCTTCTTCTCCTCCTTTTTCTCCTTCTTCTCCTTTTCTACTTTTTCTCCTTCTTCTCCTTTTTCTCTTCCTTCTCCTTCTTCTCATTCTTCTCATTCTTCTCCTTCTTCTCCTTCTCCTCCTCCCCCTCATCAACCTCCTCATCCTCCTCCACCTCATCCTTTTTTTTCTACTTCTATTTCTCCTGCACGTCCATCTCCTTCTCCTCCTCCTCCTCCTCCTCCTCCTCCTCCTCCTCTTCCTCCACTAACTCCTCATAATCATTCACTTCTACTACCTCATCTTCCTCTTCGTCTCTTTCTTCCATCCTCTTCCTCTGCTACTTCTTCATCCTCACCTCCTCCTCATATAATTATTTCTCTTCTTCCTCCTCTTCCCCATATTGTCCTCCTTCTTCACCTCCTCCTCCTCTTCCTCCTCCTCATATCATTTCTCTTCTGCCTCCCCTTCCCCATATCGTCTTTCCTCTTCTCCCGTCTCCTCCTTCTCCTCCTAATCCTCCTCCCCTTTCTTCTCATCTTTCTTGCGTGTACGTCACAGTATAATAGCCCCTAATTTATGACTTATATATCCCATTTTCCATTACACACGTGAATGTAGAGAGTCGATACAGAAGCATGATGTATAGAGTCAAATAAATCATCATAATTTCATTATGGTAAGATATACACATATTGTTGAGTATTACAAAGATTGGTATTTTAGTTTGAAAGATACACTGTAGAAGCAAGCAATTTAGTGGTGATACCACTCTGTGTCATCATTCACTTGGAATTTTACAATCTAATAATTTTTTATTCATCTGTATATAAGAGAAAGTAGGTATGTGTGTGTATGTGTGTGTGTGTATATGTCAGTCTCACGGATTTCACAAAAACTGCAAAGTTATTGAACACTAAATTTGGAACAAAGCTTCCTCTAAACTCGATTCAGTGCACCTTTAAACCCGATTTTTGATTTTCCTTTCAGACTTTTCAAAATTAATGTTCAAATTTCACTTATGGGCACTATTACTCTTTTAAAATAATATGTTTAGATGCAGGAAGCTCGTAGAACAGCTGATACATGATAGTTCACTATAACGCAAAAAAGCTTCAAGCTACAAGCCAAAGCAACACATTTGTTCCGTATCAATATTGCAGCTCCTAATACCCTTTTTGGAATTGTATTGCCATTGGGGGTTGAAATCAATATATAACATGCTTAATTTAAAAATTCCGTTACAAATTACGAGTAAATCACTAGTTCATAGTATTTCGAAATTTGTGCAACATACAGAGGAGGCTTCTTTTTAATAGTGCTATATATAACTTACAAGAATGATATCTACAGGGTGATTACAAAAGAATGTCCCAATTTTGAATGGTTTTACTTACTTTCCGTGTCCGGACATTTTACATAAATATGGCCCAATTTATATACACTTATTCCAAAACTTTGCAGCGTAAACCGCCTTGTCATTTCCTAAAAACAAGTCCTCCTTGAGGCAAGTGAGCCCTAAATTCTCACAGACAAGGAGGTGCTCAGGGGTCTGTGGGAGGCCACAGTCGCAATTCTCGTCATCTGAGTACCCCCATCTCTTCATGTTGGCTCTGCATGCTGAAACTCCAGTCCTTAGCCTATTGAGCGTCCTCCATTCCTCAAATGCCAAAGAATGCCCAGCCATCATCCTCTCTTTAGCCTTAAAGTGGGAGACAAGTGGAAGTTCTTCTTCCCATAGAGACAGTCTCCTTTTTTCAGCTGTTGTGTCCAGGGCTTCATGTCTCCTCAGAAAACTGCTTCTTGATTTTAATCTGTATTGAGCAACAGCCTGCCCATACATTGGGTGCCTCTGGTCAGTCTCTTGCTTCATTTTTTCCTTCTCTGCAAACACTTTCCTTCGTATTTTGGGTGGAGCTATTCCTGCAACTGCATAGATTTTATTGACAGGAGTGGGCCGAAGGCAGCCTGTCACAAGCCTGACTGACTCATTGAGGGCCACATCCACCTCTTTTGCGTGGCAGGAGGCTTCCCACACCGGCGCACAATATTCTCCTGCAGAGAAGCAGAGTGCCAAGGCTGTTGTTCTCAGGACTTCGGGGTGGGCCCCCCAGGATGAGCCTGTAAGTTTACGGAGGATGTTGTTCCTAGCAGCTATTTTACCTTTGAGGCCTCTGCAGTGAGCCTTGAAACTGAGTGTCCTGTCAAGATTTACTCCCAAGTATTTTGGGCAGGCCGTGTGTTCAAGAGTTGTTCCCTTCCATTGGACATTCAGTTTTCTATTTGCCTCCATGTTCCTGAGGTGAAAAGCGCTGACTTGAGTCTTCTGAGGGTTTGCCTTGAGCCAATTTCTTTCAAAATACGTTTCCAGATTTTCCAGGGCTCCAGTAAGTCTCCTTTCCACCATCTCAAAAGATTCATCCTGGGCGGCAATTGCAGTGTCATCAGCATAAATGAAGCTTCGAGTGTCCCCATAAATTGGTTGGTCATTTGTATACATATTGTATAACATTGGGGAGAGCACACTACCTTGAGGTAGCCCATTTTTTTGTATTCTCCACCGGCTATTTTTGCCTTGAAGGGTTACATAGAATCTTCTATTCTGGAGGGTTGCTTGGATGATTCTTGTCAGGTGATAGTCCTTTGTAAGTCCATAGATCTTGGAAACCAACTTTTTATGGTTGACAGTGTCATAGGCGGCCGAAAGGTCAATGAATGCTACCCCTGTCACAAGCTTATTTTCGTAGCCATTTTCTATATGTTGGGTGAGGTTGAGTACTTGGCTATTGCAAGACCTCCCAGGTCTAAAACCTGCTTGCTCTGGGATCAGTTTGTCATCAACCACTGTACCAATTCTTGCAAGAATCATTCTTTCAAAGGCTTTGAAGAGATGACAGAGAAGCGAAATAGGGCGAAAACTCTTGGGGTCACTGGGTTCTTTTCCAGGTTTCAAAATAGCAATGACCTGTGCCTTTCTCCAGAGTTTTGGGAGATTGAGTGTTGCTGCACAACTATTAATCATTTTTGTCAGCCATGTGAGAGTTTTCGGGCCAAAATGCTTTATTTGCTCTGTACGAATCCCATCTGGACCAGCAGCTTTATTCTCTCTTAAGAGTTTAATGGCTGATGTTACCTCCTCAGCAGTAAAAGGTGTCTCTAAAGAACTGACAACTTCTCTATTTTTGTTCCTTTGAAGCTTCTTATTAGGCACTTTACAAGAAGGCTTCCCATTTAGTAGAAGTTGATGAGCTATTTGGTCAGGTGTTACTTTGCTCAGTTCTTTTGTTGCCTGAGGAGGGTCATTACAGAGGTTCTTCACCAATCTCCATGCCCTCCTGCTATTCTGCTTCATGTCTAGATCCTCAAGAAGCTTGGTCCACTTCTTCACTCTCCCCTCATTTACACTGAGCAGAAGCTCTTCACCCGTCTCAATAGTTTCGGGTGAAAACGGATCATTTTCAAAGTATTGTTGGTATTGCTCTAGGAGGGCCTGAGCTTGTGGATTTAGGCCTGCTATGTATTGCTTGTGGCACCCTCTAGGAATATATTCTCTTGAAACCTTTTTGACAATTTCTACAAAAGCCTCATAGTTATGTGGGATTGGCTCCAGATCCTCCAGACTCCCCTCTAACTTCTGTGTGAAACCCAGCCAGTTGGCTTTTTTAAAGTTGAATCTTCTTCTGAAAGGCACTGACTCTGGCTGAATGACTCCTTTAACTTTACAGGTAATTGGTCTATGTTGTGACCTTGGGATTGGATGCTCTACAGACTTTAGGGTGTTCTTCGCTATGATGCCACTGACAAATATGTTATCTGGGTTATAGCCCCTGTGCCAGCGTGCACTGTTGAAAGAAGGCTCCAACTTGGGGTCATGCAAAAGAGTGAGCCCTTCACTCTCCACCCATCCTTCCAAGAGCTCTCCATTCTTGTCTGTAGTGTTGTAACCCCAATTAGTACTATGACAATTGAAGTCTCCAAGAACCAATTTAATGTCATTGCTTCTGAAATTAGTGGGAGGGACAAACTCAAAATCTGTGGCTGGAGGTTTGTAGACAGATGTGACTGTGCATGATGTTAGTTGAATAGTAAGGACTTCTATGTTGTTCTCATCTGTGAGATGGGCTGACTTGATAGACAGGTCAGATTTAACAAATATCGCACTTCCATACTTTTCATGGGGGCGTTCCAGGATGAGTTTCATTCCTTCTATTTGAGGTCTTCTATCATTAATTCCTCGGTGCGTCTCTTGGACCATTAAAATGTCACAATTTCTATGTTTACAAAAGTCGGATAATATCATTTCTTTATCTCTACTAAGTCCCTCTATGTTAATTGAGGTCGTCGTGAAAAGCCTTGAAAAAGACTGATTGTGTTTTCGGCCATCATTCATATTTCGTCCGGTGGTGAGAGAATTGGGCTTTGGTAACAAATTGTTAATGGACGCCGGCTTGCTATGTTTGCTAGGCGGCTTCTCTCTTGTCCTTTACTTTGCGCAGTTTCAGACTTCTCGTATAGGTACTCATTTGGTGCATTGCTAATATCCAACCTCTACTTTTACCCCGCCCTTGTAAGAACTATAGAGTGGGTACCGGTACTAGGGAAGGGATACATATTGATAGGATTAGAGAAGGGACTGCTGGTGAGGATATTGGGATAGATAAAGGATTTAGGATATAGAGGTACCCGGATTTTCGGTGGAGTTCTACCACTCTAGCACCTTGGGTTATTGGACGCTAGGACTGCTATTCTAGGCCGGCAGCACCTCGGCAAAATGGTTTTACTAAAAAGCACAGACACTTATAAGACTGGTTGATTATTCAAATAAAAGCTTATTTAAAATTTTTATAAAATTAAGAATTTTTTTAATAAATGTTGAATTTTTTTATATAAATGTGTAACCTGACCAACACCGGAAGACCAAACGATAACTTTTGAATTTTTCTATCACTCGTAATGGACCACACCATTATAGGTTATAAATAGTCTTGAAAATTACCTCATTTTAAAGCTTGTTAATAGTTCTAGAACATTTGCATCACCTGTACATGCATCAATTTGAATTCATATTATGCATATTTATGTATTGTTAGTCTGTAGAATATATCTTCAAAAAGTGCAAGGTTTCAATTCAAGTACACCCAAATCATTAGTAATGAAAAATAAGACGAAATTGTCACAACCACATTCATTCAAAAAATAAATGTGGTTGTGACAATTTCGTCTTATTTTTCATTATGGATACCTTCCACAATATCACCTTCGCCATTACTAAGAAAGTCAAATCATTAGTCTCAATGTTTTCAAATTTACTGTTTAATAGTCAAGGGACAAAACTACCCGTAATGGTACCGTACCATTGATTTATTATTATTAGGCCTATTCTTTTTAATTTTTTTTTCAAGGATGAAGCTCACTTAAGTCTGGGACTTGAGTAATTAGTTGGATGATGGTGATTGATGATTTGGACCTACAGTTTTAGGTTGGTTCCGAACCACCAGGAAGTGATTTTACAGCAGAGAACAGTCTTTTTGCTGGCCAATCCAGTCACCATTACAGAGGGGGCCCAAGAGAGCGTTGTTTATCTAATTTGATTGATCAGATAGCGGCTACGGCTCACGGCTATCACTCCTCAAATGATGTTGGTTGTTGATGTTGAATGTGGTTGGGAACCCATCTAAAATTGTAGATTCACCATGTTCTCTCTAACAATACATGTTCTTTTCTACAATACATTCTTATCATCTAAATAAGGAATTAATTCATAACGTAATATCACTCAACAATCTGAAGTCAATTTAATTATTTCGCTGAATTTAAAAATAACGAAAACGCTTGGAGTGTGCCCGAATGGACGAATTTTTGTCAAAACTTCGCCTTTTCATGTAAATGCATCACTTAGAACCTCATTCCATTTAGCTTCACCCATAAGATCACTGTTAATATTTCTACATGGAAATAATATTTATGTTAATATTCAAATTCAAATAATTTATTTTGTCCAAAATACATCAACAATTTAGTAAAAAGAAATCATAGAGATACATCACTCTTAACTTAACAAAAATATCATAAAATTAATTATAATTCATCAAATCCAATAAGATAGATGTACCAATATATCCTTAGCCTAGTAAAAAACAAAACTCACAAAATATTTGGAAAAAATAAATATTTTTACACAGAATGTAAGATAGATGTACCAATATATCCATAGCCTACTGAAAAACAAAACTCACAAAATATTTGAGGAAATAGTAGTTTATGCAACGATTTTATTTTGACCCTTATTAAGGCACGAGTTAGATGTAAGTTATAACACGAGCGAATGCGAGTGTTATAAATATCTCACGAGTGCTTTAATGGCCAAATAAAATCGTTGCATACACTATTTTATCTGCGACCACTAGTATACATTTAATTAAAACAATTTCATTTTACCTGTGACTGTCAGAGCCTAACCTCTCAACTCAAATATAGTAACTCAGCAATATATAATTCAGTTATAGTAGATTGTTAGGATAAAGCAGCTGGTGTAGCAGTTTGATCAAATCAGCTGATAGTTTCACAATATTGAATTACGATATTGATTCCATCAAAAATGCTTCTGATTGGTCCAGAACCCGTGTTATAATGTAGAACCTGTACTATAATGAGCTTATTATGCAACGGGTTTCAAAAAGCATTTCGAAAAGACAGCTGTTTTGGCATCAATTGTGAAACTGTAATGTATACATTATGACATGGTCGTAGATAAATAAATATCTCTACACAGAACGATATTAAGAAAATTGTATGCAAGCACACGTTTCAAAAATGTGTAAACTTACCATGATTAAAGTAATCTAATCTAAACATGACTAGATGGCTAGTTTGAACGACCCGTAAAGGTCCCGTAAAGGTCCCGTAAAGGTCCCGTAAAGGTCCACAAATAAAAGCCATACGATTATTATTAGCCAAAAACCTTTAAAATTCATACAACAAGAAAGAAATGTGCTCTGATCACTTCACAGAATTTCGGTTATATTAAACACATAGCTCTATATATCTATGTATTGTTGCATGGGTCACCCACGTGTGCTGCTTGTTCACGTGATGAGTTGAGGCTATATTCTTGGATATAGGTGAAGTTATCGGAACTAGTTCTACACGGAGCTGTTCACCGAAATGGTTATCGACCAAATGAAAATAGAGCAATGGGCGCAAAAACACACGCCGTGTAAGAGCACGCTACGTGTGGATAAACTTTCGCTATTATTGTAGTCGATTGCAAGTTATTTGCTGCCTCTACAGAGCTGGCCGAAAATAAACTACTGGCGAAGGGTGTATTCCTTTCAACGCTACTTCCAAGTTGCTGTTTTCTTTTCGGGGTTTCACGTTTTCCTCCTTTTCCTTTTCATGTTGTTCTCCATTTACTGACGAAATTGGTAAGAAAACTTTTCCAATAAGAGTCTAGAACTCCTAAAATATAGGAGACAAATACAGTGAAACCTGTACGTAATAAACTACTAAATTTATTAACAGAATCCTCCAGATTTCAAAATCTCTCTCCAGAGATAATCTGGAGAATCTCTCCAGATTTCTCCAGAATCCTCCACAAGTTGGTAAAGAGAGTAGTTATGAAATTAAATATAATTAGCAGGTATTTCCATTTGGACAACATGTATTCGTAATAAATAAGAAATACAGTGAAACCTGTATATTGTAAACTTTCAAAAATTGTTAACAGAATCCTTCAGATAACTATGAGTTGTTGAAGAGAGTATTTATGAAAATAAATATAAATAGAGGTATTTCTTCTTAGATAACGTGCATAACTGTTCAAAATTAAAATAAATTCGAATATTTCTTTCTTACTTGGGCGTGTTTTCGGGCTGGAACTCGTCATCAGTGTCTGGTTGATCTTGCAGGTATCTTGTAAGCTCTGACATTCCAACTGTGGTTGGCGGGTGTTTCTGATGCAAATAAAAATAAAGATAATATTTAGACGAAACACTTTGATTCAGAAATAAACTTTCAAATTTCTGTGTCTGTGACAATTGTTTTACTCTGTGATATTGCAGGAATCTGTCAGCTCTGTCATTCCAACTGTGGTTGGTGGTAAATTTTTGATATTTAATAAAAATTAAGATAAATAAATATGTTATACTGAGAAAAAACTCTTTGATTAAAAATAAACACTCAAATTTCTGTGTGTGACAATTATTGTTTCACTTTGTTGTTAGAGCATCGTCGGACTCTGCTGGTTACCTGATGGTGATTTCAGGTACAGGTATAGTTCACATAGTAACAGCAGTGTCTGATCCTGATGACGCTCAATAACAGAGTGAAACACATAGAACTTTGAGTGCTTATTTTTGAATCAAAGTGCTTTTTTCACAAGTACAATATTTTTATTTATTTACAAAGGAGTCTAACATTTGCCACACACGAATATGTGAGTATTTATTCTCACATCGAAGTGTTTTTCCAAGTTTAATTTATTTGTGGGAAGAAAATGTCACACCACATCGAGTTAAAATGTGCAATAAGAATAGATTAACTTTATTGTTTTAAAATGAATATTTTTTGTCATGATAGAGAATAGAATATCTGTGGGAAGAAGATTGAGTGGTGAAGACATCACATTCAGTTAAAATAGACAATACGAATATTACAATAACTTTATTCTTGTAAAATGACTATTTTTGTCATGATATCGTAGAAAATAGAATAGAATTTTAGCAGCACTGGATGATATAGCAAGAATATACAAATGCAAATTAGATTAAGAGAACTTTTTAGCAGAATTTTCTTTAATAAAATATGCCCTCTACGCCGTGGACATGAACATTCTATACGTTCTGCACATCTCCAGAACCTGGAAATATTTACCAACCCTTGCTATAAGATCGAATGAATGGTTGAACTGAAATCCATTCGTTCCTCTGTTCATAGCGGGACTACAAAGTTGGTTACAAGAGCAAGGATAAGCAGTACTTGGTTCACAAGTCACGCAAGCTAATAAAAATACTCGCTATTTATGAAGCTCAGATAAGTTAAGAAAATAGCCAGCAAGCACTCGCTGCTCGACTTTGCATGCAAAAATCTCAAACATTATTATTATTAAAGCTTATTATTTTCATTTAGCATTATTCATTGAATATTCAAATTTATCGATCCCTACTCTTATTAACGGAATTTGGAATAAAAAAGGCAGAATAACTGAGAAAAAGCCAAGAAATAAAAAAAATCATAATGCACAGTTGAAGAGAACTGTTGTTTTGAATAATCTCATCAATTATTAATCAAGGCGAATGCTTGGATTTTCGGCAAGGAGATCGAGTTGGGTTCTTTTATTAAATTACAAGCTACTGAATATCATAACAGCTATTATTGTAACAGCTACTTATTATTAATAACAGCTACTATTATATCAGTGAAGGGTGAGAAGGGGGAGAAGAAGGAGAAAGAGGGGGAAAAGGAGGAGGAGGAGGAGGAGGAGGAGGAGGAAGAGGAAGAAGAGGAAGAGGAAGAGATGGTGAAGAATGAGGAGGAGGAAGATGAACAAAAGGAGGAGAAGGAGAAGAAGAAGGAAAAGGATGAGAAGGAGAGAAGGAGAAGTAGGAGGAGGAAGTGGATGAGGAGGAAGTGGATGAGGAGGAAGAGAAGAAGAAGGAGAAGTAAGAGGAGGAGGTGGATGAGGAGGAAGAGGAGAAGAAGGAGAAGAAGGATGAAGTTAATGAGGAAAGGGTTGATGAGGAGAAGGGGGAGGTGAAGGATAAGGTGATGGTGAAGGAGAAGGAGGAGGAGGAGGGATAGGAGGAGGAGAAATAGGAGGAGGAGGAGGAGGAGGAGTATGAGGAGGTGGAGGAGGAGGAGGAGGAGGATGAGGACGAGATGGAGGAGGAGGTGAATGAGGATGAGGTTGATGAGGAGAAGGGGTAGGTGGATGAGGAGGAGAAAACGAAGGAATAGGTGGTGTAGCTGGAGGAGGAGGAGGAGGAGGAGGAGAAGGAGGAGGAGAAGGAGAAGGAGGAGGAGGAGTAGGAGGAGTAGGAGGAGAAGGAGGAGAAGGAGGAGAAAGAGGAGAAGGAGGAGAAGGAGGAGGAGGAGGAGTAGGAGGAGTAGGAGGAGAAGGAGGAGAAGGAGGAGAAGGAGGAGAAGAAGGAGAAAGAGGAGAAGGAGGAGAAGGATAATGTTGGGGAGCAAAAAAAATTATAAGAAAAATATGTTTATGGGTTGCATGTTCCCTTAAAAACATTAGAGCTAATGGAAAATGCGCGTATTTCAAATCAAATTTCTGCAAATCTATTTAGATAACAGTGACAGTAACAGAAATGACAGTCCATTGAAACATTCGCAATATCTCATCTCATGAAATAAAATGCGAGCTAAATCAAGGAGACAGTGCAAATTCCAATATCACGTCAGTAACAGCTGTCAGTATCTGTCTCATTCGAAAATAGCTGACACATCAATTTCTTCTCACTCTATTTCTTTCGTCAATCCCTCCACTTGATTAGTTCCATCATCGTTGGGCCATTTAAACGGTTGGGGGAAACTCGAAACGGGAAAAATGCTCTCAAATGGAGCATTCTGTTTTTGCTACTCTTTTCAATAATAAAAAAAAACAGTCCACAAAAAATTGAGGGGAATCTATAAAGCAACAATGTAGATCGTTTAGAACAACACACCCAGTAAACTGACTCTTGCGTCAGTTTTGCACAAACGCTTAAAAAACTCCTTTTTTTGTCTCTTCCTATTCCGTAGGGGTCAATATCGAGGAAGCGAAGGGGAGGGGGGTTTCCGAGAGTACTTCAATTATCGATAATTAGGCCAACAGAGAGTATTGGGACACTATACAGAGTGAGACGAAATGCGGGGTGGTGTTTTCATTGGGTAAACGACGACAACTTCCCCCCACCCACGCCCCTGACCACAAGTCAAATGGGCAGCACTGTGCTACA
The DNA here is from genome assembly GCA_948455865.1 of Conomelus anceps. Taxonomy (NCBI): domain Eukaryota; kingdom Metazoa; phylum Arthropoda; class Insecta; order Hemiptera; family Delphacidae; genus Conomelus; species Conomelus anceps. Next base: position 56,713,956 of record OX418223.1, on the reverse strand, counting down.
AACCTCTCCCCCTCCACAATATCCACCCTCCCTTTACAGAACCTCCCCCACCTAAACAGTGTTTTGCAGAGGCAAATAAGACCTGTTGCTCGACCTCAACGTTTGTGTGGCTTATGCTCTGATCATCATAGCCAACTTTTTTTGCGAGGGAGAGTTGACAGAAATGTTGGGGGGGTCATCAAATATTTACCCCCCTTCACTATAACCTGAAGCTCAACGTTGACGGTATGATGTTCTATCTGCCAACCCTGTCTAGCTTCCCAGCGCATTTGAATTTCAAAGGAGCTGTCTGTCTGCTATAGTGTAGCGCTTTTAGGATTAATAAAGCTAAAGGACAGTGCAATGTTCGGTGAGAATTAATAGAAATTATATATCAGAATTTACCCACATTTTATGTTTTTTAGCATTTTATTTTATTCTATGCCCCAGGCTACTGCTTATCACATCAAAATAAAGTAATAGCATTGAGGGACTGTTAATATTAATAAGCATATGACTTTTAATGATGAGGAGACCATATTTATATTGAATAAATATACATATTCTATTATATTGTAAAAAAATACATATTTATCTACGACCATGTCATAATGTATACATTACAGTTTCACAATTTATGCCAAAACAGCTGTCTTTTCGAAATGCTTTTTGAAACCCGTTGCATAATGAGCTCATTATAGTTCAGGTTCTACATTATAACACGGGTTCTGGACCAATCAGAAGCATTTTTGATGGAATCAATATCGTAATTCAATATTGTGAAACTATCAGCTGATTTGATCAAACTGCTACACCAGCTGCTTCAACCTAACAATCTAATATAACTTCTCGTATTTGAGATGAGAGGTTAGGTATCTCTGACAGTCACAGGTAAAATGAAATTGTTTTAATTAAATGTATACTAGTGGTCGTAGTGTATGCAACGATTTTATTTGGCCATTAAAGCACTCATGAGATATTTATAACACTCGCATTCGCTCGTGTTACAACTTACATCTAACTCGTGCCTTAATAAGGGTCAAAATAAAATCGTTGCATAAACTACTATTGTATTGACTGATAATTTTTTCAAATTCAAATTGTAAAATTCTTGTTTGTTTCAAGGAAGAAAGTGTTTCAAAAATCACCTATCAAATGGGAGTATTCCCAGAAAAATACTGTAATGTGATGAAAATAATAATATAAAATATAAAATACCCTTACGGGTAGTTCCACCTTGCCGTTTGAGCCATGTTATGGGGAACCGTTCCGCACCGTAGAATTTAGGTGAGTTCCGAACCAGCAGATAATTGATAATAAAGCTTATAACATCAAGTCATTGAAGGGATGGTTAATTGAACACTTTTGAATATTTGTTTTGGGGGGTCAGCTGTTTTTACGAACAAATTTCAAATAGGGCTTCTTCTAGTAGCCCAAGGACCGTATTAATAAACGTTTCTTATTTCCTCACTGAAGGGACAATTGAACTGTCAATAGGCATTTCAATAGAAGTGATATCCGAGTGCCGTAGCAGGTAAGTATTTGTTCAATCAGAAATAAGCTACGAAACTGCTGGGCCATCTTTGTAAGGGGGGTCGATTGGATTAGCCAGCAAAAAAGACTGTTCTCTGCTGTACAATCACTTCCCGGTGGTTCGGAACCCACCTAAAACTGTAAACTCATAAATCACCATCATCCAATTCATTACCCACGCACAGGTCTCAGACCTATGTGAGCTTCATCCTCCGTAAAGAAGGAGTGCCTCGAGTCAAGAGACACTGCAGGCACGTTAATAAATACGAGAATAGCTCTCCTTACATTCATATCACATTATATAATGGGGTATCATAATTAGGAATAAAATTATATTTAGTAGCAATTTTAAGGTTCGGGATTCTCTTCAATATCTGTCTGTTTGTTTTTTGAATAAACTCCTCTGAATGTTTCGTAGTATCATCCAGAGAAATTATTATTATAATTATTATATTGAATGTAGTCACGACTGAGAAATCAGCTTTTCAGTTTTCAACAGTAGGATGTTTTGAGCGTACGACGCAAACGAGGAGTGAGGTAGGTTGTGATTACTTTTGTCAGTGACCTAAAAGAGTTATAGCAGTATGCCAAGCTCACCGAAACAAATTCTGAAGTTCTATGCTTAACAGACCACCACTGCACAAAGTCTGCCTGCACAGGTGAGTGTGTATACTATCTAGCACACCTCTAAGCTACTTCATCTCTAAGCCAATCATTCGACAGAGACGTTTGAAAAGCATAACAATCTTTCTTATTTCTGAGATAAACTAGACCCATTCCACCTCAAGCCACAATGAGGCGAAATTTCCACTGAAATAATAGAAAAATCTATAGTTTCATCGATATAATGTTTTAAATAATTATATAAAAAATTTTAGACGATTAAATAAACTAAATTTGGGCAATTTTATTTCAGCAAATATCATAGGTTAAAACGGATCACCATACATTTTTAATGTAGTTAAACGGCGAAGTGGAATTACCCTTAAAGGGTCTCCCCACCATAAAAGTCATAACGCTAATAATGATTTTTTAAATAGATTTATAGTGATAAAAGGCTTCTACGAACATTTTTATACTGTACTGCAGCAATTATTTTTGTACAAAAAGAAAAGGAATCTATAGAAGCTCGCAAGTTGAATCGGCCCTAGTTTCTTTTCCTTTCATAATAATTTTAGAACTGTCGCATGATTTAAGAAGTCGACTGCAGCAGAGGAAAATTTAAGTTCTGTCAACAATTTCCGGTCTAAACACTTACCTGGTTGCGCCGGAAAATCCATTTGTAAGCTCGGGAAAGTCAATTTCCCCTGCTGGCGGTTTTCCACCATGTCGCAACGAGAGGAAAACTGAAATCCTGTTAGTGCAGTGGAAATGCTATACTGGTCGCTTTTCTGCTGCTGCCCTGCTATGGCCTAAATAAGCTATGGCCTTTGCTCTACACTTCTTATATTAATGGGCTACTATTATTTGTAAAAGGGTGCTTGCACAGTGGAGCATCCCATAAATTACTAGATAATAACAATATTGTAATAATAATAATAATAATAACAATTGTAATAATAATTATAACAATAATAATAATATCAATAACAACAATAATAATAATAATAATAACAATAATAATAATAATAATAATTTTTTTTTAATTTAGGCGTTTTGCTATTCTGACATGTACATGAGCATGAACTATTGGCTAAAATCACCTCCAAATCTAGAGTCCGCCTGGAACTGTTTATCACATTACTTCAGAATAATAATAATAATAATAATAATAATAATAATAAGAGTGTCCTCCGAAACACTCCAATACGTGTCCTCCAATACTAGAGGATAATTAATCACCATCGAAAAATCAAACACTTGCTGAAGAATAATAGTATTCACGTTGTTCCAACCTGTAATAAGATATGACTGCACCATTCCCCAGCTAAAGTTCGATTTGGCGATTTTTTAATTTCATCGTAATAATATTGTGAAGAACGAATCAAACATTGAAGTGAAACGTCTCACCAGACCAGATCTCTCAATCAATGAAAGTTATAGTATTTGTATATTTAATATTTATTCTTAACAATATAGAGAGAATATTATTGAAAAGATTTACTTATACTTACATTTTTACCAAAACACTTGCAAACACTGGCTTAAGCCTCTCTGTAGTCGTCTCACAATGTTTCTGTACAATATATACTTATATAAAATTCACTCATTAGTTTTTCATTCTCTAAGTAGTTTCTATTTATAAATTAAGTGATACAGTATAATGAAATGTATTTGATATATTTGTGTTGTCTAATATAAAAACTGACACTGTTTTTCTCTAGATGAAGCCCACATAGATCTGAGACTTGTGCGTGAGTAATGAGTTGAATGATGGTGATTGATGAGTTGGACCTACAGTTTTAGATGGGTTCCGAACCACTGGGAAGTCATTTTACAGCAGAGAACAGTCTTTTTTGCTGACCAATCTAATTGGTCACCGTTACAACAGGACCTATGAGGACGCAGCTTATCTCTATCTGATTGAACAGATACCTGCTACGCCTCACGGCTATCAGTTCCCTGTATTTCTATAAATTTTATGATTTTTACTCACTTATACTGGAGGTATGCTTTTGATAGTAATTGTTTATCAAGTATTTCGCCATGGAAAACATCGCAGATTTTTATTTGCATTGCATTTTGAAAAATGAATTGAATTGAATTTGTACCTTAATGAAAGATTTTCGGTGGAGTGAAATTCGATGTTTGATTCAAAATATAAATGAGGAGGAGGGTTGAAAGGAGAAATAATGGGGATTTACATAATTGAAATGAGAGAGAGTGGGAGAGAAAGAGGGCTTGAACTGGAGGCATGATAATTGGCATTGCTGTTCAAAAGAGCAAACAAATAAGAGAAGCGCCGTTTTGCCCTGGCTAATGATATTTGCCAAGCTCCCAATTCCAATTTCCCTCCTGTCCGTATTCTGGGTACATACGCTCCTATTTCTATTGTATTATGGTACGTGCTTCTGTTTCCACACAATATAAGCCTTGTTAGCAAAGTCTAGTTACAGGTTCAGCTACATGCTGATGAAAGCAGCTAATCTGTGATCTGTGAAATTCACTTCCCCACAATTACCTAATATTTTATTTTCCTTCTTCTCTTTCTTCTTCAACTTCTTCTTCTCCACCACCTCTTTCTACATCCCATCATCCCTTCCTTCTCCTCCTTCTCCTCCTTCTCCTCCATCTCCTCCTTCTCCTCCTTCTCCTCCTTCTCCTCCTTCTCCTCCTTCTCCTCCTTCTCCTCCTTCTCCTCCTTCTCCTCCTTCTCCTCCTTCTCCTCCTTCTCCTCCTTCTCCTCCTTCTCCTCCTTCTCCTCCTTCTCCTCCTTCTCCTCCTTCTCCTCCTTCTCCTCCTCCTCCAACATACCCTTCTTCCTCTCATGTCCTTCTATTTCTATCCATAACGTCACCTTATCAAGTTAAATTTAAAATCAAAGAATGAAAATGATTTAATAACATAGAAAAATCTTTCAAAAATATCTTCAAGACATTTCTCCAGTTTTATTGATTTACATAGAAAGTAACACAGATAATCGCCTTTAAAATGCATATAAAAACATATGGTTTCATTTGTTTACTTATAGAAATACTTTCCAAGGAAAAGCTTCCTTGCCACCTCACCCCTCCCCCTCCTGTCAGCCCGGTTATATCATCAAAATTCCCAAAACCCTGCTAGATGGAACTTCAACGATATGTCAAACAAAGTACTGTAGTTTTCATATAACTTGGCAGCAACAATTGGGCTCAGATGTAGCATGTCCCATCTACTACACGCTGCCAAATTATATGAATACTACAGTACTTTGTTTGATGTATCAGAAAAAATATGGCCACCTTACCTATTGTGCAGTCACTTCTTAATTTTTACAGATGATAATCCTTCTCATTGGCATCTGCTTTAATGGTTGTAGATGTTAATTATTAGAATCTATTCCTATTCATCTCCTATTGTTGAAGTTATGCCCATTGAGGCTCAACATATCTGAAAATAACTCTATAACATTCTCCCCGAATATGGGTTAGGCTACAATAATATAATTATTAACAGATCCAATTTCTCAACTTGGCCTTCCAAGAATGCAAGAATTGCAGGTGGTGAGTCAAAGTGGATTCCATATTTGGCAGTTTTATTTTCACTTTAATTTCTACTCCTTCTACGTCTTCTTTTTCTCTTCCTTCTTCTTTTTCTTCTTCTACATCATGTTCTCCTTCTTCTTTTTCCTGCTTTCTCTGTAAAGAAGATAAGATAAAGAAAAAATTATTTTGTTTACGTAAATATACAAAATTCCATTATGACTGGTTAAAAAGCATATTATAAACAACACAATGCATTGTATACGTTAGAAAGTTTTGATATAAACAGTGATAATGTAAAGCATTTACCTAATAAGGGCGAAGTCTGGACAAAAATTCGTCCATTCAAACTCAACCTTGATAATTTCTGAGTGACAATATAATAAGTAAAATAAAATAAAATTCCAAATTAAAAAGTGATTGAACATAATATTGAAATGGTGTTTTTTATATTTGCTGAACAATACAGGTGAGGTTAGCAAAATCCTCGTATGTGACTCTCTCCCAAACTGTCCACCCAGTCCCGGGTGGCCTTCACTACATAATAATGAATTTATTATCATTTATGCTAATCGAAACGGTTTAGCCTTCCAGTCTGGCATAATTAGAAACAGTAATCACTTTATTTCTAACTCAACCCCTACAACACTTCACCAGGTTAGGAGGAAAAAGTTTCCAAACCCACGAGAATTCCACGCATTTTGTTCTGCATAGTAATAATAATTATACATTCAGTACTGACCCCGCCCAATATTAGAAGCAATGCAATGAATTTTGAAGACGTGTTGTGTGCTCGAATTCTCGCTTCTGATTGGCTGACAAGGATCGAATGCTTGACGCTCATTGGCTGGAACAGATCGATGCGATAATAGCCTCTCTAGGTCACAAAAGCGCGCAAAATTCAAACTCATCTACAATTCTAATTGATCGCCTTGTCGGTTGGTTTGTGTGAAGTCCTGCATTTGAACAAAGCTAGGTTTTTTGCGTTGCTTGTGTGAAGGGCTGCATAAAGGCCAATGTGTTTCTTTCTAGTTTTTTCGTGTGAAGGACTACATAAAGGCCAATGTTAATATTTCCAGTAGGTTCGTGTGAAGGGCTGCATAAAAACCAATGTGTTTATTTTTGTTGCTTCCTGTGAAGGGCTACATAATGCCGACTGTATTTTTTCCTAGTTGCTTGGGATTGTAATATTTTTGGTAGAAATTCAAAATAGAAATTTTCCTACAACTGCTCGTAAAGTAGTTCTTTACATACTGAAAACTAATTGTAAAATACCTCTTTACTGCTCCGAAAGCGATAAAGTACTTTACGCTCGCCAGCTGTTTTCTTTACGCTTCTTTTTTTATTTTGATGCCTTCTCATTGGTGGATCACGGAATCCGTGAAATTCACATAACCTCATCAATGGCGAACGCTAATCAAATCCGCGCACGGTCTGTGATGTTACAAACTACAAGCTTTTATTGTGTTGGAATCCAGAACTGCAGTTTTAGGAAAAACTTTCCCCTTACGGGTAGTTCCACCTCGCTGCTTGAGCCACGTTATTGGAACCTACAATTTTAGGTAGGTTTCGAACCACCGGGAAGTGATTTTACAGCAGAAAACAGAGTCTTTTTTCGCTGCTTGAGCCACGTTATTGGAACCTACAATTTTAGGTAGGTTTCGAAACACCGGGAAGTGATTTTACAGCAGAAAACAGAGTCTTTTTTGCTGGCCAATCTAATCGGTCACCCATACAGAGAGGGCCCAGGAGAGCGTTGCTTATCAAATCTGATTGAACAGATGCCTGCTACGGCTCATGGCTATCACTTTCCTCAGCTTAAAGGTGTGCTAGATTGTATTAGTGTACACACCCACCTGTGCAGCCAGACACTGTGTAAAGGTGGGTGTGGACTGTTAAGCATAGTTTAAGAATTTGTTTTGGTGGGCTTGACATAGATACAACTCTGTTAGCTCAGTGAGGAGAGTAATCGCAATCTACCTAACTCATCGTTCGCGTATTGCGCTCTTTGGACCAAAACATGATGTTGAGGTCCGAAGAGTTACAGTTATAATCGGCCATGGTACTTCTATAACATTCACACGCATTATGGTGTTCTGAAGAATTTCAGGTGTTTTGATTGCAAAAGAGACATTACAGTCTTCAGTTTCATAGTGTCAACTATGCCATAATATTGATTTAAATAGCATTGAGGAATAGAGTAAACTCATTCAAGGAGAGAGATAGTGCACAAGGAAAGGGAGAAAAAGTAGAGAAAAAAGTCAGAAATTGAAGTAGAAGAAATAATAACAATTTGGTAAGAGAACTTAATGAAAGATGATATGCAATTAATACAGAATGCAAAACGTGAAAGAGGATATTATGATGAAGAAATCGGTTTAAATCAGGAGGGAAAAGGAAAATAAAGTTGACTTTGGTTGATGGCTTTGGTTGATAGAGAAGGGAAAAGTACAAAGGATGAAATAGAGAAGGACAAGAGAAGAATGGAAAGCAAATGGAGTTGTTTCTTTTGTATCGATTCCTTTGCAAGGTCAAAACAGCAGAGTCCCTGTGACTGAATGGAAAGAAGAAAAAAGAGAAAGAAGGAAATGAAGGAAAGGAAAAAGATGAAGAAGAAGGAGAAGGATAAAGTTCCTTCGCAAGGTCGAAAAAGAACGAGGAGGTAGAGGAGCAGGAGGAGAAAAGAATAGAGAAAGAAAAATGAAAAAAGAGAGTAGATGAGGGTGGATACAAAAAGGAGTAGGAGATGCAGAAAAAGAGGAGAAGAAAAAGAATGGGAAAAGAGGAGGAGGAAGAAGAAAAAGGAGGGGAAAAGAATAGCGGAAGAGAAATAAGAAAAGGGAGAAGATGTGATGAGCAGGACAAAAAGAAATAGGAGAAGCAGAAAAAGAAGAGGAAAGGAAAAATAATAAGAAGAGGAAGAAGAGAAAGAAAACAAGAAGGGGAAAAGATATTGAAAGAAGATAGCAGTAACTTAGCACAGTTAAGTAGCTCTGTGTCAGGTGGAGACTGGCTCCCAAAGGAAAATAAAGGGATAGAAAGAAAGAATAAGAGTGTGAGAGAAAAAAGAAGAATAAGAAGAAGAAAAAGCCGACTATGAAAAACAAACAGAGAGAGAGCCATGTAGTTGCTGCACTCATATCTCTGACAAGAAGACAGAGTGATGATCAAATTCGTCTTGTTATGTTTTCAGTGTAGTTCTTCGAAATCGCCTTAAAACATTCCCCCTACCACTCTCTCACACAATCTCTTCCATTGACATACTCCCAAGAGTTGGTGAGTGACATTACAGTGTAATTCTTTCAAAATTGTCTCAACACATTTCTCCCTTATTTTATCACTTTCTCTCTTTCACACTCTTTATCAATCTCTCTCACACACACTGACAAGCGTCGGTGGGTGATAATACAGTGCAAACAAGAGCAAGGGCCCTGTCCATGCATGACACACAATTAGATTGGTGCCATACAGTCGCCGACTGGAGGAGTAGCTGCTAGTCTAACTGATTGAATTTAAGCAAACATATCCATTCATCCTCTGCTATTTCAGTATATGTCTGGACTATCTCCTTAGAGAGAGTGTGAGAGAGATAGAGAGAGGGTGCAAGAGACATATGTCACTTGTATCTGGTATTTTAGTTGCAAGAGTGTGTCTGAGTGAGTTTATTTGAGTGGGTCTGCAATCTCATCATCTGTTGTCAGCAAATAAATCGATACAAGGAAGTATCCAAGGACCTGACTAATTGAATAATAATAATAATAGTAATAATAATAATAATAATAATAATAATAATAATAATGATGATGATAATAAATATAATATTATAAATTAATATATAATATTATTATCTAACTATCTATCTATCTATCTATCTATCTATCTTCCTGTTTACTGATTCTCTCTCTTTCTCTCTATCTATATATCTATTTATCTCCCTGTTTATTGATTCTCTTTTCATCTTATCATCATCATCATCATCATCATCATCATCATCATCATCATCGCAATCTCTTCATTTTCATTGGAATTATAGGAAGATGCGCGCGAAATATGAAGAAATTCGTCCATAACAAAAACAAGAAGCGCCTCTCTAGATTCCTGGCTTAGGAATGACGAAGAAAGAGAAAGTAGAAAGAGAGTGAGAGAGAGAGCGAATTCCGTTTTTATTACTTTAGCAAGACTTGAAATTCCGCTGAGAGAGGATATCAAACTTTATTGGATGATGCTACGTCTTGAAAGTCCGTGCATTGGATCTTTACTGGGATATTATACTCTACTATCTCTCATTGATGCTTCAATACTGGCCAAGATAATGCAGTTAAATATATTGCTGTGAAATATGTTTCAAGTGCAAAAAAAAAAAAATATAAAAATAATTTTTGTGGTACATTTAATGAATTTTTGAACCATTATTCACGTTGAAACTCACTGTGGATGAATACTTGAGATTCTAAATCCAAATGTAAGGCTACCATTCTGATTCTGAACTTTACGTTAAATCACAGACCTTCAATGAAGGTCAGCCAGCCTATTAGAGGCACTTTCTCGCTCAGTCAATAGTATAATTCTATGTTTAGTATATATTAAGCTACTCTGTACTTTAGTTTTAGTTTGTTTGAGATTGATAATGGTGTAACAACCGATACTAGTATCTCACGTTTCTCAATAAAAGTGGTTGTGGCAACTTCAAGTCTTATTATTCATTACAAATATATAAATCAAAACAATGAGTTGAAAATAAAAGAATTTTCCCATGAAATAGATGTACAAAACAAGCATGAGATCAAGGTTTTAGCCTAGTTTGAATATAAACAGTTGAATTTATAAAAATTCTGATAATTTTATATATTTACAAAATTAAATTATAAATTTTACTTTAATCAACAGTCAATTATATTTATTATTATCTGATAATACTAATACACAGTGAAGACTTATTTTCTCACCTTCATTGTGTGTTATAGCCTATATTTATTTAAATTCAATATTTATTATATATTCATCCAAAAAAACTCTATTTTATGATAATTTTATTCAAATTCTTTCATCTATTATATATTTTATATATCATACATTAAGCTACACTGTATTTTAGTTCTAGTTTGAGATTGGAAATGGTGTAACAACCGAAACTAGTATCTCACTGTTTTCAATAAAATTGGTTGTGACAACTTCAAGTCTTATTACTCATTAAGGATATCTTTCTCAATATCACCTTCGCCAGTATAAAGAAAGTTATATTTTTGTCTCATTATTTTGCTACAAATTTGCAATTCATCATTGTATTTTACAAAGCATACTTTTAACTTTTATTTTAACTTTTCTTCTTATAAACTGTTTAAGTGGCAAATAAACTGTATTTAAATCTAACCGTCCTTCGAGCATTATTTTTCCAGTTTACATTTTAAATGTTATACTCCATTCTTTTCATGAACTGTATAAGTTACAAATTAAGCTGTTTTTAAAAAATGTAAGAGTGCCATAATTAGCCTCCATTTTCACAGAGGTGAGTTTAGTAGTAGCATTTATACTCTAATCCATATTTTGCGAAATCCATAACATTTGGGTGTGCCAGGTGTACAAGATAGTTGCCCCACCCTCAAAACCCCCTGAATAGACCTCCAAAAGCATCTTGTCCATTAGAGCAGCCTGCTTGCTGAATGCCTAATGCCTGCTTCTCCACCCCCCACCACCACCCCCCTGGCCCATTACGATGGGGAGGGGGGTGGAACAGAACAGCAATGCAGTGTGTGCAGTACTGTGCACTCTTGCAAAGCGTTGCGTGTATATCTATGTTTTAGGATATTACTGTAATATATATTCTCACAAGCGTGCGAATTTACGATGCAATTAAATAGCGGAATGGAAAGTTGTGGATGTAACCGGAACTGTTAAAAGTAGCAGGTATTTTTTGTAACAGTTACAAGAGTCAAGATGTAACAGTTACAAAAATGTAATACGTTCGCAAGGATCAAAATTTTCAAAATAGGTCTCAAGAATTCTACAAAATGAGCTCTTGTAAAAAATAAATATTGATGTTAATGCGAATGCACAACTGTTACTTGTAACTGATACTTTTAGCTGTTGATTTTAAGTAGCTGTGACAGCATATAACAGTTGCCGAATACAGTAGTTGTAGTTGATCCTCAGTAAAAACATTTTGAAAATAGGTTTCAAAATGCACGAAATGAGCTCTTGGCGTAAAAAATAAAGAGTTAATGCAAGCTTTGAAGAAGTAGAAGATGAGCACTTGGTGTAGAAAATATTAGAAGTCATGTTGGTGAAAACTCTCAACTGTTATTTTTTTAACTGATATTTTTAGCTGTTACTTTGAGTAACTGTGACAGCTGTTATTAAAAAGTAACGGGTCAACCTTTTATAGCTTGTCGTCACTCTCTAGAGCTCTACCCAATAAATTATTGTTTTTTCAGCACTTCTTGCAGTGTTTTTCATCAGAAAAAAAATTAAACTGTGGATTATTCTAATGCAATATATGATTTTCGAGAAAGGACTGTACAATATTTCAATATTATTGAAAAGTATATTTAAAAATGAACCTACCACCAAGTATAAACCAGCTCCGGGTTTGTAAAAAATGCTAGATCTTGCATTTTTGGGGTACATCTCATCTCATTACCCATGCACAAGCCTTATCAGGCTCATGTTGAAGTCGTCTGAAGAAATGTCCATCAAATCAATCATTTATTCAAACAATAAGACACACAGCTGTTCAAAAATACATTTAAAATTATTATAATATTTACCTTCTGGGTTGAACACAACACAAGATTCAGGCAAATCCTTACCTCAAATGTGGCGAAAAAGGGTCTTTATCATTTGGCACCAAAAATATGCAACGTAAAACATAAAAAAGCAATGGTTGAGTTCATGGGACTCTCCTCATTTACTGGTGACGTCTGATTGGTCTATTCAAATATTTTAACGTCTATGAATTTAAATGGACCAATCACATGCTACCGGTAACATTTACCGTTCACCGGTACAGCTCCCAGGAACACAAACAATGGTATCCACAAAAAAATTGTCTGGCTAACAATATTTTCGGCAGAGAAAACATGGGAGGAATTTTGTTTAGTGATTAAGAAAGAAAAATTGTAATGTTGAAAATGGAAGTCCTGCTCTAGATTATGGAATGCCATGATTGGGAATATCATTATTAGGAATATTAATGTCATAAATAGGGATAAATATGTAATAAATGTCGTAAAAGGAGGAGATTAATTTCCTGTAAATAAATGTAAATAGAATTTTAAAAAGTAAAATATATTTATGATATGTAGCCTAGTGTAGTGTTGTATACGGAAATAAAATATTTATTTTCTTGATAATAAATTATTGTTTTTGAGATCTTTTTTATATTTCTTTTATTATACCTCTTGCTTTATATGTTCATTCATTTATATATTTTTTTCACCTATATTATTATATCTAGCACACATACAAAGGGATCTGTACAGTACAGTTCCAATAATTTGAAGAAAATGGAGACTTTCAAGATACAGCTGTAGATAAAATTGAGCAAAATTAAAATTGATTTTGAACAAAATTAAATAGAGAAATAAAATTAAGCAAATTCAGCAGAATAATTAAAAAAAAATTGAGATCAAGATTTGTTCAAGTTTTTATATATTTTGAATAAATGATAAGTTATTACATAAATATTAACAAAATTATAAGCAGTTAAACTTCCTACCTTTTTAAGCGTATTAATATAGTACATATCTGTACCCAGATTATACCTGTACAATATAATTGTGTACAACGCTATGATATCTTTTATAACCTCTCTTATGACCACTATATATAATATATGACTTTATATATGTAACTTACTGTGCAAACACATAGTTCAATATAGTGTATCTGATTGTGATGAACTATTACATTTCTTTTTTGGTGTTTTTAATAAAGAAAATTTAATAATAATACTAAATAATACTATGGCCTTCCTTATAACGCTATGACCTCTCCAAGGATAATTTTCACATCAATTTTTTCATTAATCATTAGTATTTTTGGGGAGACACATTTAAGTATTAATTGAACCAATCATTATTTACTATTACTAAGGAAATACCTACATTTTTAAGAAATGTATAAAGGTATCTGTACATCTCTACCTCTTAGTATATGTGCCTCTCTTATAACCTCTCCAAGGATAATTTGCACATCAATTTATTCATTAATCATTAGTATTTTTGGGGAGAGGCACCCTACAGTTGACTGCATTTAGCCGCATTAGAACGGTCTGTGGACCGGAAGAGAGTGAGAGTGAGAGAGAGTATTAGGAATCACAATCATCATCATATCCGGTTGGTGGGCACAAACCGAGAGAACTTTTGCCGTAGAGTTGCGGATGTTCAAGGCCCCCTCTCGCTTTGGGGGGGGGGGGGGTCTCAGAAGGGCGCGCGAGATTTTTATCTGGTGTTGGAGTTTTTGATGGGGGAGGGGGTCAGGGGGACCTGTCAGCGGGTCGGGGTCCCTCGCCTCACTGTCTTTAATGATTGGCGTCTTCATTTCCATAACTAGGGTGTTTTTTGGGGGTTTTGGGGATGGGTGGGAGAGAAATGTGGGGAAGTGGGGGTTTTTGAAAATGGGTAGTACGACTCGGACTTCCATGCCGGGGGGCTATAAATCGTGGCGGGTTGCCTACCTCCCCGCTGCACACTGGGAGTGCTCAACGCAGTCCTTTTGCTGCATTACGACGCCACTTGCTCACAATGCGGCGGCTGCACCACTGTTTATCGCAGAGCGAGTTGCCTGTGCGAAGGCGCACTAAACACAGTACCAAGTCAGGGTTCCCCTACTATTATTGTTCAAGGCACACTATCAAAAATTTACGTCTAAATAGCTACAACATCACTATACGTTACAAGCATTATATTTACTCTAATTTAATTAGAGTAATAATTGTATTTCCTATAATTTATATGATACTTATAAGATCAATCTATTGCAGGTTTCACCTTTGCAAGTATTATTACCTTTCATAATTATATTCATCTTTACTACATGTCATACATTGTAACTAGTACAATTTAAACAATAGTCATACAATTCATTTATAAAAGAATACAAGTAATCACATGAATAAATTAACAGTTATACATGAAGGAATTTCATACATGTAAGTCAAAAATTAAATTAAATTTCAGTATTCCTTCTCAGAAGATATTCATGTATTTCATAAAAATTCTCATTAATCAGCCATTTTCTCAGATCCCTCTTGAAACGCACAAAACTTTCTATCTCTTTCAGCTCTACAGGAAGGGCATTGAATATTTTCTTGGCCATATAGCTTGGACTTGAATCATAAAATGTTGTCCTATGAGCATCAAGTCTAGCATTTTCTCTCCCTCTTTTTCCATACATATCTCTATATCTCTACCCTTAATCCAGCTGTTTTTGGATTGAAATGCCAGGCAAGCAGTATGATAGATAAAAAGACATGGCACTGACAGAATATTTGCCATCCTGAATGCATGGGTACCTTAAAACACCAAATGATATTCCTACATAGTACACTATCGAAACTTTGACACTAAATGTGAAATTAAGAATGGTTGCATCTATTATCTTTGGTTAGTTGTCTAAGAAATGTCTACTTTATTTTATTCTATTGTAATTATATAATGAAGATAGCTCACTACTTATTTTGTATTTTTTAATTTGGATTAATGATTTTGGAAAATAAAATTTTATTTGATTTTGATTTTTTTTTGCTTAATTATATTTTATTCTAATTATTGTTGATCATAAAACAATGTTTGTTTTTTTTAATTTCTCATGACAATGAACATCAATCTAATGATAGCAATGTAATTGATACAGCCTATCTAAAAATACTAAAGTATTATTATGATTTTGAATTGATGTGAATCCTGATGATGATAATAAAATCCATCAGAATCCTATCAGATAGTATCACCGCCATCAACAAATTATCTTATAAGCTTGTTATTACTGCCTAAGCCTACCTGTAAAAATTTTAAACAATATTTATTTTACTCCTTAACAAAATCATAATGAGACTCCATGGGTATTTCAAGGTCATTATTCATATTTTTATTCAATATATTTATTTATTTTAAATCATTGGTGACGTTGAGTGGCAGTCGTTCTGACTCCACGTCTTGGCACCAAAAAAAAATATACAGAGTTGAAATACAAAGCAATATAACTTACAAAAATGAATGACTATTTTTAAAAAATAGTTTTTTTTTGTGGATTACGTCTTGGAGACTCCAGTTAAGGAGTATAAGACAAGTCAGGTGAACAATTATACTCTAGATACCATTATTACTATATCAATTATAGAGGCATTTTGATGTGAAAGGAAATCTTGTACATCTAGTTATAAAAATATGCAAGTACAGTGCAATCTCGCTAATCCGGCACTATATCGGGATTGGTGTTGTCGGATTACCGAAATTGCCGGATTAGTGGATGTATGGGTAAAAAAACGTTCAAAACACATACAAACGTAAGTTGAAATTTAATAAAAACACATTAAAGTAAATGAAGTAGAATAGTACAGTACTGTACTCTACAATACAACAGTACTGTCCAATTATGAAATTATAAATGTAACAATAAAATGAATACAGTAAGATTACCAATTGAAAAATGATAGTAAAACGTACAATCTGACTATTCATTACGGGTAAGAAAAAAGTATTTGCTGGTTTTCTGTTTTTTTTTTGGGCGCCCGCACAGTGCCGGATTACTGGACGTGCCGTACTGGCGCATGACCGGATTATAGAGACTGTACTGTATAATACTTGAATAATTATTTCAGTTTGTTGAAAATATTTAAATTCCATATTCTGATTTCCCATGTGTCGTTTGAGCTATGCTAACTAGAACATTATAGAACTAGAATTTTAGGTGGATTACGAACCACTAGCATGAGTAATATTGGTCTGTTTTAAAATAGCTCTAGAACTATGTAACTTGATATGATAGAACTGGGGCTAGGTATTCTAGGTGGGATACGAACCACTGGGATGAATAATATTGATCTGTTTCACAATGGTTCTAAACTTTGATAAGGATTAGGAAAGACACGGCACTTGGATGGGTGACCGTGCTTCTATGACTTTATGTTATAAGCTTTATTATCACTCACTCAGTGATTGGGAACCCACCTAAATAGTAGATCCACAATCTTCCATAATCATTTGACTCTTCACATTCAAAAAGAATCAAATTTAAATAAATTTAAAAGTCAATTGAAAGAATATTTGATGAAGAGAGCCCTCTATAATATAGAATAATTTTTTCCCATGTAGGTAATTGACTTTAAAATATTGTATTTATTAGATGTAGTAACTGCAACTGTAATAGTTATAATATTAGTTGTTGGTAGTATTATAAATAGTAGTCTAGCATTTGTTGAAAATATATTTTATACTTTGACTCTATTCAATGTACAAAACTGTGTATGAAATGAATAAAGAAATAATGAAATGAAATGAAATGTTTTCCTTAACGTGGCATAAACGGCGAGGTGGGGCATCACGTAAGGATCTCCCCATCAATAAAAGCTTTATGCTTATTATTAAGATTGGGACATTACTGTTCTCCATAATTGTGTTTTATTCATATATATATTTGTGTTTGCATGTTTATATTTATGAGCTGGCCCGACGCGTTCTCATAAAAAATTCTTGATTTTATTATTTGCCACCTCCCACTGAAGTTACATTTCAAATTTCAATTTTCTATGACTATTAGGGAAGAAGTTAGTCCTAGGGCTCTTCCAGCTGATCAGAGAGGCCTCCTTCGTTGTTTTCTTACACAGTAAGACCTAACTCAACACCTCTCATCAATGAGCATTTCAAATTTAAACCTTCTACGACTATTAGGGTAGAAGCTAGGTTATTTTTTCTTCCTTTCACGGTTTAGGCATCACTGCCTGTTACGAACCTCATATCCGTCCATCTTTTTCTCGGACGCCCTTGGTCTCGTTTGCCTTGTGGGTGATAGTTTAGCACCAGCTTCGGTATCCTGTCTTCTCCCATTCTGTTTACATGTTCGTACCAGATAAAGCTAGGTTTTTTATTTTATTATTCTCCACCTGCTACTGAGACTACATTTCAAATTTCTAGCTGTATTGGTCAAATTTCAAATTTCCAGATGGCATCAACATTACATTTTTCATCATACACAGTCATATGTTTCCTACATATTGCAAGGCTCCGACTACACGGTAGCCCACATGCAAAGTCTTTGCGTTCCAGACAGCGTAAATAACGCCGCTACGGGACCTGCCATATGATTAAAAACTGTTGACTTCTATCGCAGCTGTTCCTTCAAGCTGTTTGGCTGGCAAGTTCAGTAGGTTAGGTTTGTAAAATGGATTAATTAATAATAATTATTAGCCCCCCTATTAAAATTTATGGTCAGAAACCATCCCCAATATTCACACAACATATTCCCAAATTTTCATGCCGATCTGTCAAGTAGTTTTGAAGTCTATAGGGAACATACATACATACATGCATACATACATACATACATACATACATACATACATACATACATACATACATACATACATACATACATACATACATACATACATACATACATACATACATAAATACTGACAGACATTCATTTTTATATATATAGATTATTCAATATTGATATTTGAATTGTTGCTAGTGCTGAAGCTTCGGCATTTGTTGGCGGTGCCTAAAATACATTATTTTATTTTTTGTTTCCTTTACATTAATATGTTCTATGTTCTATTTTTGGAGAATAATATCTTCATTGGTTTAATTTCATGTTGAGATTAACATAAAATAAAATCCGGAGTTGAAAAAATGGGGGGAAAATTGAAAATATTTTTTAAAAAATAATTGTGTGTTTTAGGTTGAATGCTGTTGAGATTGAATAGCAGAGCTCATCTACCAGACAATGGGTGATGCGAATAAAGTTGGGCACGTTCAGTAAGACCCGTGAGTGGACTCTACTGTGACTGGAGTCGATGAGAGTCAGATCTGAAGGCGTGAGAAACAGTTCTGACTCAGTTTTTCTTCACATCAAGCATCGAGTCAGATATATGAGTTTCTCAACTTTATCCACACCACCCATCACTCAAGAATATATATCTCAATTACCTGTATATATATATATATATAATGATTTATTTCAAACGTGAGCTTTGGTGTCATGTACGTGCTCTCCATCTTTGTCCCTCAAGTGGTGCTTGTCAAGTATGTGAGAGTGAGGCAGAAAAAGGACAAAAAAATGAGAAGAATTGTGTCCTTCGATATCCATGAAGGGCGCACGCTGCCTGGGTGCCCTTGAGGGCGTTGAGGGCCTTAAGGACCTTGAGAGAACCCCTTGGTAGGGCACAAAAGGGATCAAACGCTGTTCGAAGACCAGCTCTCACTGTCATAGAGGCCTACCAAGAGCAGAAGCTATTCACACTCTTAAGCTGGTGAAAAGAAATGAATAGCACATGAAAAAGTGCAGAGTGGAACACAAAAAGAAGAAAGAAAGGAAGAATTATTATAAGTTCACACGCGAGCATCAACAAAAAATGAATACAGAAAGGAGAAGAATGATTGATATACTGTAATCGAATATTGTAAACAAACATGTGTATAAGTTTTATTTACTTATTTTTGATTTATTTTTTTTTTTTTTTTAAAGATGGCGACTTGAAAATTCTAGTCGAGGAGTACAGTATATTCATATTCATATTCATTTATTCACAAAAATTATAAACAATAATACAATAAACATACAATATTAAGCCACGGGATAACCCAAAACGGCTTACATAGTCAAATAAAATACTTATTACAAAAAACAGTTCAAGCTTGGTAAAAACAAATCAAATTAAATTATTTAAATTTAAAAAAACATTTCTTTTTAAATTCCGGTAATGAATCAGTATTGATATCACAACATTCAAACATCATATTATTGTAACATACTTAGAAAAGAAGATTTCTGAAAGCAAGAAGTATGTGATCTCAAAACAAAAAAAGTTTTATTCACCCTAAATGCTGTAGACCTTGGCACAACAAAATATAACTTTCCAAGTAAATCTGGACAATCTAACAAATTGTTGCACAATTTATGAAGTATACAAAGCAAAGCAACCTTTCTTCTAAAAGTATCTACAAAATTATGCATAATACAATCTTATTCACTAGTTACCATAATTACTATATAAGTTATTTGAGGTGGGACTTAATTTTGATGAGAAAGGAACTTTTGTACGCTATAAAAAGCTTTAGCATAAAATTAATTTTATTTATTTACACAGCAGAAATAAACAAATTACCACACGCTAAAAAAGTTGAAATTTGACAAGTATTGAAATAGAAACTATTGATAATGGATTATGCAATTACTTGACAAGTAGCAGCCTTGCATGGGTCACAATATCCTTATCTCGCTTGCTGTCGTGTTTATGACACACGCACTCGTATTCACGCACGCGCGCCTCACGTCATTCCGCCGTAATTCGAACCATTCTTTTCCTGAAAAACCAATTTATCAGCTGATAGCTACAACAATAATAATATGTTTAGGTGTTCTTTTCGGTTTCTGGGCAGATGTGTAGGTTTTAGATAGATTCGTTACTATCGTTTGAACAACAAACAAATTGTGTGAGAAACCAAAGCGGTACAAATGCTATTAAAATATTAATTTATTAAAAAACCACCATCGAGCAAAGATTCAACAGGCAGAGGCAACTACCGCATTCTTTACAATTTTTTAACTAATGAGTTCAAATTTTAGACTTATAATATTAGTTTCAATTATTTCCAACTGTAGCATCACAAAAATATTGATTTATCTCGTATAAATTGAAGGAGACATATTACCACATCACTATCAGTAATAATGTTACAATTACACTTGCAAAAGTAAATGGATAAGACAATTATTCTGTTTAAAAAAAACTGAGATACTATTGTTCTGGGAGCACTAATGTTAATTAAACTGGAACTGAAATGTAGAGATAGTTTACCAGATCAACACCAATACTTCATCCTAATCTTCTTCTTCTTCTCCTCCTTCTCTTTCTCCTCATCCTCCACCTCCTCCTCCTCCTCCTCCTCCTCCTCCTCCTCCATCTCCTCCTCCTCCTCCTCCTCCTCCTCCATCTCCTCCTCCTCATCCTCCTCCTCCTCATCCTCCTGCTCCTTCTCCTCCTCCTCCTCCTCCTCCTCCTCCTCCTCCTCCTCCTCTGCCTCCTTCTCCTCCACCACCTCCTCCTCTTACTCCCCCTCCTCCTCATTTTTTTTCCTTTTCTTCTTTTTTTTCTGCTTCTTCTTTGTTCTCTTCTTGTTCATGTTCTTCTTCAACTTATTCTTCTTCTACTTCCCCTTCTTCTTTCTACTTTTGCATCTCCCGCTTTTTTCTCATTTCTGGGCTGCTAAAGCTTCAGTTTTATACTTCTACTTTTATAATTGATACATTTAGAACATTTTTCATTCAAAGTTCCCTTTTAACTTGAATTTTCCACATTCTTATTCACATTTTCCCAATTTTCATCTTCTTATATTAGTATTGGTGTTGATAATATAGTGGTGGACATCCGTAATGAATATGATGTTCCAACCACTTAAATTATTAATAAACTTTCGTTTCTAATTCTATAATTTATGATGTTGGAGATCCATCTTGTTTCCACTAATATAATAAAAACTAGAAAAACACTTTTCAGTGGAAATTATGACTCACGTCATGGCGTGACGGCTGTTTCACTCTGTTGTCAAGAGCATCGTCAGACGCTCTTCCAACATCCATAACCCTCAAACTCATACCTTAAATCAATGTACTGTGGGTCGTCTGACGATGCTCTTGACAACAGAGTGAAACGGCCATAACGTGAGTCATAATTTCCACTTAAAAGTGTGTTTTAAGTTTCTATTATTTATCTATCATATTATATTATTCTATTATTATTAGAAGCTCTATTATTAGCTATTTTAGTTTTAAATTTCCCGTCATTCTGAATCTCAATTGAACAGTCAGGTTAGTTTAATACTGCGATTGGAAATGACGTAACAGTCGGAACTATAATAACTTATTGATAGATTTTATGTGGTTAAGACATCATCAGTATTATTCATTATTTTATGATTAATTATTCTTTTGTTGCATATTAATAAGTTTAACTTCTTTGTAAAGAATTTCTAATGGTAATCCGATGAACTTTGAAAATACATAAACAACAATGAATATTCTAAGAAAACAGAACTCAGCAATTGTTCGAACCATCTTACAGCGTAATGTTGTGTTTCACTGGCAAATATTATTGACTGGCCGATTTATTTATTTCCTTTCCTCTTATGAACAGCTATTTTGGTGATGGCCAGTTTATAGATCAGTAAAAAGAGTAAAAAGAAGCCTGACTCAGTGCAAAGTGCGAAAGTGGAACTGTGCTGCGTTTCATTTTTCATTCTTTGAACGTTGTTGAGTAGCTGTGTGGCTCGGTATGGCCTTGCATGCAAAATAAGGCCTACAATGACAGCTCACAGCTCAGGTTGGCCGATACTCTGCAACAAATATATGAATAATTTCAAACTATCGACGAGAGGTCCCTTTTCCCACGGAGAAGTTTTTTTCTCTAGAAATATTCATCACCCTATACATTGTAGGCTCTCTTTACATCACCGCACAAAGAATGTTTTCTACCGTAGCTCACATCACTTCATACACCGCAGTGGATTCGAAGATGATGATGATGATTCAGTCCCACATATGCAAAAAAAAACACTTTTTTGAAGATAGGGTACCTGCATACTTTGAATTTATCCTGTAAAAAGTAAAAATACGAGATAAGGATAAAATAGGTATGCAAAAAAGAGAAGCTGCACTGAATTATCTTATTAGGAGAATGGAACAGGAAGAATAAGGTTGAAGAAAAATTAATGATAATGGAGAAGGAGAAAAAGGAAAACAAGAAGATTCAGATTTAGATAACTTTATTTGAGTAAAAGTACAATGAATGACCAATGACCCAAACACCTAGCATCATATAACTTGAGGAGTTAAAGCTGTATAAAAGACTGTACACAGAATAGATACAATACTGCTTAACACTAATACTGCTATAACACTGACACAATCACAGGGTGTTGCATGTTTGATTCCAGGTATTAATGGAGACAGAGAAGAAGAAAAAGGAGGATGAGGAGTAGGAGGAGGAGGAGGAGAAGGTGGAGGAAGGATAGATAGATATTTATTTGTTAATTGCCACTAGGCTTGTCGCCTATGGTGACAGATACATATTAAATATACAAATGCAGATAAAAATATCAATAACAATTAAATTAAAATAAGACAGATACATGGAACATAAGAAATAAAATAATAAAACTTATTGTATACATAAACTACCGCTGCAAAATTGAATTAGCCTTGAAAAAATTATAGCTCCTCATTCAAAAAATTGAAAAGTCTGTATTTAAATGTTCTATCTATACGAAGGGGAAAAGGAGAAGAAGGGAAAGAAGAAAAAAGAGGACGAGAAGAAGAAAATTAAGGAGAACAAAAACAAGAAGCAATAAAAAAAGATGAAAAGGAAAAAAGGAATGGGAGGGTGTGAAGGAGAAGGAGGAGGAGGAGGTGGCCGACGAGAAGGAGTAGGAGGAGGAGAAGATGATGGAGGTGATGGAGAAGGAGGAGGAAGACGAGCATGAGGAAGAGAAGGTAGAGGAGGAGGAGGATGAGGAGAAAGGAGGAGGAGGAGTCGGGGAAGAAGAAAAAATAAGAGAAGAAAACAAAGAAGAAGCAATAAAAATAAGAAGAAAAGGAAAAATGAGGAAAAGGAGGAGGAGGAGGAGGAGGAGGAGGAGGAGGAGGAGAAAGAGGAGGAGGAGAAAGAGGATAAGAAGAAGAAGGAGAAGAAAAAAGGAAGGAGAAGGAGAAAAGGAAAGAGGAAGAGAAGAAGAAAAATAAGGAGAAGATTAGGATGAATATTAAAAAAATTGCAAGAAAAAGATGATTGTGAAGGGTAGTAAGGGTGGTGCGCTAATTCCATCTCTTGTTCAAAGTCTGGATAAAATAAAGAGAGAGAGAGAGTGTGAGAGAGAAGCCGAAGAAGAAAAGAATTCGCAGCTGAAAAAGAAAAGAATCGGCCAAGTAACAGCAATGAAAAGCGGATAGGATTAAAGTTTCAGAAACACAATCAGCCAAGAGAACAGTTTTCCTCTTTGAAAGTCCTTTTAGGAATAAAAGCAGAGCAGAGCTGAGGCAGGCATTATGCCCAACTGCTTATTTCCGATAATAACATAATACCCTGCTAAGTGCGACAGAGACAGAGAGGATCGGACCCAAAGTGAATGTGTAAAAACTTACAGTAACATAATACTCTGCTAAGTGGTACAAAGGGTTGCGATCATTTTTTTTTGCGTAGGATGAAGCCACATAGGTTTGAGACATGTGCTTGGGTGGTGGCGATTGGAACTACAGTTTTAGGTGGGTTCCGAACCACCGCGAAGTAATTTTACAGCAGAAACAGAGTATTTTTCGAGGATATAACCCTTATAGGTTTAAGACCTGTGCGTGGGTAATGAGTTGGATGATTGCGATTTGGCCTTCAGTCTTAGGTGGGTTCCAAACCACCGGGAAGTTATTTAGCTAATCTAGTTAGTCTGCTACTAATCTTGGTGGCCTCTCACTGTCGCCTTTCATAAATCACTCCTCTTACTTTTTATTCCAAACTCCTTTTTGGTGGCAAGTGTTGGATATAAAGTAGTTATTTCCAAACTTTTACTATTATTCTCACGTACGCAACTATTAATTTATTATTCGCAGTCCGTAAATTATTGTGTTAGGTGATGAAAATTATGCGAATAAATATTGAACTGAACTTAATCTTTCCAGTAATGATGATTTTGTGGTAGATATCCATAATAATACAGATGCCTCAACCACTTCAATTAATCACACATGAGATACTATGAGATACAGATTGAAAATGACGAGAGTCGAAACTATAGTATCTGTGTTATTAATTAAAGAGGTTTAGACATTTTTATTCAATATGAACTGAACGTTTTACACAGTAGCTGTGCATAGCTATGTTAAGTCTTGAAATCTCAACATGATTTACCAAAAGGAATTCTAAGGTCTCAACCATGAGAGGCAAAACTGTCGACACTTTTCGGTAGAAATAAGATTGTTTGTGTTTTAAAAATATGTTAATTAAAACATCATTTTTGTCTGGAGCTGTGTTTGACAAATTGATTAAAGTGGGGCTTCTTTTTCAAGAAGGTTTTTGGCAGAAGCCTACTTTTGTATTGATTTAACTCTGCGGTAATTGTATCTAGATTTGATTTGCCTCAATCCTACACCAAATAATTATGGTAATAACTTAATACTTATAGTACCACTTAATCGAAAATGTGGTACTGCCCGTGAGGGTCTCCCCAACAATAAAAGGCATACGCTTATTATTACCGGTACCAAATCCTACTTTTTTGAAACCATCTACTGAACAAACAATAAATGTGTCACCATTGCCTTTTATGTTATTAGAAAATAAAATGAGAAATAAGACGAAATTGTCACAACCACATTTATTAAAACTTTGGGAAACTAGTTTCGGTTGTTACACCATTATCAATATCAATCAAACTAAAAACTAACTTGAGATTGATAATGGTGTAACAAACGAAACTAGTTTCGGTTTGCCAAATTGTCATAACCACATTTATTAAAACTTTGAGAAACTAGTTTCGGTTCTTACACCATTATAAATCTCAAGTTAGTTTTTAGTTTGATTGAGATTGATGATGGTGTAACAACCGAAACTAGTTTCTCAAAGTTTTAATAAATGTGGTTGTGACAATTTCGTCTTATTATTCATTATTGATACCTTCCACTAGGCGTAGGGGTTGGCGATCCCATCGCCCAGTAGTTACTACTGCAAACAGCCACTTTAAAGCCCTTCCGCCCCGTCCCTTCTCCTTCTTCATCTTCTTCTTCCTGCTTTGGAGCTTTAAATTTCTAGAATGGCTTTTTCCATTGACTTAGCTTTGAATCATTCTCTACTTTTCTCTTTCTATCGGGCCTACCTTGGCCCAATTCTTCTAACTTTCTTTCTTCATTTCTTTTCACAAAAGGGTTGTTAGGAACCCTAGGAGGCAGCCCCTCTACCTTACTAGTTCTTTGGAGGGCTAGTAACCCACATAGAGCGAAATGAAATTATTCAGAGTCAAATAAGAAAGAGAAACGGACCGGAATTCAGGAAAAGATTGGAACAGAAACAAATTACGATTTTTGGAACATGGAATGTTACTTCTATTACAGGGAAAGAATGTGAGGTGGTCGATGAGATGGAGAAATATAAGTTGAAGATATTGGGCCTAAGTGAAACTAAAAAGAAAGGAAATGGTGAGATGGCTTTGGACAAGGGATGTATGGAC